>CM056608.1:30873792-31058792 GCA_029721355.1 Tegillarca granosa | reverse complement strand
TGTTTGATTAACTGAATACTTTTCTTTTCTTTGTCGCACAAACAATTTTCAGCTATTTGCGGCGAGACAATTTTTTCTCAGGGATAGATATATAATTAGTTCGTTTGTTGGTAGAGTGTATAAAAATGTTTTCATTATCTTTTTAGTATGAATGCGACTTCGCAGAACAATTCCTTAAAATATACATTCACCATATCTATTACTTTGCCGCAGATCCAAACAGCAAAGGTCTTTGACATTAAAATTCTTTTTCACCTGCGGTTTGACAAAAATATGACCCAAAGCAATGAGGTGCAAATTTTTGTAAGAGCTGATGCCTTACCCACCCGAGCACCTTAGACCCTGCAAAAATGACCTTCAAAAAAACTGTTGTTAGATAGTTACGCTTTTACTGTAGTGATTTCATTTTTGTCAGGGAAATCTCTATTGGTGTTAAAGAATCACTTGTGATAATATTAAGGTTTCCTGACGTTGTCTCTGCATTCTTTCGATTAATTTTGATACTTTTTAAAACATGAAATTCAAACTGTTAAAAATTTGCTTTGAAATTCATATCGTTCCTTGTGCTCACTTCGCAAAAACCTAGAATTTTGAATATGAAGCTGTGGAAAAACTAAAAGTGTTAGAAATTTTTTTGGTCTTAAAACAGGTAGTGAAATGTGGTCTACGATTCGCGAAATAATGGACGTTAGTGGTAATTTTTTACACTTGAAGGTTATTATTGATTTAAATTGCCTACTTGACAGACTTACGAATTCTACTTGACTTAAATAGCAAATAAACTTAATATGATCCTATAGAAACATAAATTGTTGAATAACCGGCGGAGATAAGATCGAAGCCTTATTTGATTTATTCATAACTATTCAAATATTTTATTCATATTTCAGCATCATTTCCATTGTCTAAAATTTTAATTTTGCATAGGTTAATTCCCATTTTCTCCATGCTTGCCAATGCAGCTAACAGCTTTCATTGCCCCTATGTTGTCTTCATCGGTCATGGAGGTGAAATGTACTTTTCAAGTTAAAGACCTTCCCTCCGCAGTTTAACATTGAACTTGGTTGCAATATCGCGTCTCTCGTCTGTTTCTTAAAACAGACTGTTCAATGAATTTTAAATAAAAACGTATTACAGAATACAAACTTATTACATGTTTACAATAAAACTCAAAGCTACAGAAAGCCTCTACGGTGCAACCATCATTTCAGTTCATTAAAACTACAGTATGCTGTTTTCCTCTGGTTTGTTAAATTTTAAAAAAAAATTATTTCTATATTTTTTTTCTTTTTTGTATGTTTTATTTTGTTTTTTGTAATTTTTCCTATGTACATGTAATTTTGTTTTATATTATATTTTTGGATATAATGTTTTAGTTCAGATAGCGTTGAACTAAGTGATCTGACATTGATAGTAAGGGGTTGTTTCAGTCCATTGTAATTATGATATTGGTTTGATAAAACTTGTACAAGGCATTTTGTGTGACAGAGTGATTGAACTATGATTTTCTCTAAACATACATGATGTATTTGTAATATATTCATTGTTCATAACGTTCAGAATAACAGGATCAATATATTTAAATATCAAGTGTCATATTACCTATAAATCTCACATGATTAGAAGATCTGATTAATTTTGTATCATTTTCGCAAATGTTTTTGTTAAATTTCATTCTCGCCAAAAAGAATAGAATTTCATGCCTTTAAAAATTGCCTTCAAAGATGTATTAAATATATAACACAAATAACAGTTACATTTTGATGTGCCAGATTTTGATGTTCGGAATTTCATTCTTCATCAGTGACACTAAGACCGAAAAGTTTGATAGATAAAAAACATAAGCCAAACCGTTGAGAATAATAAATCTAAAGTTCCAAAATTATATAAATCCAAATCCAGCTAAGGAATGCCTTGCGTGAGGGAACAAACCTTAGTTTTAAATAAATTTCAAAATTTTAGACGGCTGAAAATTTTGCTATATGGTACATTTTCTGACGGCACAAAGTACTGCCTACTGAGTTATGGATACCCTCGGGGAGATTTACCAGCAAGGTACCTGCTCAGGGGAAGTGAATATATAACACAAATACCTGTTAAATTTTGATGTGCCAGATGTGCACATTTCGGAAATTCATTCATCATCAGTGACACTAAGACCGAAAATTTTGATAGATAAAAAACACAAGACAAACCAAATAATACAAAAATTTACAAAAGAAAACATCAATTTAAATTAAATATAACAATCCTAATTTGAGCAAACAGCGTGTATTAAGTACGAAAACAATCGCTAAAACAGATATGGAACAATACCGTGGTTGGACAAAAATATAAACCCCTAATTTTAAATTTTTAGCGGACTTGGGATCACGTAGTCTGTCACTGAATAGTTTCGAATTCGACCCGGGCTGGTCCCTGTGTAAAAAGTCCTTTATTGTGATCATAGGTCGATGTTTTTCTCAGGGTACTGCGGTTTCCTACACCATCCGATAACTGACATTCACTGACAGTGAAAGAATGTTCACTGCAACGCATTGTATCATTGCTTAACTCCAACCCACTCCGATATTTCGCTTAAACCGGACTTAATTATAAGCGATACATTATGCTGTAATTTTAATTACGACTAGATGATTTTAACAACCCAAGTGTTTAAAGCTGCATTAAGTTTTCCAAAGAAAAAATTAAAACGGTGCTAATCTAATTAATGATGTTCCTAATAAACAATGTTACATTTGGTTCAACGATAAAAGCTCGAATAAATGCAGAAATTACAGTAATTACCCAGCGAGATGCAGCATTTGGGAACTAATATTAGAACATGGTTACGTCTTCAAAACCCGGGTCATTTAAACACAACTTTAAAAACGGTGAAATACGATAAATAAAACATAGAACTTCGTTGAATTTGTCATTTGTGACTTAGTAAGGGATACATAACACCATTTCAATTACATCCGGATATTATTTAAGGACAATTAATGCAATTTGTCATGTTTCACCTTCGATTCATGGGTTTTTCCGTACATCCGTGCGCATGCTCCAAGCTCATAATAACCATCGTTAAACATTGACCAACCGGTCAGAAGATTCCGTTTATTTACAGCTAAAAGAAATGAAATTTTAGAAAATGAATGTCACGGATCATGGTTAGAGGATATCTATTTTTAAAAATATATATTTTTAGAAAATCAAAACAAATTCAGAAAATTGAAAAACTTAATGCAGCTTTTACAAGTGATTTGGTTCTTGTGAACGGTGTCAAGATCAAACATGTCTGTCAGAGAGTGTTGAGCTATAAACATTATAAGTACAGAGCTACAGCACAACTTTTTATCTTGATAGACAATCAAGTTTTATAAATATATGAGGAATTAATTTCCGAAATGTGCACATCTGGCACATCAAAATTTAACTGGTATGTGTATTAAATATATACCACAACATTATAAAAAAATCAATATATACCTACTGTGCTGACATACAGAATTGATATTTTGTTCTGTTTGCGTCACCTCAAAAGTGCAACATGTAGCAGTTGTGTAAAAAGCTTCGCTATTGCTGATGTTTTGCAGTTTTTTTTCCTCAGAATTGTAAAGGTCATACACTTATAAGGCAGCCGTCGGTGATATCAACATTGGTGCTTTACAACGAATTTTTCTTTGAAATAAAAGTGCATTAAAAATTAAACTTGACATAGAAATTTAACATGGTTGCAAGCCAAAAGAAAGATATTTAAGGTAAAGGTCGATCTAACAAACATACAACATTTCTATATCCCCAAATCTCTCTCTCTCTCTCTCTCTCTCTCTCTCTCTCTCGTTCTTGTTTTTGTTTTGTAATTTGTTTTTAATGGTTGTTTTTGTTTTTTTTTTTTTAAGAAATTCACTGCAGTCGTTAATTGCTTAATTCTGGACCAAAAAAAAAAAAAAAAAAAAAAAAAAAAAACGAGATATTCATATTGGTAAACATAATCTAGGTGTAACATCCGATGAGAGATTCTTTAGTTTATGGTTTTTAGTTGATGTTTGTTTGCAGTTGATGAGGAATGAATTTCCGAAATGTGCACATCTGGCACGTCAAAATTTAACTGGTATTTGTGTTTTATATCTAGTAACAACTACATGTAAATTGTTTTCTTGAAGTGGCTATGTAGCAAACGACCCTTATACTAGACTTCACATGGCATATTATTCTCGACGTAATCAAACTTGAACCTGCGTTTTCATTACTACTAGGCTAAACTTTACCTACGGCTGAAAAAAAATATTAAAACAAACCCCGAGGCTTAGACCATTTCCCTACAGAATGTTTACTGCATTGT
The DNA here is from genome assembly GCA_029721355.1 of Tegillarca granosa. Classification (NCBI taxonomy): domain Eukaryota; kingdom Metazoa; phylum Mollusca; class Bivalvia; order Arcoida; family Arcidae; genus Tegillarca; species Tegillarca granosa. Next base: position 31,054,465 of record CM056608.1, on the reverse strand, counting down.
TTTGAAAAATGAATTTCCATTAACCGTATTAATTTCTCTAATGGCATTAGTTGTGACGACAATGCTTTTCGTGTTAATATCTCTCTATGGGAACGAAACCATTTTAATGTAAACATGGATGTCCTTATTGCACCAAAATGTATTCTTTTTTAAAAATATGTATACACTGATACAACTGACAGGGCAAGACGCCCCATTGCCTTGCTGTAAGCAAATTAAAGCTTCCGAACAAAATGAAGTGACAAAGCATTCTTAATTATAGATACTAAACAACGTCCCTAGTGTGACATCGATAGCTTATCATCCGTATACATTCATTTCAAAATCATCTTTTTTCTAAAACCTATTTCCATTCATTAAACATTGCATCATCTTGTAATATCACAAACCTCAGACAGTCGAAGATAAGCTTTAGGAATAATTAAAATAAAACGTCCTAAAAAGGTTCAATGATCTAGGGATTAGTTGTTCCTTTTATCCGTCTTCAGCTCATTAGTTAGACGTGCTTTGATCCCGTTCATATTCTTTATGGAGTATTTACACGCTAAAAACTGGACAAGTGGAAATATCTAAATGAATCATCCCGATTTTACTAATCAACTTCTAATAAGTAGAAAGAAAATTCTCTCTCTCTCTCTCTCTCTCTCTCTCTCTCTCTCTCTCTCTCTCTCTCACACACACACACACACACACACACACACACACACACCTTAAACACAATTTTGGTTGGTGTTTTATCAACTGTTGGAAAATCCGATTTCGTATAGCACAATCCAATCTTGATTTGGTGGTTTATTTATATTTTTGTAAGGTATCTCTTGGTTTTCTTTTGATCCGTGACTGAACACAATATATAGGGCAAAAAGCTCAATTGAAGCATATTTTGTTACATTCTTAAACATTTTAGTTAATAGAGATGTAACTTTCTAGTAATTGTTAAAATATTTGCGCTGCACTAACAAATCCGGATCATTCAAGGGATAAACACTTATCAGTTTGAGCTTTACATTTTTAAGCTTCAAATACGAACCTAACTATTTACTTGACACTTTTTATAGTTGTGGTTTCAATTGTAATTATTTTAGTTAGGCAGTTGTAAAAAATTTAATTGAAGATATTGACTAAAAATCTAGCTGAAATACTGAAAATTCATCAATATTTTTGAAGTAAAATATCTTGGTAATAATAATTTTTTAAAAAAAGGGGGAGGGGGGGGTTGTAAAGAATTAATTTCTTGGGGTCCTTGGTAAATTAAACCTTTTATCGACTTTAGTTTCATGGTTTTCACATTCCCACAAAAATAGAAAAATTCAGTTCCCCGTGAACATTTGAGAATTTGTGTTTTTACTTTAGATATATTTATTTGGTTAGGTTTTGGAATCAGATGATATAGAAATGAAAAAGTTCAAGGAGAGTTGTGAGCTGATGTCGATCAAGCTCGTTGTAGAAACCGTTTTAATGGCCGGCGTGTTTAATGGTAATATCTACAGTTAATTGAATCTCCTATGTCCGTTTTATGCCTATTTACACGCAAGCAAAATAAACATCTAAATGAATCATCCTATTTACTTTTCTTAAGCAGATGGACGAAACATTAAACATGAGTTGCCATTCAAGCTGAAACTTGGGTAATGAAACATGATCTTGCCTGTGTTAACTACGAAGTCCGACAAGGTTCGTTTTGAATATATTAACTTTTTTTGCAATACTTATTTACAAAATACTAAACCCTCGATTTCGAATTACTTTTATTTTTGCAATAGTAAAATTCTTTTTCTCGAATTACTTATTGGTGGTAACGAATTATTTCGTTTGTTACTTCAAAATTATTTACATCAATGAATTTCATTATTTGTCATTTTAACTACAATTTTGTGTTTGTATACAAAATTTATAATTGGCAATAATTCACAATTATCTAATTCTCGAAGTTGTTACTTCAAATTAATTATTCGTATTAACAGATTGTTAACTTATTTCGTTAAAACAATTGAGTTATTGGTTTTAGCAAAATTCTTGACTCGTAAAGTTTAGCATCACTTTCTTTGTGATGCCAAGAGGAGGAGGTTGGGAGAAAGTATTTTTATATACCGTTTGTTTCTTTTAAATTTTTTTTAAATACTTCCCACCTGTTGCAAGAACAATTTTATTACATACTGGCTAATTTATAACGCACCGAGGTCGTTCTGTAATATTTATGTCCGAGTTGGTTGGTTACGTATTGAAGAAAATTACAAGTATATTTTTATATTTTAAAAAAAACCAAATCAATGCTTGTTCCACCTCATGCGTTACTTTTCCACACTTGGATCTGTCCCGAGTGTGGTTTGAACCCAGGCTGTGAGAGGCGCTGTGATCCGTAAGCGCGCACTTTAGACCATTCGGCCGCTGAGGCCCCTCGTTTGGTCTAAGAAGAATCGCAAGTAATTTTAGGGCTTTGAATCTTCGTTTGGCTACTTAATATTCTCTGATCATGATATAGCTTCTGTGCTTCGTTTGGTTTAGTTTGAATCTCTATTCATAATGGATCTACGTTGTTTGTTTTCTCCAGTAAGAAATCTTTGGCAATAAAACATCTTTTATTGTTCGTTTGGTCCACTTAAAATCTAATAATCTTAATAGAGCTACGATGTTTTGTATGATCCTGTAACAATCTCTGGTCACTAAACAGCTGCAATGTTCCGTTTTGTCTATTAAGAATCTCTAATCACCCTAGAGCTTCAATGTTTGGTTTATGAACAACCTCTTGTCATAATAGACCTTTAGTGTTTTATTTGGTTCAGTAAGAATCTAAGTTATAATAAAGCTTTAGTGTCTCATTTGGTTCAATAAAATCTGTAGTGAAAATGGGGCTACAGTGCGTGGTTGATCTGGTAGGAATCTCTAGCTATGATAGAGCTTCAGCGTTTTGTCTGGTTCAGTAGATCATTATCTGTGTATATTGTTTCGTTAGTAGAAGTGAAAGCATTGATCGTCTGATGATGGATGCCCTTATAATCACACACGAAATGCTGATAGATGAACAAGTTATATTACTTCGTGATAAATGCCATGGAATAAATACATCTCAGGACTTTCTTTTATTTCATTTTTTCAAAGCAATAAAGATCGTCTTTGCTGTTTTGCTGTAATAAAATATTGGATAATTACGTCTCATTCCGGAAAAATCGAACATAACGATATTGGACATTGTCACACGTTTCATATTGTGTTACAGAAAATTATTGTTGTATTGTACCGCGTCAACTTTTATTAACGCTGGTTCTTCAATTTATAATCTGCAAAAGAAGTCCATCAACTTTCCTGAGAAGGGCATTTTATTTTTACTTTTATTCACCACGAACATGAATTTTCAATTACTTGGTTGTTTTTGTTTTATGCATAAACAATTTGTGTGCATGCCCTGTGTGTCATTTCTTGATGACGGACAATGCTTTAAACTTATTCTATTTTTGTTAACAAATTAAAAAATATCTGAACCTGTATATTCCCAAATTAAAGCGATTTTTGTAATTTATTCATGAAAATTCACGCATGTTATTGTTATTCCACGATTCTTGGTCTTGGAAAGCGAACCTTATTCTGTTTTGGAATTTTTTTTTTTGGTGACAGTATATAAAATTAATGGTTTGGTGTTGGACAGCTAAATTGATGTGCTAAAAGGGCAGCACAAATAACTAATTTGAAAGTGGATATTAGAGGTGTCTATAAAAATAGCTTTCGGGTATGTAAAATAGACATTTTCTTGAGTTATCCCGAAATTTTGATTTATTATATATATATATATATATATATATATATATATATATATATATATATATATATATATGTGTGTGTGTGTGTGTGTGTGTGTGTGTGTGTGTGTGTGTGTGTGGACTCGGCTATCTTGCCTAATAATGTTATCCTCATCAAACAATATAGATTACACGATTTGATAAAAGAAATACAACTTTAAAAGTTTTGCAAGTATTGATTATACTTTTCGATTTTGTACTCTTGTATAAGGATATTTTCTTGCGATGTCAGCAAACAAGAACATCAAAAACTGTGGTTTAAGTTACATATCACGTGATTCCTATTATCGTTCATATATTTTCGGTCGGATTCTTAACGTCTCTTTTTGACCTCACCTGTTCTATGTGATGTTTTATCTTTTTCTAACAGTAACAAAACAAAGCTGGAAACAACCAATTACGTCATTTTTACGTCGTTAATAAAGGGTTTTCATGTATTGCAAAAATACTGACTGGTCAAATAATCACGTTTAGTGTCAAATAAACTCTTAATAAAAGAAAAACCTTTGAAAATCAAGGAATTGTTTGACTTTTTCCCATTTTGTTTCTAAAAAAGTGAATTTGCTTAAAATATCGTCTTACTCCATAAAGTCGCATCTGGAGTACCTCAATTACCTTAATTGAGCTACTGTACTAGTCAGTGAATATAGAAAACCTTTATTTCGTTTATACCGGGAAAAAAATTATTTTTTTAACGAAAAGTTCCGATTCAATACAGTTTGCACAGACGTTAAAGGGTGCACATGCAGTGACGTCAGTGTTTTGTGTCGATATGAAACACAAACATTTAAATTCACGCAGATCGAGCAAATCATAGCAAGCATTCAAATCACACAGATCGAGCGAATCATAGCAAGCATTCAAATCACACAGATCGAGCAAATCATAGCAAGCATTCAAATCACACAGATCGAGCAAATCACAGCAAGCATTCAAATCACACATATCGAACAAATCACAGCAAGCATTCAAATCACACAGATCGAACAAATCACAGGAAGCATTCAAATCACAAAGATCGAACAAATCACAGCAAGCATTTAAATCACACAGATCGAGCAAATCACAGCAAGCATTCAAATCACACAGATCGAGCAAATCATAGCAAGCATTCAAATCACACAGATCGAGCGAATCATAGCAAGCATTCAAATCACACAGATCGAGCGAATCATAGCAAGCATTCAAATCACACAGATCGAGCAAATCATAGCAAGCATTCAAATCTCACAGATCGAGCAAATCATAGCAAGCATTCAAATCACACAGATCGAGCGAATCATAGCAAGCATAAAAATCATACAGATCGAGCAAATCACAGCAAGCATTCAAATCACACAGATCGAGCAAATCATAGCAAGCATTCAAATCACACAGATCGAGCGAATCATAGCAAGCATTCAAATCACACAGATCGAGCAAATCATAGCAAGCATTCAAATCACACAGATCGAGCAAATCATAGCAAGCATTCAAATCTCACAGATCGAACAAATCACAGCAAGCATTCAAATCACACAGATCGAACAAATCACAGCAAGCATTCAAATCACACAGATCGAACAAATCATAGCAAGCATTCAAATCACACAGATCGAACAAATCACAGGACTGAAAAATCAGTTCTATTATACGATTTTCACAGAGTTCTAAATGATGATGTAAACTATAAATGACACATACCAAGCTTATGTCCCCTGATAGTTGACACCAACCAATCGGTGGATATTATTGATATATCATAAATTTTTTATTTTATTTTCCTTCTATCTTAATGTATCATCGCTGTGAAAAATTGTTTATTAGTGCAATTTTATATCAACATTACCTTACTAGATCATAGATAGAAGATTAAAATTAATCCCATATGAAATAAGAGTGTGAATATTTAGTTGGAATATACGCCATTAACGCTGGCCTTGAACCGTATAAAATGTCTGTCATTATAAAATAAAGTAAGAGTTTAAATAAAATTGAGCTTGGCAGAGCTTGCCATGAAAAAAAATTCAAAGGTAGTTTGGCAAAACAGTAACAAAAACCCTACATGTACAGTCATATTAAGGGGAGAATTTAAATATTTAGTCCATACCTTGTTGTTAGCTACAATAGAAAAATGACTGGGTGACCTCAATAAGGACACGCGACTTAAAACACACAATTAATCAATAAGCATTATTTTATAACAAAATTATTATAACAAGTAAGTAAATTAAAATTACCAATAAATAAAATTAAAGTAAAACAAAATGTAAAAAAATGAATGAATGAATGAATGAATGAATGAATGAATGAATACTACTACTACTTATAATAATAATAATAAATAATAATAATAATAGTAATAACTAAAAAATCATCTGGACGAGTCAATATAAAAACTTCAGTCTAGCGTTGAAAATCAAAAGGTCTGTAAGAGAAGGTCCTTACTACATCTATAAAACCGGTAGCATATTAAGAACAAATAATAAAACTGTTTAACTATAAAATGAAACGTCAAATCTTGTCATATGTAAAGATGGATACATTTTTATCACTTATAGAAAAAAAAACTAACATTCATAGAGACTTTTTATGGAACTACTAATCTCCTTTGGAAACAGTTTAATTTTTTAACGTTTTCCTGCTTTGGGACAGTTTGATAAAATTTGCGTTTTAACCACCCTATTGTATGAAAACACATAGTCTTGAGTTCAATACCATCCACAGTAAAGTCTAATTCGATATTCCTCACGGTAACCGTTTGAAGCCACAGTTTCGTATCTCGGTCATCCATTGTTCCTGTACTACAATAGTATTCTCAGTATCTATATGCTCTTAATGTTATTGGTATTTGTGAAGTTTCGTTTGAAAAAATAGATACCAAACCTCAGAAACAAAATATATCAGCATTGAATTCTTAATCCGTTATATCCTTAGTTAATTGATATAACAACAGACACAGCTTATAAAAACAATGCATGGCTTTGTCACTTCAATTTACTTTATTTACTTATTTTGTTTCATATTTAATATGAAGTAATCGACAGACTACTACTGCCTTTAGGTAAATTATGATCTTAGTTTCTGGGGTTTTCAGTCTCGTTTTAGCACTGTATTTGACGTTTTAATTTCACACCCAGACTCAACCGCTGAGATGACTTGTGAAAATTCTAACCAGAAATATTATCCTCAGAAAAACGTAAGGTAAAATTAAGCGCATTTAAACATAACCAAGCGTTTTTAAATTCTACACTTCTTACTGATTTAAACATGTAAACTGAAAAGGCTTCTTTTGCAAATTACATGATACCCATTAAACTTATGTATTGTGTGTTATGTATGTACCTGTATGTCCATTTTGTATGGAATCCTATATTAGTAATAACAATAATAACAACAACAAAGATAATAATAATACAATAATAATAATAATAATAATAATAATAATAATAATAATAATAATGATGATGATGATGATGATGATGATAATAATAATAATAATAATAATAATAATAATAATAATAACAAAAACAACAACAACAATAATGATGATGCTGATGATGAGGATAATAATAATAATAATAATAATAATAATAATAATAATAATAATAATAATAATAATAATAATAAACCGTGAATCTCAAAACGAGTCGCATTTGTACTTGAAGAACAGATTTAACTTGATTTCATTACGTTAGTTTAACTGGTTTAAACATTTCAGGTAAAAAAACAACAAACAAACTGTGAGGAAGTTTGTTGCCAATTCTTTAAACTTAGCCAAGTCGTCAAACAAGGAAACACTATTGGACAAAGACTTCTGGCATTTAATGATTAAACTCTGGAAAAAAAGTGTCAGAATCTACTTGTTCAAAATAAGGCTGTGTATATTTCATTTAATGTAACTTTTATTGTTTAGTATTAAAATACGTCTTTTATGATTAATTATTCTGTTAGTTAATCAGCTGTTTATTATCTAAATAATAAGATTAATGAGAGAAAGCACTTTATTCTGATGATGCGATTACTTCAAGTGTTGTTCATGCGACTTTGTCACTAGCATTGCAGTTATAAAACATCTGGTAAAGATAATCAACTTAATACCTTAAGACAATGCTATTTTAAATGCACATTTACAGGTTAGAAAATAAACCGAAGACTAAATAAATGATCAATCGAAAATAAAGACAACTTTGTCCAGGTAAATATGTTTAATTGCACAGTATAAAATTTATAATCAATTTAACTTTTTAAGCGACGTCAGAGGTACCTCACCAAACCCACTCCATTTAAAATAAACCTTTTCAGGTGCTGCTCTACCATTCGCCAATTTCTGGTTCTAAAAATGATTTTGGCCCCTGTTTATGCTCCAAAATAATTTATTTTGAGGCAGACATTGAAAAAAAAAAAGATTTTTTAAAAATAAATTTATTCAGTATTACAAAATGTTATTACATTAATAGACCATTTCATCTTGAGCAAACATTTTATGACGATATTTGTTTCTTTGACTTACTGTTCGTTATCAATCGACTCCTAAATTTTAAAGTTTGGCTCCTACTTTAAGGCTTAGCCTGCTATTTTACCAATATACCAGCCACCCGTTACGTAAATTGAGAATATACATGCCGTTTCTACTTTACAGTAACGATCGGTTTTTATCTTTCGTGATTTTAGTACATTTTCAATAATTATAAGCTTTAGGCTTTTGGTATGCTATTTTTCTCGTCATAATTCAAGTACAAACGAACTCTATTTATTAAACAGATTTAACAAAATCATACTTATAACGGAATAATAAATATTCCCTAATCATCACAAGGTGTCTAACGGTGATAAATAATATTTGCAATTCGTTGACTGATTACTTCTAAATCGTTATATACATCGCATAAACAGCGTTTTAGCTATTCGCGACCAGACAATGTTTCATTAATTTGTATACAAGTTCAAGTATTGTGTGAGTTTCAATTTGCTTTATAATAGTGTGTAGCCATGCTGGACTGCAATCGGTAAGTACACTTGCCAACAATGTCGCATATAAATATTGTAGACGACTCATTTCATTATCCCGACGCTTAGCCAGTCAATCGAGGACTGAGACAAGAAGACATTTTCCTTCAGCTTGACCAGCAAAGAAATAATGAGAAATATCAGTCCTTATTTTGGTTGTCAGCATTAGTTAACAAAGACCTTGTTTATTTTGAATTTATGTGTTACAGAGGTTGTCAAAATTTTCAAGACATTTTGAATTATGTTTATTTTATCTATTGCCATCCTTTTTGACTGGCTATGTCGTGTCTTTTGACGTAAAATGCACTTACATATAGGTATATTAAAAAATTCAAACAGACCGAGTGAGTTGAGTTAAGTAATGGTGGTTGACGTCCCAGTCAAGAATATTTCAATTATATCGAGACGTCGCCAGCTATAGACGAAAGTGCAGAAATTTTGTATGGCGTTGCGCTGATGGCAGGGTTCTTTATCTTGTCACGCCTATAGTGACACATGACCTCGTTTTTTGAAAGTTCCCATCCGAAAGAACCGTGACTTTCATTTCGTATACGTAATGCTGAGTGCTTGGCGAAAGAACAGTCACTACTTGTTTTCAAGTCTTTGGTTAGACTCGGTCGGGGTTCGAAGCAGGTACTCTATCAACTGGGCTACCGAAATGGTCTCAAACAGACCGAAAAGATGACCATCTCCAATCAATCAAATGTTTGGTTTTAATTATTAACTATGTGGCTGATCCATAATTTTTCTCAATCGTCTTTTTATCATATAGAGGTAGACTGGCTTGAAATATTTTCTAATAAATACGGTCTATTTCCTATTTATCATTATTCTTATATATAAATCATATGACATAAATTGGAAAGAACAAATCATTCTTTTGAGACAAGAGTATGTGCAATGTATAGGTTAATCACCAGACGGATCGGAAATCACGACAGGTTCCCATACACACATCACTTTTATGTGTAATGTATTGGTTAATCACCAGACAGATCGGAAATCACTACTGGTTCCCATACACACATCACTGTACATGGTTAGAATACTACGCTTTGAGATTTTTATATCTGAACATAACTTTCTTTCCTGTAGTAAATTATATGTTACTATTTTTTTGGCATGTCATATTAACAGTCTATCAGAATATATATATATATATATATATATATATATATATATATATATATATATATATATATATATATATATATATATATATATATATATATATATTTATATATATTTAACTTGGCGCAAGAACATATATATATATATATATTTATATATATTTAACTTGGCGCAAGAACATATTTTTTGTCTTAGAAAAATGTGGATTTATGTTTTCGTACATTTTTATATGAACTGATGATAAATAATCATGATTGAGCTATTATTTTTTAAATCTTATAGAAACTACAAACTATTGTCTTTAATAACTAAGAAAATATTTTTTTTTCATAAAAGGTATTGTTGGTAAAATATTTTCAAAGACGTTACGGTTGAAATAAGTCGTATGGTTCAAGACTTTTAAAGTTTTGCAACTAAGATAACCGTACCACTGGACTAATGTTGTCTGCTATCAAATGGATTATTATAATTACTTTTTGTAGATCTTTAATCTGTGCCAAAGCGAACTGTGACTGAAAACATGCACTTTACAAAAGTCACATGACTTGGTAACCTAGTATTTCTAGAATGCGCGCTAGTTTAGGGTGCACCATAAAACATACGGGTAATCTTTTACATACACAAATTGTTCTCATTTAAATCCTTGAAAATTAATTAACTTGCTCTCTTAGCGAATAGCTGTAAAGCTGCTGATGCGACCTTAAACAACATAACTTACCAACCAACCAACCAACCAACCAACCAACCAACCCACCAACTAATCAACCCAACCACCCACTCACCAACCAACCAACTAACCCGCCCAACCACCCAACAAACAACCCAACCAACCAACCAACTTAAGAACCCAACCACCCACTCACCAAACAACCAATTAACCCACCCACAAAATCACCTATCAAACAACCCAACCAACCAACCAACCAACTTAAGAACCCAACCACCCACTCACCAAACAACCAATTAACCCACCCACAAAATCACCTATCAAACAACCCAACCAACCAACCAACAAACTTACGAACCCAACCACCCACTCACCAAACAACCAATTAACCCACCCACCAAACCACCCATCAAACAACCCAACCAACTAACCAACAAATCAATCAATCAATCCATTAACCAACCCAACAACCCACTCACCAATCAACCAACCTACCAAACCAACTCTCGAAACAACCAACAGACTAACCACCCACTCACCAACCAACCAACTAACCTTTCCACCAACAAACCAACAAAACAAAGAAGAAACCACCCAACTCATTTTACAAATATTACCAAACAATAAACCAACTCTCATCTATGTATATGTTATCCATCAAACATTGTAAATTAAACATAAAACACCGGCTGGACTGTTTCCTGTTGGACTTAATCGCTTTAATCCAGTCCCCAATGACACTTTTGTAATGTGAATGTCGTGTTCTAAGATTCGACCTATGTGTCTACTTGTATATACAGACCACTTGACAATTATGATCAGTGTTTGATTGTTGTCTTTTAATATCAAATATAGTAAGTCTTTATTCAAGAGAAATATACTTCATATATAAATATAATTTCAGATATTTCACTTATATGCAGGCTGTCATGTCTGGGAAGGCAGAGAAAACTTAAGTGCCCGAAAACAAAACAAAACAAAACAAAACAAAACAAAACAAACGAAGGGGTGGGATTTGAACCTGTTGATAAGTGGCAGTGTGATCTGAACTCGGCTCTGTAGAACATTTAGCTACTTACTTTCTTGAAGAGCTTCTAGATCTGTGACGTTATTATAGAAGTTAAGTATCTTTAAATGTACCGGTTGTCCTTTAAGTACCGAATCCTGAATCCAGTTTACAGTTTGTTTTGTTGTTTTTGTTCGTACATACAAATTAATAAAATATTGTTTAAACTAAGTACCGAAAAATATGCATTAAAAACTTGCATCCTTTTGAAATACAATCTTTTTCCTTTTTTGTTAGAAGATACATGTGTTTGTTAGAAGTTTAAAATGCAGAGTAATATTTCAGACAAATCTGGGACTGTCCATGAATTTTAAGTCAAGGTTTGTTGTCTGTGAGCTTTGTTATTGTCTAGAGATCTCTCTATTCGTCTGACATACTACAGTTGGCCAATGATGCTTAACAAGCAAAATAATAAAAACGATTTTACAACATTTACCAAAATGTTCATTGATTTAGATAATTCGATTGAAAGTATTTTATTATTTATTTAAAAACTAAAATGTCGGATAAACATGTCTGTAAGGTCTGTGCAAATAAAAAAACCAGAAGGGAATAATATGTTTGTTTTAGCGAATAACTAACGATTTTCATTTTCATTACTGTGATCAAAAGCATAACTTGTTTTTTTTTAAGTTAATTAATTAACTAATTTATTTATCTTATTTTATTTATTTATTTATTTATTTATTTATTTATTTATTTATTTATTTATTTATTTATTTATTTATTTATTTATTTATAACTTTGATTTTTGATTTATGCGCTCACAAACACATACTCATTTATTTATTCGTAGGATGCTTTTAAAAGTCTTAGTCGACAATTTATACAGTTTGTTTAACTCAATGATCAAGAGATTTTATTACATAGAAAGAATAATAAAAATTTATGAGTGCTGACGCATTATGAGATTTTTTATCTTAAGTTTTTTTAATTTTTTTAAAAAATGATTTAAATTAAATTGTTTATTATCATTTATTTTATCAACGTACGCACACTGAAACACCATTGTATAATTATTTGTGACTCCATTAATTGAAAAGAAAAATTAATTTTCCTTGAGTGATGACGTCATACACTAAATTATGAAGTCAAAGAAAGACCAACTAAGCTTGTCACTCTACTATCAATCTTGACTGCTTAAAAATCGATTTCACTTTCTGCAAGGCTGATTAACAAATATTATAGATTATGTCATTACCGACCCGACATAATATTGATTATTTCCGGGATGTACAAATCAATTCCGGATTTTTACATTATTGAGAGTCAAAGTTTTAACTTTATTTAATATTACAGTTAACACTACCAATCCGTTTCTGAATTTCCCAAATGTTTGCTGAATTCCCAATCTTCATTCTCGCTGTCATAAAAGTTGGACTAAAATTGAATCGGAAAAAATTGTTCCGATTTCCCTGGGGATTTTACACATAAATAAGCATCATATTACATAGTTATATTTGAGTTGTTGTCTAAAGGAAATCTCTATCTGATTGCAATTCTATCACAATTCTTCCAATAATTCACAATTGATACAATTCCATCAGCAAATCGATCGGTCAAAATGGCGGGCAGTTTTACATAACAAAAATCTAAATAATATGTGACTAGTAATACATATGATATGAATATTGAGAGTTGAAGCTGCCCCGGGTCACTTTATTCTTTTACTTTGGACAACTTGAATTAAGAACGTTAGTGCATTGCCTGCGTTTTTGGTAGTTGTCTATGAATGCTGTGTTTAAACACGTGATCGATACAGATGATTGCCATACTTCATGTTAATCTACCGCATTCATTTTTTCATCAATTGGGAATCAAGATTCAGTACTTTGCCGCGTTTGTAAACTGTTCTCGATAGAAGCAGTGGATATTTGTGTTTTTATGGATAACATTGTTTAAAGATACTTTATATAATTTTAAAGATTTTATTTCTGAAAAAGGTAAGTTTTTATTTCAGTTTTTTTTAATTCAAAACTTGTATTTTTTCGGTCGGTATTTTTGTTTTACATCTGTCAGTCCTCCAAATAATCTATTTTGTTCCTATATCATATGATGTTCTTTTTCATTTTCGTTTTTATAAGGTTTCTTTTAAGATAATTTTTACGATTTAAACGGCTTTTTTAATATTATATAGACTGAATGTAGTTGATAAAAGTAAATCAAATTAGATTTAAATAAAACGGAAAGGTAAATTTAATCATATATTTTAATTAAAAAGATACCATCACAAAATTGTTATGAAATAATACAATTCAGATGTATGTAGCACATGGAATAATAATAATTAAAATCTTTAAAAAAGCGTATACATAACATGCACCAAAAAAACCTGTTGCATTAGAAAAATACTGCTCTAAGCATTAATATGACGCACACGCTGGTAGCAATTTGTTTGATGCTCAATTAAGAAAACTTGGTTATAAAAAAAAATCTGATCAGCTTACAACAAAAAAAAAAAAAAAAAAAAAAAAAAAAAAAAAAAAAAAAAAAAAAAAAAAATGAAAGGCAAATCTGATTTATTATTTGTTGTTTTCGTAATTGTAATGTTATTAAATCCGGTGACCATCAGTACTTTTATAACAAGTGGCCTACAGCAATGCGTGTTTGTCTTTCTTGTCCTGTTAAACTATTTATCTCTTGAGCTTTTATTGTTTCTGATTCTTGGTTGCATTGACTGTTTGAATTCATTTTCCAGTTATTAATTCTTGTCTTTTATTTCAAATAAGTTAAATGTATATCTGTCAAATTTTGAATATAACACACACACACACACACACACACACACACACACACACACACACTTTAAATTGGGAAAATTATCATAAAATATTTCCATGAGGCGTTTTGAATAACAAGTAAAATATTACAAATTTTAATTATTTAAAAAAAAAAAAAAAAAAAAAAAAAAACATGTAAACGGCAAAAACTGGTCACAAGTTTAATTTGGTGACAAAATATAACCACACAGTTTGACAAAACATATCCCCCAAAATTATTCTTTTGTAAGTAATGTTATATTAATCAATTAATTAATTTATTAGTTATTTGTCCATTTATTTATTTATTTATTTATGTCGATTTTGTAAACAATTTTCTTGGATCGTACGACCACAGAAGAATGATGAGTGATAGAACAAAATTAAGAGTAATATATAAACCAGCAGTCCTTAGTCTGCTTTAGGCTTTGTTAATAAAAACAATTACAACAGTTATCGTCCTTGAAACGTACAGCTTGAAGAAGATAACATATAATAGCAATATTTTCATGAAACCACCAACACTAATTTAATTGTCAAGTTCAAACCAGCTGGGAATAAAGAATAAAATATAATTTCCGCCATGACATAAATTCTCAATTCTGTTTCACGTTTAACCTACATACCATAAAAAAATTGTTACGTCTCTATGTAACTATGTTTATTTGATTTTATGAGGGCAACACAGTGAGAAAGAAACGTGTCTGAGACATTGAACAGAACGAGAGCCTGCTGTGATGTGTATATCTGTTGACATAAATATTATATTGGCAGTGATCATAAACTGGAGTAAGGTGTGCAAGGTAACACTGTAAAACGTCTATATACCTGATAAACCATAAAAACAAAGAAAGGTTCCAAAATGTAATAGACTTCACCCGTTCAAACAAGCTTTATATTTCTCTTAAACCATAAACCGTTACTACTAATTAAAATAATTCTGTTCTTCCTGTGGATTGTTATTTCTGTGTTTTAAGGCTTATATTTTATTTTATCTGTATGTGCATAGCTAGGTGTCGTCCAGTCACTTTCTATTGGGTACATTAAGACGTATTGGAGATTAAATAGCAACGGACTATTGTACATCTCCAAAGAAACTATCAAGATGATATTTTATTTATTTATATTTAGCTGTAGATCTGGTCCATCTAACATTTTTAAGACTTCATTGAATATATTGAAGTTTTTCAATTATCGATTTAGAGATTTTTTTTTTAAAATTTCAAAGTAGTTTCAAGTTCAGAATATCTTTGTGTTATGCGTAAAATGACGTCATCACGTTATGTTGGTATGGCGCTGTAGGTTTTGATTACGTTATGTTATAATTATATTGTGCATTATGCGTTATTATTGTTTATTATTTATTGTTGCGTGACGTAATATGCTGCTACGGAAATCTATAATTCTTGCCTTAAACCTGTGTTGTCTTGTATCCAAGTGTTTCCCCTCATATTTTGACGTCAGAGAACAAACGTTTCCATAGTAACTTCAACGAATGGCTGTTCCTTGGCGTGATTTAACACGGTTTCATATAACGTTAACTTTTCTAATACCCGTAAATATCAAACCCGGAATATTCGCATGGCGATACCTAATCTAACTGCTAATCGCATGTTCTATGGTTATATATTATCATGTTTTATTTACAATCGATAAAAAACAGCCTCAGAGTTATTTCTGTTGGATTTTAGTTTGATAGGGAAAACACAGAACATGAAAAAAGTGAAAAAAAATTTTTTACGTCCGACAAAGATTAATTTATTGCTATAACCCTTCTTAATCGCTTTGCATATAAATGTCTAAATGTCCCAAAAGGAAACTGAGACGGAAAAAAAGATAAGCAATTAGATAAATATAAATTACAGCTTTCAAGTTCTATAATTTATATTTAAAATAGAATGTTTTCCCCAGTGATAACGTGTCATATAATTTATTCATGACATAACACAAATATCAAAGGCAGATGAGACCAACAGTACGTAACCAATCATTATGGACAATTAAGCTCATTTAAAACCGTGACGAGCTTGATTTAAAAAAGAAAAAAAATTCAACAGAAATGGCTTTTCGGGTTATTTAATTATTAATTTGAAGAAGTTTAATATCCGACCTCAAAATGTAAATACATAGTTAACAATTTATTTAAAAAGTTTTTTTTTTACCACACTTGTTTTTGCTAAGAACGTGTTATTTAGCAATATTCAATATTTATTTCAGTTATCGATGTAAACAATTTTTGATAACGAAGTACATACAGTATATGTTTATCTAAATGATGGTGATTTTAAACATGCTTCCCGCTATGTAACACGCAAAGATGATGTTAAAGAAGATCAAACAGCTATCGGATTTCCTAGAATCTGATTATTCAGGAATGTATGTGTGTGTTTGTACTTGAGGAATATAAGATGTTTAAAAAATTTTATGTCTTTGATTAAAGATGAAAACATCCGGTAATAAAAACAAAATGATTGATTAACAATCGCAAATTAAAAAACATCAAAGAAAGTGTGTGTGTGTGTGTGTGTGTGTGTGTGTGTGTGTGTGTGCGTGTGTGTGTGTGTGTATGTGTGTGTGTGTGTAAGTGTGTGTTAACAATAATTCATAATCAGATTTTATTTCGCTTATTTTTTCGCTCTCTGTTTCTTGAAGTTTACTACAAAGCGGATTTGTATGTTTTTTTCCACTACAATAAAGTTTCATATTGTTTTTATTATTAAAACCAAGTGTTATTTATACAATGCATAACTTAAAAATCTCACGAATTAAAGTTACATTTATGACATGACTTGGATTTGAATCCACGGTCTACTACATACGAAAGATGACAATACAATTTATCCTTTAACTCATTGATGCTAGGCATAAATAAAATGTTGTAAATAATTTTTTTTTCTTTGTCTGTGATAAAACAATTTGGTATTACCTAAGATTTGGCATGTAAACAGACCTCAAATTAAAAAAAATGTGATTTTGGACAATAAAATATATAGAAAATCTTTGATTTAGCAACATAACAGGCAAAATGTGAAGTACATGTAAAATTGACCAATAATGAAAGGGCCCATGAAAAAGATTTTTGGACACATTTCCCCATATCAAATTAACTGACCTAATTTCTTTATATACTAGGGGAAAAAAATTAAATATTATAATATTATTTTTAGATAAAAAGTCGCTTTTGTGCGACAAAATAACAATGATAAATATCCCGCAAAAGCTACGGATTTTCATCAACTCATCACTGTACTGGTAAGCAACATTCGACGTTAGAAACAATGCTGCAAATAACAGAAAAGTTTGCTAAAATAGATAAAATTATTCAGGATTTTTAAAAATATTTTGGCCCGTGTCTGTCATAGGCCAATTAATAATATAGATTAACCAATATGATAAATATTTAAAAGTATTATATATTTATATATATATAATTATTAAAAAAATAACTTATATAGAAAGGTCAGAAAGTCTCTTCACTGTGACCACCGTGAAATTTCAATTTCCTGATACAAGATCGATGACGTAGCTAAAAACATGACGTCATAGTTACCGATGGCATCAATTTCTGGCGACAAATAGAGAGAAATGTGATCACATCAGTGATTTCAAAACCAAACTATAAGACTTAGCGATTAAATGATTGTTAATAGATAAATTCAAATTACTCAAAAAAAAAAAAAAAAAAAAAAAAAAAAAAAAAAAAAAAAAAAAACTCTATTCTTAAAAAAAATACCATGTCTTTTAGACACAAACGGGTAGTAAAAATGCAATTTTCAGATGAAAAACATGAATAATATTCTACATGTAAATCCTAAGAGATAAATGCAAACAAAGTGGAATGTATTATAACACGCAACTTAACGCGTCTAAAATGTATGTAGGTTTGACACTTTATTCCCCGAGTAATTATTGGAAGGACTTCAGAAGAATGTAGTTGTATTGATTCCCTTTTTTTTGCTATTACACATTATATATTTTCTAATGAGTCCATTTGTTTTTGTCGATATAGTTTTGCCATGTGCTAATTTCCAATTTCTATATAAAATAAAACAATTACAATAAACGTTAACATCCTATTTTAACAAATTGTGAATGTAATAAAGAGATAAATATGGCTCTATATGGAAATGGTTTAATATTTAGATGGCATGATTCTGAAAAAATGGAATTCCCCAGAGCACCACGTGATACTTCATAGCTTTTGTGCGGGACAACTATTTCTAGATCTATTGACAATGGAATCGCATAAAGTGATGTTTTCCCGTATTAACGACGTTTTTCCGGGAGTGTTTTACGTAAACGTTATCCAATTCATTCCGCACAAACGTTATGAGGTACTGAGTTACGCGGTACGCTGGTGGGTTCCATTGCTTCAAGGGTAAAAAAGCATACTACAAAATATAGATTTATTTCTTATATTTGATATTGTTTTAAAATGTAAAATTTTGATTCTAACAAAAACTTAAAGCATCCAATATGCTTAAAACAAAGCGAGTATGTCATAATCCGGTCTTAGTCAAACAAATATGTCATAATCAGGCCCATAAATCGACCTTAAAAGCTGAAATTAAAAACAATGGAATGACAATGCAGTAATGTTTTGTTTTTGGAATTGTGGTTGTAAATATATAACACAAATACCCTTCAAATCCTGATGCGCCAGACGCGCACATTCCGTAAAATCACTCCCCACCAGCGACACCAGGGGCCGAAAAGTTTAATAGATTAAAAAACATACAAAAAAAAAAAAAAAAAAAAAAAAAAAAAAAACAGTTGAAAACCAATGAATCCAAATTTCTAATATTTTATGAATCCAAATTCAGCTAAGGAACGCTTTGCATAAGGGAATAAGCCTTAGTTTTAAATAAATTTCAAAAATTAAGACGACAAAAATACAAAACTTAACATAATGTATCTTACTTGTGAAGATTTAACTATCATTTATTTGTCTGGTAATTATATATTGGCTTGAATAATTTTAAATGACCAAAATCCTTACCCCACCCCCCCCCCCCCACAAAAAAAAAATCAAATCAATGTACCACATCTATTTGTGTAAGTAATAACAATGAGGAAGAGTTATGCGTATATAAAAACAAATGGTAAAAACCTGACCTGCTAATTAATTCATTATACTAAACAAAATGGAGTAAAATAAAATAAATAAATAAATAAATAAAAAAAATTTAATAAATAAATAAATAAATAAATCCACTGTAAAAATAATTTAGCCAATGTAAGCACATGCAAAGACCACAAACTGTTTGCCCACGTCACAGTTTAAAAAAAACCAAAAAGGTTAAGAAAAAAGCGAGCCTTTATCTTGTTACAAAGAATGTTTATTTTATGCGGAGAAAATGTTTTTGTGTGAAATATATAGAACTAAAAAATTAAAAAGCCTGCAAATTTTCTTAAAACTACACATTTTAACTCACTTGCTACACTTTGTGAACGTTTCATTGACGTAAATCAAATATCATCTCCGTCAGGAAATGACAAAAAACGTAGCCTTATATCATTGACGTCTAAGCTTTAAAATGTTCAATATAAATAAAACCAAAACTTGGCCCCAAGGGACAGATGACGCAATTTGGCAAATAACAAGACCAATACTTGATTAATAATAATAATAATAATAATAATAATAATAATAATAATTGTAGATATGTATTCATTTTAGGGGATAATTATCTAAGCATACATCTTTATTAGCAATTATTTATTCCTTGTTTGAATATTGATTTTACCATTTTTGAATAAATATATTTATTGCCAACAAAGTTCTCTTATACGCTTATTTCCAATTTCTTTAACAATGTAAAATAATTTCCTTAAGGCATAAACAAGCTATTTTAAAGAATGATCAACATAATAATGTGACAAATAGAAGTTTTGATTAAACAAATTTACTGTTATTAGTTTTTAATATTGACATTAAAAAATTCTGGAAAATATTTTAAGGAACGGCCCCTGGTTTTACAGCAATTTTTTTTATTTAAATCCAAGGCTAAGCGTCTGAACTTTTTAAGCAAAACTTAAAATATTAAAAGATTCTGGAAAATGTTTAAAGAAAAAGCCCCGGTTTTACAACAATTGTTTTTATTTAAATCCAAGGCTAAGCGTCTGAACTTTTTAAGCAAAACTTAAGACATTAAAGTAAATTTGAATGTCGGATTTTGCTTCTTGAAGCTAATGTGATATAATGGGGTCGTGGTGACGGATATACACGTGAACGTACAAAAACTAAGGAGCATAATCTGTAAGAGTTTGACGAGATCGAAAGCATGCAAATCAAATTTTTTTTACAGAGATTTAAAAGTTGGCTAGCTATCAATATAATTAACTGTGACCTAAAGCCCACAAAGCAAATCATAATATTTGCTTAGATTAAAGAAACAAGTGAATCTGGTGTCGAAAAAGTAGTGATATTGTTTGCGTTTGCGGGTGTTTTGTCTGGTATTCAATGATCATCATCATCATCATCATCATCATCATCATCACCATCAAATAATAATAACAACAATCAACAACCCACTTCGCGAACGAAATACATCTTAAACTCCAATATTTTGCGAGCTACCATGTCTTTGATGAAACATAAACTAAATCATATTTTAAACAAACTGTTCAGAAAATGTTAATAAATAGAATAAAAAACAACAAAACGTCTCGTACAATTTTATTTTCTTTCCATTTAAGTAATTTTGCTCTATAAAATTGGGAAATCTTAACTGTGCTTTTAAACTAAGCTTGTTAAAAATTATCTTTAAATTTGTAAATCTAATACAATTTTACGTTAAACAAGCTGAATTTATCATTCTTTTATTTCTAAGTTTTTAAGGCATTTTTTTTTATATAAACGATTTATCAAGAAACCGTAAAGTGGTGGAACTTAGGATCAGCTAAAGCTGAAATAGATATCTTATCGATTACGTATATCAAGCTTATTCAGCAATAACAAGGTTTATTAGCACAATATCAGGTTTAAATCCTAACTCATTGATTTAAAAGCATTTAATCTGATTTGTCTGTTTTCGGAGTTTTATTTGAGTTTTTCATGATTTTTGCAGTCTTCTATTAGTTCGGATTTATTTAAATTTTGAATTCTCTTTGTTAAATCTACTTTATTTTTCGTTACCTTTAGCTTTTGTGAAGAAATGGAATAAATGTGAGAGAGAGAGAGAGAGAGAGAGAGAGAGAGAGAGAGAGAGAGAGAGAGAGAGTTTCATAGGAAAAAATACAATTTAAGGACATAGGTGATATTTTTTATTATTATAATTATTATTATTAATAATACTATAATTATCACCATCATTATTATCATTATTATTATTGTATTATTATCATCACCATCACTATCACCACCACCATCATCATCATCATTATTATTATTATTATTATTATTATTATTATTATTATTATAAGTGTTTCTTTAACATACGGAAATAATTTTATAACTGAAATTTTTTGGCTTCGGTTCTTTTTTATAGCTAGTATTTTCTAATCACAGACATTAGAGATAATTTTAGCTGTTTCTACAAGAAAATAAGTAAAATTATATATACTCAAAACTCGATTTTTAGATTAACACAGGTCATTCGGTTATATGTACATGTAGTTGATAAATACACACTGTGAAGCCCCTGACTTACTTTATTAATCAATTTTTTCTTTCGGATCATATTTGACCTTTCTGCACCTTTTACTTTGTAAATAAATGTATAGTATAGTTGAAAACACTGCAATATTGCCTTTGCCTCGAGTAAAGGTTAACGGCATTGAAACCATTACAGTTCTTTTTTTTTGTTTTTTGTTTTTGTTTTTTTTTGTTTTTTTTTTTTGTAACACTGGATGTTTGTTTGATACAGTCTTTCACAGTTTTATATTTTTTTGTGTTTAATTTTAAGTTTCTATATTTCTCAAACTGCAATAACATACAAACTGAAAACATATAAATTACAAATAATACACGGTAAACAGCAATATATCATCATACAAATATCTTAACCCGGAGGACAAAGTCTTGTATTAATAATTCATATAAAATAACTCAATTTAATTTGTAAAATAATTTAGTTTTATAAAACCATGAATAAATTTGACAGAATAAACGTATTTCTTCAGACAAAGAAGTACATCGTAAGATATAATGGTATCCATTTACAGAAAGTTAACTTGATCCATTCTCTCTTCGAAATTTTTCTCAGAGTCCAACTTAAAGATATTGTTTTGTTTTTAAAATCTAAAATAGGCTGAATAGTTTTTTTCTACCTGAAATTATGAAAATATTGTAGATTAAAATCATAATGAGTTTAAATAAGATAAGAAATCGATAAGATAACCCTCTTGAAGATTTGCAATTTTCAAACCCATACGGCTTTGTAAAAAATAATTACATTGCTTTTGGTTAACACATTAAATTAAACGATTTCGATTGCAATAATTATGAACTAATCATAAATTATTCATACCTCTATCGCCAAAAACTGATTGTACAGAGGATGTGTTAGATGCAAGCTCTGATTAGGGTTGTAGTTTAATGTCATTCTTTGTTTCCACTTTTTTTAACAAGGGTGATCTGATTTATGATGAACACAAGCTGGGATTTGAGGACAGTAAGAAATGATTTGAAACTGACAATAATAAATAAATAAATAAATAAATAAATAAATAAATAAATAAATAAATTATAATTATAGAAGGTCACAAGTTTTCACTATAACTAGACTTACATCTACTGTTAGACTAAATTTAAAACTTCTTTTAAATCTTCATTTCTCATACTAGAATCCACTTTAATTGGCTTTGCAAAGGTTTACAAGCCAACGTTTTACCTACCTTGTTACGTTTAATCAAACTACTATTCTGAAAAATCTTAAAAGCATTATGAAAAATGGTATTTGTTCATTCAATGTTATTGATATAAAATATAAACAAATAATCATCTGACTTCGTACGTATGTTATACATATGTCAAATCCCACGCGACCACCTGTGGAAAAATATTAACCACTAACACATGAACATAAATATTTTCATTGTGATTTTGCTTCATCATCAGTAAGTATTAGACGATCATCGATATTGTACTCGGCTACCTTATCATAGCAACAGCATCTGAAAAATGTATGTTACAGTTAACATATTCACCGTTTTATGACGAGAATAAAAACGATTTTTATAATCCAGTCAAAATATCTCAATCAAAACAAAGATATCAGTTTTTGGAAAGAAAAAAAATAAACCAAGGAAACCAAAGTTTTTAGAGTAATAAGTCAATTCCCTTTTTGCTTAAAAAGAAGGCAAAAATGTTGAAAAAAGCAAAACAATAAGGGACTTTTGATAAACCTTTAATTATCACTGGACAATATTATTTAAATGTAATTGTTTTTATTTTTAAGCACAATCATAGCAATTTCTTGGAACCAAAAACCTTTTTTATAGATTTGGAATTAGTCGTTACGCAATTCAAATTCAACTCTGTGCTCTTTATAAGCAAGCAAATAAACATCCGCTCCATTACATGTTCGGAAAACTCTGTAAAAACCCCTGCCAAAAAGCACGTCTAAAAGCAGCACAACAAAACGTTACCACTGGTAAAAAGTTTTGTGATTTCCATTGTTATAGCTTATACGTAGAGTTTGTATTGTAATACAGCATACCTCAGCGTTTCATATCCTGTTAATTAAGCCATGGCTTGTTTAGATTACCAATCTTTTTTCAGTCTCATATATACATATGTGGGGTCAATTGTCAATTTGCTTTGCCTTTTTCTTCTATGGTGTCGTGTTTTTGGTTGAGTTTGCTTTTGTGTGTAAATATTTTTTTAAAAATGTTATAAATCTTTTGAAATTAATAAATTGCTAAAAAAAAGTCGTGTAACATTTGGTGTTTTAATTGATGCCGTATAGGGAAAATAAAAGAGGAGATAAATCTATAAATTGTACACATTTATTTCTGTTATCATCTTGTTATTTACCTTAAACAAAAAATGTATACCAAAAAGCTATCGTTTTTTACTCAATTAATTGTGAAAATCTATTGATCAATTAACTAATTTTAACTCAGTTGTGATTTGTTAAATAGGGATTGCCTCTCTTTACTGAGAAAGAGAAAACGAACAAAGTTTCAATACCAAGAAATCACTCATACTGCTGTTTGGTTTGTGTGTCCGGAAAATTTAACTTTATATTGAAAATTACTTTTC
Organism: Tegillarca granosa; assembly: GCA_029721355.1. Classification (NCBI taxonomy): domain Eukaryota; kingdom Metazoa; phylum Mollusca; class Bivalvia; order Arcoida; family Arcidae; genus Tegillarca; species Tegillarca granosa. Next base: position 31,029,852 of record CM056608.1, on the reverse strand, counting down.
CTCACAATGTAGCAAAAAGTGTGTGAAACTCCAAGATAATTTAAAAAAAAAGTTTTAAAAAAGTATTAAAAAAAAACGCATTGTAATTTTATTTTGAAAAATCTCAGAAAACTCGAACACTTCAAATCCTATGTGTGTAGCATGTAATCCTATTCGTAGTGACACCAAACAGACCGTATTACTTTTATTAGTTTTTATGTTAAAATTTATTTAATTTGTTTGTTTATTTTTGTCAAGACACTCAAGAAAAGAACTTTTATAGTATTTTGGACATCTACCTTAGCCTCGGTATTAATGTTTAAAAAACATACATACAATTAAATAAATAATAAATAAATACTAAAAAACGTTGTCAGCAAGATATTATTTGTGCGTGTATCTGATATCAATAATGTAGTTTGATACACACAAAACTTGTATAACTCAATAAAAATAACCAATAGCTAACATATCACTCGCCTAATAATTCAAAATCAATTGTTCAATAAATAAATCATTAACTCAGTAGAGATATGTTAAATATGGATTCCCTCTCTTTATTGTTTGGGAGAAAAGCAAACTGAAATCCTCCTCCAATCTTGTATTTAGTGTATAGAACAACGTGTGAATATGATTAACTAGAACACAATACTAGTATAGTTGTGGTGGTAGGCGCTGATCTCTTCAGAGCTTAATATACAGTGTAGTGTGTACGCAAAACGTTAAGTTCTATTGGTGGACAATAATATTATTCTCTACACGATAGATGTATGTGTATATCATACCAATTATCTTATAAGTTTTGTTTATCTTGTGTAAGGCTTAAACAAATTTTTGTGGATTAGAAAGTTGTTAACTAAGCCGTTACAGGTAGGTAAATAGTTTTTTCAATGTATAATTATCGCAGTGATGCGTGATATAATATTATATGTGTGTGTGTGTGTGTGTGTGTGTGTGTGTGTGTGTGTGTGTATTGCATTTAATGTTAAATTTATGTTATATAATTGGTTGTAAACAATAAAAACAACAGATTTTTCTAATTTTTTTGTATTTAATACATTAAATATTGTATTAAGTAAATTTAAAGAGTTTTCTTTTACTTTTTAGATTTAGGCGTTTGCTAATATTTGTTACAGTTAAGACATTCCTACAAACATTATGCAACTTTTGGTTCATCAGCAAGATTTTGTTTAAAATCAAAATTTAAAAAAAATTATATCTCTTAGTTTTAAATGGATCAGAAACGCACAACTACATACTGCTAGCAAAATCAAATCATTTTAGCAATTCAGCAGGTATTTGTCATATATTTATAATGTTTATCAAATTACTATTTTCTCATTTCTAATAATTTTTAATATATTTTTTAAATATTCATTTGTTTTTTTCAAAATACATTATGAAAGACAGTTTTTGTCAAATTACTTTAAATAATATAACTTTTCAAAGATCTTGTTGGGAATTAGTACACATTGAATTAATATGAAAAAGAAGAAGTTAAAGTTATATAGCGTAAAAGCTTCGTAATTATCTGTGTTATTACTGCTTATTTTTATTTATTTTAAATACACGTATGTATGTACCTACGTGGTTGTAAAAGATATTTGGTGGCCTTTCCATTAGAACTATAATCATGCTACTAAACATCTAATGAAGTACCCGTACAAAGTTTGATATTTTACCATCACTTGCCTTAATATTTCTCTTCCTGTCCCATTTAACCTTTTTTGTAATCTACTTTTATTTTGTTCTGTTCTTGATTGTGTTATTAGTTGCAAAGTATGCGATTTTTAGTTTTATTTTTTTCAATTGGCATGAAAGTATATATCTTTCAAGAATGTGTTTAAGGTTTTAATTCTTTAAGCTATTTTATTCATCAAAGTAACTGTAGTTTGTTTCCTGGGTTTATTAATTTTCAAAACTATTTCAGTTATGTTAACTTTCAAGTCCTATTATTTAACTTCATGGCTCGTAAAGTTTGTGTTGTTCAGGTTTAGCGTGTTCTTCTTATACACTAAATTGAACGCTCTTTTGTTTAAATTAATAACACAAATACTAGTTTAATTTTGATGTGCCAGATGTGCGAATTCATTCCTCACCAGTGACACTAAGACCGAAAAGTTTAATAGTTAAAAAAAAATAAGCCAAACAGTTGAAAAAAATGAATCTAAAGTTCCAAAATTATATAAATCCAAATCTAGCGAAGAAATGCTTTGCATGAGGGAACACACTTTAGTTTTAAATAAATTTCAAAATTCAAGACGGCTGTAAACTAATTTGAGTTGAAAACTGCAAAAACATACCTTTTTTTTCTACCAACTGCCATGTGTACAGCAATGAATATTAGGTTCAAAGTCATTTACTCATCTGATAATACCCTAATTTTTAAAAAAGGTTCGAATTGACGTGTAGCGAATCACTTACAAATGAAGTGGAAAAAATTGGTGGTTTTTGTAACTCTTTTATACTTGCTACTGTTTGATTATTTCAGTTTTATTATTTGCATGGATGTATTGTATTGAATATGCAACAATTTGTATTTCTATTAATTCTCATAACGGATCAATGCTAAAAATATTTAAAAAAATTACCTTGATTTTATTATGCAATGACAAGTTCCCATTACGGTGCTTGATTAATTGTTGCACTTCTAAATAATTAGAGTCATGTGAAATATCAAAACAATTAGAAATGTATTGATTTGTTTTGTCTACGTTTCATTAATATTTTCAAAACGACTTAACTTGTTTCATATTTTAACGAAATAAAACTACTAATGTTTCTATATTTTAAGTTTCGATATGGCCACTGAAGACATTTGATTATTTTTCAAGTTACCCAGTTTTGAATGTTCATGAGTATGGCTACACAAGATAATTAATTTTCTTGCAAGTTTCCAATACATTCAGTTTTAAATGATCGTGAATGTGGCCGCTTACGACATTAAATTCTTTTGCAAGTTACCTTTATTTACAGTTTTAAACGTTCATAAATATGGCTACTTTAGGTATTTGATTTTCTTGCAATACATTCAGTTTCTAAGTCCATGAATATTGCCGCTTAAGGTATTTTATTTATTTATTTATTTTTTAATTTTTTATTTATTTTTTTTTTTTGCAAGTTTCTAGTGAATACACTGTAGAATGTTAATGAACTATGGTCGCCTAAAATATGTTAATTTTTTTGCAAGTTTCCAATACATACCGTTTTATATTCACGGACAGGACTGATGAAAGTATTTATTTATGCCGCACAACATTAACATTATCTTAAAGTAATATAATTACATCTGTTGCCACATTTTGTGTAAAATATGTATTGTTTTGTGTTGATCGCCGAGAGTTTGAACCGTGCCAAATAGCAAAAAGAAAAACATTAATGAAATATTTAAACAAAGAATAAAAACAATAAACATTATATATATATATATATATATATATATATATATATATATATATATATATATATATATGATAAATGTTTTTTTTTTTGTTTAAAATATATTGATATAAATTGTTTTATAAATGATGTCTTGTAAAGGACTGATAAATGCAGAAGATTAAAAGTTTAACACATGGTGGGTGTTTAAGATACGCCTTGGTCAATTCTTACATGATTAAGGTAATCGTAGCGACCAACAAAAAGCTGGTTCGAAAAGCGAGTAGACAAAAATTCTTACTATAGGATTCGAGTTTGGGGGATGACACTATGATCCGTTATTAGGCACTTTAGACCCGACATATGTGGTACAAATTCATCAATACTCATCAATAAAGGGAAATAATGAGGAGAAAGGCAAATTGTTTACCGCACCAATGTATAAACTACTTACAAAGCAATAGATATGTGACACAAATAATATAAGTATGTGTGTAGAATAATAGAGAAATATCGATGATTAGGATTTGAAACAGATCAGAATATTATTTATGTCTCTCATGATAATATTCATCTGATAATCTCAGCTGATCTCTGACATTTACGTCCCATTTTCATCGATTACAAATAAAAACAATTTTCTGGCGTTTATAGTTGTTTTTTGTTATCACTGGAACAATCTAAAAAATATTATGATTTTGAAATAATTTTTTTCAAACGTATTTCTTAAATGATAAAGTATTGTGTAATATGTCTATGTTGAAGCGAACACGCGCCCATGGAAACGACCACAACAGGCAATACAAAAATTCAAACAATGCAAAAATTCAAACAAAAAATAAATAAATAAATAATAAATAAATAAATAAATAAATAAATAAATAAATAAAAAGAAAAACACACACACAACCACAACCACACATTCACACAATAATAATATTTTTCTATATATCGTACCAGACTTTTGTTGGACATTGTAATTATTATTTTTTATTTGTTATAATAAGCAGTATTCTAAGTGTAGATGCGAGTCGTGTAGGTTTTAATTATCTGAAGTGCGTTCATTGGTGTGTTCCGGTCTCTTTGTTTCAAAGAATGTTTAGTTCATTTAACCCTGCTGCAGCTTACAATGTTTTAATGCTTTGAAATATTAACAATTATATCATTTACAACAAAAACAATACATAAACATCCACAAAATCAGTAATAGAAGCATTTTAACAATTTTAAGATAGAGAAACGTATATTAGTTTGACAGCTTACACGGTGTTATTTCTGATAAAAGATTTCTTGATTAAGACGTTATCTTCGAGGACAATTTATCATGATACATGTATGTGTTGTTCGCGATTTTATACCGTTAAGATTTTGTTGGCTATAATAAACATTGACTAGTTTAGTTAAAATATTGATTCCCCTCCCGTTTTATCCCTCACATTTCTTATTTGCTTTTTCTCGTGATATAGTGATAAATTTTTTTCTGCTTCTAAACAGTTTTAAATTTCAATTCTCTCTCTCTCTCTCTCTCTCTCTCTCTCTCTCTCTCTCTCTCTCTCTCTCTCTCTCTGACAGAGATATGTTAGGAACAACAATACTTCATTATTTCTCCTGATGAATACATGATTGTTAATTATGTGTTAACACCATGTGTCTTGAGTAAAGAGGACAAAGAATGTAAACACATTTATGGATACACAGTTCGATCAGGAACATTGGATGAATTGTTGATCATACCTTTGGGATTTGTCTAACGTCTGGTAACAAATCGATAGAACACATCCCTAGACCATAAAATCCTACATACATGACATATGTTTTCAAGATCTAATTTTTTCAATAATTATTCATCAATTTTTGTTGTCGTATGTCATTTAAATTCATATGAATTCATTTATTTAAACTTGTCCATCCTTTCGCATGTGATCCATAAAAAATAAAGGACAATTTTAAAAAATCGATAACAAACCAATCAATATGGCGCTCAAACATAATATAAACTTTCACTTCAAAATTTATAGGAACCGTTCTTAGTTAAATCTGTGGGCGGTAAAACCATAAAAACATAGAAGTAACTGATCTAAAACTGTAAAATTAATAAGAATTATTGCGTTTAAATTTTGCGTATGTTAAAACTCATAAAAAACACACAAAAATAAAACATTGGAAAAAAGACAATTAATTATAATTTATTGGTGTCAGTTTTAAAATTAAATGTGAAGTTTTATTGATAAGTGTGTTTTTGTTACTTGATGTCAATTGCTTGTATTCCGGCGTGCAATATTATTTTTCCAATGTATTTTTTTTCGAATATTCCAATGGTAGTCCGTATTAAAGGATGAAAGAACGAATCGGATTCAATGTCCAAGCCAAAAAATAATACTTATATCGAAACCTCACCAGTTAAAGGTGAACGGATAATTTTTCTTCATATAAAAGCAAATGGTGACAATTGGTATTGTTAAAGTATTTTGTTGTTCCATCCTTTTTCAATATTTCTTCACTACTACTGTTCCGGAGTCTTCCGACTCTTGTCCAGTGTGCGAAATTACTGCGGGCCCGATGGCCCGAGGCTATTAACTGTTTGCTCGGGTCACCAATTTCATAGAGTTCCAAGTCCGGTTGGCTCTTTCGTTTAACCAGCGGGTCTCCTATAGCAGGCGGAAGTTTTCCCAAGACGCCTAAATTCGAGGTAGTTTGTTTCATTATAAGAAATCTACATTAATGAACAATGCTTTACACTAGTACAACAGACAATAGACAATATAGCAAAGACACAACAATACATACAGTGTTGTTAATATGAGATTTAATTAGCAACATTACCAACTTTCAAAAGTTAAGTGTCTTGTTGACCATCATGTCTTTCTAGCTAATTTCATACACTGCTCTTGTCTGACTATTTACATGGTAAAATGTTCACTCCTTGATATTTCAAATTTTGAACGTATGTGATTAGACCATTTGACGACGAGCATCAAGGACCCTTTTTAAAACATATCATTAGCTCCAAATATTAAATTAACTTCGATATTTAGATTCAGTCCTTGAAAAAAAAGATAAGACATTGGACAATCGTGTTATTATTAACGAGGTTATTACTACGCTTCGATCTCAGACCATTACTGACTGTTAGCATTACATTGACATTTACTTTTTTAAAAAACCTATTACTCAATCATGTACTTTTTTATTTTAAATTCTTAAAACAAAATATGTTAAGATTGCTTTGATTTAAATATGAATATGTTACATAAGCCATTTTCAGGCAATCGAGACGAGAGAAAGTTTAATGATCTCAAAAATTAATCTAATAACGAATTAGTGTATGCATGAGTTGTGCGAATGTGTTTAAAGGTCTGTCTAGCACGAATACACACTCTGGGCGACTTTAACTTGCTAGTTCATAGTTAACTGTTGATAAGCATACACAAGGCGAACCAGTTATACTCTGCAAAGCGCCAGGCGAGAAAGCAGTCTCCCAAATTTATGACCGACTTGGATTTGAACCCACGATGAACATACAATTTATTCTTTAGCGCATTTATGCTAGGCTTAAATAAAATGTTGTGAATAATTATTTTCTTTGTCTGTAATAAAACAATTTGGCATGTAGAAGAAAAAAATGTGGACAATAAACTATTTAATATAAAGAAAATCATTGATTACAAAACGTGTTTGATTTTGTTACAATTTTTGTAAGTTTAACATTTTCATATCTCCAAATCTACATTACAAAACTGTTTTTGGCATGATTTAATTATTCACATGGGGATCTTTGGTATAAATGACTTTGTCTGATCAATAACCTGGTGTTTTTATCAAACTTTAATTCTACAAAACCATGTTATATTGGCATGTCAGCAGACAAATAGTAATATCTTATATCATGGATAAAACCTATAATATGTATATATAGCATATGTAGTTGTACCTAGCGACGGACAGTAGGTAATAATAAGTAACGTAAAACATTTACTATTGCTATGTTTTATTCATGTGTCTAATTTGAAAAACACTTTCTCACCTGTAAACATTGGTGTCTTGGAACACCTGGACGGCGCTAAAGGAATGCAATTTAGGCTGAGATTTGGAACTATATATATATATATATATATATATATATATATATATATATATATATATATATATATATATATATATATATATATATATATTTATTTATTTATTTATTTATGTATATATAGAATATAATATATATATATATATATATATATATATATATATATATATATATATTTAATATATAAATAGAGAGAGAGAGAGAGAGAGAGAGTGAGAGAGAGAGAGAGAGAGAGATTGTGTATTAGAATACTAATCAAAATTGGTTAAAGTTTAACAAAAAGATTTACTATCAAATGACTTATATTTTTTCAGCTTTTATTTACAAGTGAGTATGTAATAAGGAAAATGGCAAGGTTCAACAGTGGTCTAATTCAAAGCCCAATTATCCAAATGACCAGTCCAGAACATCCAATACATCTACAAACAATGTAGAAGGATTAAGTGATGGTAAATACATATAATTAAGGAATGCATAGTTCAGTATCGTTATGTCGTTAACATACAACAAAATACTCAAGTTGGTATGTAAAAACATCCACTATTGTCAAGGTCTGTTTGTAATCATCTATACCCATCATTCCACCAGCTCATAAGAAAATATGGCAAAACAAGACAAGGAATACATCATTGTATCATCAAGTGTAAACGGCTGTTGTAAATCACATCAAACATTCACAGAGAGAGAGAGAGAGAGAGAGAGAGAGAGAGAGAGAGAGAGAGAGAGAGAGAGAGAGAGAGTTGATAACAGAAGTATAAAAAGTGTTTTAGGTATTTTGCAGTGTAACTTTTGCGTTTTCTCCCCAGACGCAGAAAAATTACATGTATTTCAACGCATGTTTCTCACAAAGGAAGAAAACCTGTAAGGTGTCAATATAAGAAAAATGAATGATCGTATGGAAACTGTAGGTAGAGCATATGTAAATTAAATATCTGATGCTATCGACATAAATAATTGCCTTTTCTTCAAAGGCTTAAGGACAGGTCGTTCTTTTTCTTTTTTCTTAACTATCTCAATAACAACAGTTAAAAGTTTAACAACTGGCCTTAAATTACTCCGGTTTAAATACGTTTCATGTACGGTTTCAAAAAAAAAAAAAAAAAAAAAAAAAAGAAAAGAAAAGAAAAAAATTACCAAAAATTATAATAAATAAATAGATAAATAAATAAATGATTAAATAAATGAATAAATAGATAAAATAAAAAATTGAAAAATAAAATAAAAATGAAAAAGGTTACCTGAATGGTGAAAAGATTTGTATATGCATAATTTATATGTAAAGGGTTGTAGTAATATTTTCAATATAATGAATTTTAAACTTTCAAATGATAAAGTTTTACAAAAGGAAAAAGCGCCAAAGAAAGTGTAAAAGGGTTAAACATTACACACTAGCACTGTAAAAGGGTTATAGTTTTACAAGTGTAAGTTTTAGTATAAGTGCCGAAATATTTTGTTCGGCAAGTGGATCGAAATTAAACCTGAAAAAAATTATTGTAGTAATTAACATAGAAATTTATTTCAAGTCGTGTTAACATAAATAATTCTTTACTGGCAATCACTGAACATAGAATAAGTAGTTTATCGTGTACTTACAACAGAGAGAATTAACTTTTAGTACTAACACATGTTTTTTCTTAGTTGGTATCAAGATTATTTTAATTCTTTGCATTTAAATAGCTACTCGGTAACACTTCATATTTCTACTTATTAGATTATTGTGCACGAACATAAAATAGTATGCGTTGTATTTGTAGCCAATTCATTCTTGGATATTTACACAGGAGCTATAAATTCTCGTGAATATATGATATTTTTATGACTTTTTGATTTTAAATATCGGTTTTCATATATTTGATTTTTAGAGAATGTTAGGTCTGTAAAATCAAATGCTTTAAAGTGAAAAATTAAACACAATTATACCGGTCTATGATTAAATCACAATCCTAAAAGCAAGTAAAAAACTATGAAGACTGGCAAATGAAATTAAACACGTCAACTTTTACACGAGAAATGAGACCGTTTGCTTTGGAAGAAAAAGAAAAAAAGCATGTAAAGTATGTTTCGTGTTTTGTTTACATTATATAACATAAGACAAAGTTTAGAGTTGCATGTATATTGGTTAGAACTGGTCGACAGTTTGCGAATACACACACACACACACACACACACACACACACACACACGTCAATATTGTAAGTATTCACTTCAGGATATTCCATCTATCATTTGAGCAGGTGCAGTTTTAGAGACCCAACAATCGCAAATTGCACAGATATCTCCGTTCGACAATCTGACAAAAAGAACTATCTTTGTGTAAGAAGTTTATTCATAGACTAAAAATATTGTAATGATCAAAAATAAATAAATCATTTTCTGACATGCATCTATACGAAACTCTTGGACCAGGATGTTATACCGGAAAATAAATCTTTCACTATGGCTACCAAAATCAGTTTTTGTGCCAAAATTCTAATTGGTTAAATAATAACAATCAAGATTGCAAACCATTTCTTAGCTGGATTTGGATTCAAATAATTTTGGAACGTTTGATTCACTAATTTTCAACTGTTTGGCTCAGTGTCTTATCCATCAAACTTTTCGGCCCCTCGTGTCACTGATGAGGAATAATTATCCGAAATGTGCACATATGGCACATCAAAATTTAAAAGGTATTTTTGTTAAATACAAGTATTTATATACATGACACAAAAACTGATATATGGTAACCATGTGTAAATATCTTTTTTGCCTTAGTAACATCGATATAATTCTCCAACATTTGTGTAACGTAGCATATGAAATAAAGATTAAAAACTGATCGTTTGTCAAGCATTTGAAGCATTTGCTATGTTCTTAACCTCTGAAAACAGTCGCACAAGAACAGTGTTCACATACGTTGACATAAATTGTTGAAAGGGAGTTAATTTTGTCTTTTGCAATTTGTTTTTGACATCTTCTATTTTCATCATATCTTCACCAATATGTATTATGTCTTTTATATTCATTCATTTATCTCCCTACCAAATTAACAAAAAAAGTATTATCCTAAAATTAATACGCCTATTTAGAGATAGCTTTAATAGTCTAATAAATTCGACCATGCGTCTTTCAGATAGATTTTATAGTCCTACAGACTGATCTAATTCCCCATCAATTCAATTCAACATTTATGGTCTAAACATACTTCTTTTCACCTAATCCATTCAGATGTAAACGTAATAGTCTATTAGATCCATTCAGTCACCAAATCCATTCAAATAGAACTTTTATCATAGAATAAATCCATTCATTCACCCATCCATTCAGATAGAAATTTTATAGCCTAAAATATCCAATCAATTCAACCGTCCATTCAGACAGAATTATTTTTGTCTATTAGAGGCCTCCATTCACCCGTCGATTATAAGAGAATTGTTTGCAATATAAAAAGTAGTCAATATAATAAATAAAAAAGGAAGGGAAAATTAAAACGGTAATTGAAATATGATTTAATATTGAAAAAGATAATAATATAAACAGCGTATTTCACACTGAGATGTTAATCTGTTTTGTGTTTGTTTGTGTGGTTCTATTGTCCTAATACCAATATTTATTGGTACCTGGGTTAAACATTAAAAGGATCCGTTATTCAATATTCATTTGATTTCCTGTTACATCACGTGATTTATTTACATTAATATTACCTCTTTGTATTGTTAAGATCAATTAATAGACAAAAAATTGAATAGTTATGAAATATTATTATATTATTATTTACTGAATGATTACCGTTCGATTCTGAATAATTGACGTGTCACACAAAAAATCGAGATTTTCCGTTAATAAAATGGTAAGTGAATTCATACCTAGTGTTCAAAAGAATACATGTACCTACATTTTTATCCATTTGAAAAGATGAAAAATAATTGAGGTTTACTGTTGGAGTCACTGGTTTTTGACAGTGAATTATTCTTATTTTTTTTTATAAAAAATACCTTAAAATTGAATTCAGTTAGGTATTTTCGCTTACTTGAGTCTAGCAGTAACAGGAAATCGCCACGACGAACTTCACTTCCGGTGTAAATACCACCATTTTCGACATTTGAAATCGCCATGCGCATACGCAATTAACGTAAAATATTTCTGTAAAATAACTGTTGTTTGTACGGGGATTTGACAATTTAAAAAAAAAAACATATGCTAGATGTCTTTGCCCATACGACGTAATTCACAACGAACTTCACTTCCGGTGTAAATACCGTCATTTTTGACATGTAAAATCTTCGTAGCAGCAACAGTTTCATTACTTCAGAAATGTTTGATAATAATCGCGAATGTGCAAAGTGAATTTTAATAACTAGAGTCAAGTAAAGGAAAAATAGCAAACTTAATTCGTGAATTTGATTTTCTATAAAAGTTTCGCGTAAATCACTGTCCGACAAACACAGTGATACAAACAGTAGACTTAAACTTAATATTTATAAATATTCTTTCTCTTTGACTCTTTACTACATTTGGTTGATGAATTCGGCATGGCGTGTTACGCTTTTGTGCTTTACTATTTCACTTTAAAAGTCTAGAATATCATATCAATTAAAACTATTTCGATTAAAAAAAAACAGATCTTGGATGATGGAAAACCGAGTACTAGAAGATGAAGGATACTGGAGTACTCGAAGAAAACTACTTGGCCACCGAGATCCTACGTCAATTATCTTCATGTCAACATGTATCACGTTGTATTTGGATTTTTTTGTGACATTATTATTATTTTTTTTTGTAAACAACTCAGTCTTAGTATGACATCAATCCGCTAAAACAATTAAATAATTTATAACATAAAACGATTTAATATTTGATAATATTATAATTGTAGATATAGCAAGCATAGCTGTTTGAATGTTTTATTCAGTGTTTTTGTTTTTAAATATTTTATAAATTATCACACCATGAATATTGTTGTGTAAATAGTTTCCGAGTTACAAAACAATATCCTACAGGGAAATCTAACACTACGATTTTCTATAACTTGCATAATATCGATTGAAGAAAACTGAAAAAGATGTGTTTTGAATTGTATAGTCACTATATACGTAAATATTTAACAGGATTACATAAAATATTTCAAATATGACGTATTACACAAATAACATTTTTTTATTTTTTCGATTTTCCAATTTTCTCTTAATATCTAGTTTTTGAGGAGAAAATCATTCACAATTATACTTCTTCAGCCTCAGGCTTATAAAGTTGTGATATCTTCCGTCCTTTGAGATGGTAAAATGTTTCGTCTACATTATACGCTATAGATGTGGTCCGTCACACGTTTTCATTATGTATTTTTAAAACTGATTTTTATGATGTAAACCTTTTAAAAATAATTAAGTTAATAGCAAACATTTTTTTTTTCAAATTTCATATTATGGCAAGGTATTGCGGATTACATCTTTTCCCAAATGTTTTTGTTTAGATCCTATTGTAAGATAGATTGTTAATTTACATGCCTCAGATATGTCATTTCCAAAATCATTGCATTTTCTCTTTTTCATTATCATATAGCTGACCCTTTTGATACAGATGAAAGAATCTTGACTTGCTTGGTTGTGAAATACCATTACGCGATTGCAGCCTTTTTTTAAACAAGCTGTCCTTTAGAAAGTTAAACAATTTAAAACCTGCATATTAGGCATTCTAGTAAAATAAGCAGATAACTGTTTTCCCCATGTTTTTGTTGATGCTATTACTCGCATATGTGTTAACAATTATATCTAATTATTCATTCCATAAAAGAAATATGTAAATCATGCTATTTGTACCTACATGTATTTACTTTCTCAGGGATGTGTATTTAGGTTAACATAACTAACATGAGCTAAAGTATGTTTGAAAAATACTATCTAGTAGCGTAATTTGAGGTAGTAACCAAAACGTTTGTCCCTCCAATTATAGATATATATCTATATCTTAAACAATGCAAGTTATAAGCAGTTCTGGACTTTCAATAAATATTATTTTCAGTGGTGTGAACTGGTGTGTAGTGGTGTATTTCATGCAATTTTTGGCTTTAATTATTCTAATGAAAACACTTAAAATTATTAAATTTTATGAATCACTAATTAACACTTTGAAAATAGTTCAGAAGCATAACTTACGATAAAAACGACGCCAAATGAGTTTTGTTTTAACAAATTACACTTCATAAAGGTTATAACAATATATAATAGTATAAACATAGGTCTTAGAAAAAATTGAAAGGTGAGATAAATATTTATTTTGAATATTCTGACGGCAGAAATGCGATACATGTGTATTTCACGCTAAAGCGTTTCTTAAACAGTGTTATTTATACTTGTGTAATTTCGACAAGATGTTTGATTAGGTTCATGTAACATGTGTGAGATATGATTTTAGTTTGGTAAATAAATATCGCCTGAAGATGATACATCTGTTTTTTCTGAAGTGAGATCAATCATTTTTAACGTTTTTTTCTTGTTGAAGTGTTCTCTACTTAACGCGTGCCTTGCCATTTTGATAATTTAACCTGCCTGACATTTGTACCAAGTGCTAATTTTGTACTGTTGTTGTAGATAATGTATTTTGATGATGTGGTAGGTTTCTTGTACTCAAGTTTACTTTTGAAGTGCTAACGCTCAAATTGGCAAACGGAAAAGGACTTTGAGTATTGTATAAGATTTGATTGTGTACCTGGATAATATGTTTACAAGTGTTCCTCACAAACAATGCCACCGGTTAAGTCAAATCATCAGTTGTTTTGTGACGTCATATAATAACGACTTTTGTTTTTGTTCGAGAATAACTCTAATATTCACGCTGGTTACCTGACAAAGGAACATTCAGTGAACCACGTGATCAATATTTCTAAACGTTTAAAGCTACATATTCCACTTAGATTATTTAATACACAATATATTTAGAAATACCATTACTTTACTAACTGACAAAACAATCATACATATTTATCGACATTTACTCTCTGCTTTCCTATTTATCAGACCATAAATGTCGCAACGGAAAATATGGCGATTGAAGATTAACACATTAAATTTTGTAAGCCAGTAACTTCACAAAAGTACAAGGCCATTTCATTTACTGTTGTCACATAACTTATCAAGATTAATAAGGAAGGAATTCGAAATTCAAAGGTTCGGCAACCATATGTTGTAAGAGTAGCTTAAATGTCAATATAAATAAAACCATATCAAGTCATACCGAATCGCGTTATTTAGTTTGCCTGGAATAGTTACGACCCTGACCTTAATTTCAAAAGTTAAGTGCTTAACTATTAAAGGTAATTTACTAAACATAAAAAACATGTTGATCATTTACTTATTTAAAGTTTTTCTGGTTGTTTATTTAGGTTCACGTAACAAGCGAGCGAGTTATGACGATAGCTTTGTAAATAAATATTGGTATGAATGTGTATTATCTGTTTTGAATCGAGATCAATCAAATCTTAACGGTTTCGTTGAAGTTGTGTTTACATTATGAAGAATTTATTATTCCTGTAATGTTTCACTAACGTAAGGAAAGAGATATTATTGTTTTCGGATGATCGAATATATCCATTGGCGTCAGTAAGTCTACTTGTACAAAGTTCTTGCATCATTGGAAATATGTTATAATGCTAGAATGGAGAATAAAGATACGCAAGCTTGCCAGAGCAACCAATAAAAAGTCGGCTAAAAACAAAACTGGAACCGGAAAAGCGAATGATATATAACTAAAGTTAAACAATAGACTTGGATTTGGACTCATATAATTTTGGAACTTTAGATTCAATAGTTTTTTGGCTTGTGTTTCAATCTATCCGGCCCTAGTGTCACCGATGAGGAATGATTTTCCGAAATGTGCAAATCTGCCACATCAAAATTTAAAAAAGGTATTTTTGTTAAATACTTTTACTGACATAATTATAATGCCATCATTTGAACTAATGATAGAGCAGGCAAAAGCTTTTCAACTTATTTTGTAACCAGCAGTCGCACACTCTTTCAACTGAGTATATTGATACAAAAAAAAAAAAAATAAGAAAAAAACATTCAAACATAACTCTGGCGGATAAAAGCTTGATCAAATAGAGCGAAATATTACAGCAGAAACTTTATTCAATTATGCACATTACCATTTTAAAAGTACTTATATCTTGTTAATTTTATCTTCATTAACCAGAAATAGGTAAATATTATGACCACCTGAACCGTTCGCTGTGTTTTAAGCTGACACTGACGCTAAATCTGCACGAAAAGAATTATTTTTGTATCTATTATTATATTTTCGTTCTCTATGTTTAATAGTCAAAATATTAAAATTAGTACCAAAAACATCAATTCATTAAAATTATAATTTTTTAGCGTTATAAACCTTTTTGGCAATACATCAATAGATGCCAAAAAAGTAATAGACATTGAATTTATAACAGCTGAGTGAAATGGCAAAGTTATCAATGGCCAAAGCCATAAAGCTTGTTACTTTGGTCATAACGGAGGTAGCAATGTTTGTAAGGGCCTTTATCATGAGACTTGTGGCGATAAGCGAGGTGGCAAAGTAATCAAGGGTCGTTCTCATGAGGGTTTGTTTGGTGATAAACGAGGTGGCAAACTCATTAATATGAAGCTTGTTACTGTGGCAATAAGCGAGGTGACGGTGTTTGTAAGGGTCATTATCATGAGGCTTGTTACTGTGGCGATAAGCGAGGTGGTAAAGTTAACAAGGGTTACTATCACGAGGCTTTATGCAAGGCGGCAAAGCTTTTAAGAATAATTATCATAATAATTTAACTAGGCGATAAGCTAGGTGACAAAGTTATCATGAGGCAATATTGTCATGATTGACCGTGGAGATAAGCACGTTGGCTAAATTCGCGATAAAATCAAGGTTGCAAAGTTATCTAGGCCCATAGATAAAGCGGTATTACTTTGGAGATAAGCTAAATTACCGAGAAGTATTGACGAGGTTTTCTTGCATACATAAGTACATACATACACATATAACCACGGTGACTTGTCAGACGTGCATATATATATATATATATATATATATATATATATATATATATATTTATTTATCATATACCACTTTTTGAATATATTTTTATGATTAAATTCAAAAAGTGGTATGTGATATATATATATAACGATTTAATATCTACTAAATATTGCAATATTGCAAATATTTATAAAAAAAATATAAAAAAAAAAACGTAAGAGGAAAAATGCACTTTATATTCGTAACTTTTATTCCAAAGATACCGTTAACTTAATAAAAAGTAACTTGATAAATTCAATGTTTTGTGATTAAATTATACTTTCAAATTGATTTCAGCATTTTATGATTCTGTCTCGTTTTCATATCCATTGTGTTTTGGCTCGGAGATAGTGACTTGCATTTATGATGTACTTGTGTAAATTGACAAACTTCCTCTTTATAACATTGATAAAATCATACGTTGTTTATGACTGTTTTATTGTAGTTTGATTATATGGTTTATTATCTCTTGTTTTGTATCACCAATTAGCTAATTGTAATCAATTTTATCAGGTACACGCCTACTTTGTATTGCAATTTACAACTTCCTGAAGTAATTCCTCCTCCAATCCAAACCATTATATTTCATGTGCAGTAATATTTTTTTTCTACGTTTTAAAACTTGTTTTTATATTTCATATCTTTTTGAACTGTTTGAAAGCAATTTATTTAATCAGATAGAGACTTTTTGACCTAAATTTTAAAACTCTATTAAGGGAATGAATAGGTTTATCTGTTTTAAGTGTTTTGAAACGTTCATTAGAATTAAACAAAAGTTTGTAAATGAGCAATCGGGGAGGAGGATAGAGGCAAGTCATGCCAGTAGAGTTTAAAACAGATTAAACGGGATAAAACGTTGTTGTTCTATTAGATATATACACGAGCATATAATTCATGACAATTCTCAAAAAGTGTTAAAAATTTTGTTCAAAAATATAAAAACAACATGTACCTGTAATTTCCAAAAAGACTTGAAAATTGCTAGTGACTTTTCTTTCGCCAAACATACAACATTAAGAATTGACAGTCACGGGGTCCTTCGGATCAGACCTAAAAACCGGAGCCCTGTACATTGTCTTAAGCGCACTGCAAAAGTAAAAATTGATGCCACTTTACCTATAGCGGGTGACGTCTTAATATAACAACTGTACGTGTATTAGTGAGATGGCGTTTTGCAGGTTAAATATGCTTTGGTCACTCTGAATGTAACAAATAACTGTTAAAAGCAATTTCATCATGCCAGTGTTATATACGCCCACATAATAATAATAATAATAATAATAATAATAATAATAATAATAATAATAATAATAAAAGACTATAAAAACAATGTTTAATGAAAATTGAAAGAAACAAGTAACATCAAAATTGTAAATAAATCTTTTTTGGACGTATGGTCAAAACAATGAACAATGTTTTTCCGAGAAAGTTAATTATTTGGGCACTAGCAGTGATAAAGTTTTCTTGCATTGACAATGATACTCAATAACGTACCTTTTTAGGCGCAAAGTCAACACAACCCAGCAAAATATGTTGACCAGATTGTTGACTTTGACAAGGTTATGTTCGTCCAAACACATCACACATTTACAAATCAATGTGACTTTCCAGATAAGATCAGTAACAACACTATAAAACATTTTAACAGATCTATCTTGACTTAATCTATCCAAAACAATATTTATACAAAGACGTAACTTCATTCATTATGTATCCTAGATGAAGTAAACAACGGTATGTCTTATAAAGCAATTTTATTGAATTTTATCGTTGAATAGATAAAAATTTAAAAAAAAAAGAAAAATAAAAGAAATCTTTATTGTCTGTCATAAAGAATGTTTTGAATGTATTCAACGTTAAAATTAAAAAAAAAAAAAAAAAAAAAAAAAAAAAAAAAAAAAAAAAGAAAAAAAAAGAAAGAAAAAGAAAAAAGAAAATTAAAAAAACTCTTTATTGTCTGTCATAAAGAATGATTTGAATGTATTTAACGATAAAATTTAAAAAAAAAAAAAAAAAAAAAAAAAAAAAAATTACCACGTTTATGTACAAAAAGGACGAATTTTTTGTATTAACAAAAGTTTGAACTATTTGTTTTGTAGATTTATGTTTTGGTGTAACAGAAATTGACAGATGAATTTCCATGACTCAGAATTCTAGTTAATTTGGATTTTTGTAACAGAAGGTATGTATAAATGTTTTTGAGCATTAGTATCAACATAAGTATTTGAACAAAAATTACCAATGCCATATCATAAAAATTATTTAACTAAGTTCGATAAAGGTGACAAAACCTTTAAAAAATGATTAAAAAAGCATACATTGTATTTCCCCAACATAAGAAACAAGCAAACAGAAACAAAACTTGAACCTTACATCGCAGTAAAAGTATGAAGAAGATAAAGAGCATTGTCTCCAAAGGTGAGCCTTATATATTTAAGATAGGTTTTGATTCTCTTTATAAGATAAGGGTAACTATAGAATAAGTTGATATTTTGGTTTCAATACTTTGTGCGGAAAAGCATCTCTTGATTTCTATTTTTTTTTTATATAAATTTGACAGTATAATTATAATATTTGAATCTCGACAGAAAGCGTTTTATGTTGTTATATTGATTTCTGATGACGTAAATTCTGACAGTTTAGAGCATACCAAAGTTAGACGGACAGCAATACAGCAGTTGCTTACTTAATTTCCAATTCCATATTTAGCGTCAGAGTAGATTTTTAAACTCCTAAATCCTATCAGCCGAGAGCAACTAAAAAACCAACTTTATGATCTAAATTCTGACATTTTAAAGCAGGAAAATGAGCTAGTGTCAGTCATTTTGGAGTTAGAATGATTTCTGAGTTTTAAATTCTAACAATTTAGAGAACCAGAAGAGGCATGTGTCAGAGTTAATTTTAAGTCAGAAAGTATGAATGTCAGAGTTGATGTGTATGGATGTTTAAGCGTCAGAAGATGATCTTTTTTAAAACATCTCTGTGTAATAAATATTTCCCAAAGCAATATTCGTCTAAAATTGATTTTTGTATTTTCTTGTAATTAACAAAATTACTAAGATTTATTTATACAAACCGCATCATTATGTCTTAAACAATTACTCTAAATCAAACAACTTGAGACAGTGAGGATGTCAGATTTAGCGTTCTAATTGCGACTTGAGGCTAAATAATGAAATAAGTTGTTATGTTTTGTTACCAATCTAAATCTCTGATCTTTTTATTTTTTTCTTCTTATTGATTTATTCAAGAATTAATTAAATAAATGCGTATTCTTTTATTTATTTATTGAATGATGAAATAATATCTATTTATTAAAATTTTTATTCTTTTTTAATTTATTGATAAGGTATTATTGATTGATTGATTGATTGATCATCGTTTTGATATAGACTACTATATTACTAAGTTTGTACACCATTTTTAGATATTTTTTTCTGTTTTACTTACAAAACAATTTTATACCTCAAATTCTTGCTATTTTTTTAAACATCTATCAGATAAATAAACATGTATGTAGTTTTCCGTGACAGTATAGAATATCCAATTTAAATATTTAAACTCCCGACGTCGGTAGTTATAGGTGAAGTGGAAGAATTTTTTAATTTTTTGCCTCTGCAGTGTGCTCAGGCAATGTGAGGGGAGGGGTCTCTATCGTTATATGCTTTAACGTAACACATGTCATCTGTTTTAGGGTCTCTTCTAAATGACCCGTGAATATCATTTCTGAATGCTGATAAGTTGTGATTCCTAAGCGTTTTAGACCATGCAGCTATTGACCCCCCCATCCCGTCTATAATTTAAGACTTACACTTCAAAAAAAAAAAAAAAAAAAAAAAAAAAAAAAAAAAAAAAAAAAAAAAAAAAAAAAAAAAAAAAAAAAAAAATAATAATAATAATAATAATAATAATAATAAAATAATAATAATAAAAATAAAAGCTTATTGAGCTTCAAAGTTATTGTGTTGTATAATAGGAGTTAGGAAATGCATCACATTTTGCGAAGTTCTAATTTATAATAAGATAACCCAGATTTCGTTTATTGTAAAACCAGCTGATGACACCTTTCGGACGTAAGAAAACAATATTTGATGAGGCGTTTAGAAGAAAAGAAAATTTCTAAAAAAAAAAAAAAAAATTGTTCAAACAGGTTTGCACTGAGTGTTTAAATATCGGAAGACATTTGAACTTCAAATTATATAATGAATCAAACTGATGTGAGGTGTTAAACAATTCTGACAAATGGTGTGAAAATAACAAGTTTTTATCCTCTCAGCAAGCTCAGAATTTTTCACACAGTCATTCGTATTTATTCAAAAGACAAACTCGATAAATTCTAAATGTTACAATAAAAATTGATTCGATTTTAATTCACTAATGATTTGTCAAATGTCCATGCAATAGTGCTAATTTTCTGCAATTAAGCTTCAAGCGTTTAAGACTAATTTTCTTAATCAAATCCTAGAAACTGCGAAAGTTATGTAATCCGATTTTGATAAAATTTGCAGTGTTTATGTTCAAAATTTTATTATTCGATTCTGATTCTGACATTGATGTTCATTGACTGTACATGTTATTGCCGAGGGGGTTGTTTACATCAATTTGTGTCACATGCGAAGTTTTGGAGATTGTGATAGTTGTTTTCATAACATGCATGATGATTCCCGTCGTCTGCTAGATTTAAATATCGGTCTCGTAAGAGAGAGAGAGAGAGAGAGAGAGAGAGAGAGAGAGAGAGAGAGAGACATGTTGTTTAGGTGAGACCAGAAATTAATGTCATTTTATTGGTTCACAAACGTACCTATGAATAAATGGATAAAATATAAAGAAAATATAAATAAATGAATAAATAAGGACAGAATTTATACTTGATACGAAATCTCGCAAATTGATGTTTTCATTTTAAATATTGTTATCTAAATTTGTAAATACAAGAATTTCCGTTTTTCCGAAAAATAGTAACTACAAGGATTCGGTCGGGTTAACCGAGTTAGTCGAAAATTTAGCGGTTTTTTCTGAGTACAAATTGAAGCATGATTCCAGAAACGACCAACCGAAGCAAAGTGAACTTAAATTCTTTTTTCATGGGGTTGTATTTAAGCCTACCTTACATACTATAAGGCTTCGTGA
Source organism: Tegillarca granosa (assembly GCA_029721355.1). Classification (NCBI taxonomy): domain Eukaryota; kingdom Metazoa; phylum Mollusca; class Bivalvia; order Arcoida; family Arcidae; genus Tegillarca; species Tegillarca granosa. The sequence goes on along the minus strand of CM056608.1, from coordinate 31,008,260 downwards.
TCTGTTAGTCGGCGTTCTAGACGATCCCAGTTTGTGTTAAAGTCACATTCTGTAAAATGTTTGTAAAATTTATACGAAGTCAAAGACAATTATATCATGCATATTTACTTGTTTAACATGTCAAATCATCAAAATTCGGTTAAACATGTCTGACATTTTAACTAAACAGGGATTGGTTTATTGGAAATATTCCAACCGGAATCAGCACTTTACTGGGCATCGCCTCTTTAACTATTTGTACACAATGCACTTGGGAGTTTTTGATGAATTATGAAAGGTTTTCATCTATTAAGCTGAATGTAATGAAATATTTTTAAAAAGTTTCTATCAATATTTATACGGATTGACGACAACGGCAACTATTATTTTTCACCATATTATTTTTTCAAAAATTATTTTATTTTATACTGACTTTCACATTAGTAATATAAAAAAGTTAAAAGCTGTACATCGAAATATTATTCTGCTACATCTCTTAAATTGAAAAGGTTAATCTAGACAATAACATCAGGAAAAACAACGCATTAAACATGCAACAAAAGGTTTATAATAAGCAGAAGAAAATTGCAGTGAAGTAAAGTAATGAAGTTCTGCGCCAGAGTATAGATTCTTATAAATATATTTAGTTGGACAAATCTAAAAAAAAAAAAGTGGAGGAAACCAGAATGTACGGTAAAAGCTACCGCCCTTCTAAAGGTGAATTGCGCCCGAATATAGATTCTTTCAAATATATCTCGTTGGTATTAAAGTTTGAATAATGGCAGAAACTAGAAGGCCCAGTGAAAACCACCGCCCCTCGACAAACGAACTGACAAACTGTCTTAGACAAGGATCTGACCGAGTTAGATTTGAATGTTGGTTGGGTATGCTTTATACTTAGACCGCTCAGAGACAACTTAAATGTAGATCCATCCATTTTGTGCTTCTTTGCAAGAAGAGGCGATGTGGAGATTAAAGTTACATGATATTCATGCAATCATGATAAAAATAAATAGGGGCAAAAATAAAATACTTGTTTAATGTCCAATAAGCAGCCGACAGGTGCACGGACAGAGATAAAATAAGAAACGGAAGTGATTGTCTCGTCTGATGGAAATTAGTTTCGTGCAAAAGCAATAAGTATAAGCAACAGTTCTTGAAATCATAAGGCTTTTGGCTACATCAAATTATCTAAAATAACTAAATTCATGAAGAAGTGACATTGAGTCAAATTTAGAGAGTAAGGATTAAAAACAATCGATTGGTAAAAATGGAAAAAGACAAATATAAAACTACATTACATTGTTTAAAAATCTCCATTCTAAATTAGGAGTATACAAAAGCACGATGATTTGGATACAGATCAAACAACAGACGGAAGTAACCGTCTCGTCTGCTGGAAATTGAGTTTCGTATATACTGTCATATGTTTGTTTGTAAAAGAGCATTAGGTATAAAATTAGGGAAAAAAAACATAAAACAAGTTTTTATGTGATAGATAAACCAATGATAATTTATTATTTCTACCGGAGTAAATTAACAAATTTAAGTAAGTACAGATAATATTTTTAAAGTGAATTAAAGTAATTATTGGAGAAAACTCTATACCAAGAAACAACAATTTCGACAAGCTAACGAATTTTTATCCCAATCACTAATTTGCCGAGCGGTTTTTAGTAGAAACTTATGTATCAAAGCGATTCTTACGACCTAGTCTCGGTTCGTAAGAATTCCACTAGCAAACCCTAGGTTACTAGAGCTGATGGACTGATGATTAGTATATATTTAATGAATTACATTAGTATATATTATTATGGAGTACCTGTTCGGAAAGAAGAAAATAAAAACTTAGTATTAAAATCTTAATTTAACAATAAAATAATAATAATAATAATAATAATAATAATAATAATAATTTAAAAAAAATGATATTCAAGGAATGTCCTTTTACATAAAACCAAGCATTAGAAGGACGGCAAAAGCTAAATATAACTATGTAGGTTCGCTTGTTTTAATTTTGTATGACGTAACATCTTCAATTTTCTGCTATTAGGGACGAGAGCAAGTTTATAAATTTCCGGAGATTAAATCAAGAACTGATTTGTGTATGTGTAAGTTGTTCGAAAGTTTCCTATGGTCTGCCTTGTACGAGTTCCCATAGAGTTTTTAAACGTGATAGACAACCATACCATTCCCTTAGTCACATTATCTTGACATCGGGTGAAACAATCTCTGTCTCTGTCCAACCAATACCTATATCCATCAAGAAAGCTTTATCTTAAGTTGATGTCTTGTGTATGACCAGACCGATATTCGAACCCTGGACCTCCGCCCTGATATCATATCAAATCATATCTTATTATATCTCATTTTATGATACTCAAATTTGATTTGCCTAAAATAGGTCACGTGTCATTAGATAAATGATCATATATACCGTTGAAATCATGATGATTGTCTTTTCCCCAAAAAACTTCATATCACCCTCTGGAACTCTTTATATCACCCGCTGGGTACCCTTCATATCACACTTTGACTTTCGGAATTCTTTTGGATACATAGTGCAAAAAAAAAAACTGTCCCGAGGTGATCCAAAAGTGTATCTATGCCTGCAACAATGGCGGCGTCGAGTTGGTATCGTCTGGTCGACGATGCAGAAATGAAGCGCCCGTTGCATGATAGGGAATCCAAGAACACGAAATGTGTCATGACAAGCGCTGTTGATTCGTTTAGACATTTTCTTCTAACGAAAGGGCTAGATCAAAAGTTTAAATCTTTCGATATTGAAATGTTGGACGGTAGGTTGGCAGTTTATTTATTAAATTGTTAAAATTGTCAACTATTGTTAATTCTTTTTCAGATAAGTCAGAAATTTCTTTGGTATCATTATAGATAAAAACTCATCATACTAGATTTAAAAGGTGAGAAGGTCGGTCTCAGCTCTCATCTTTTCTATGTTTTTGACTAAACCACAAATTAATTGTTTTCTTCTGTTTTTAAAGAATTATTTCATTTCGCATGGACAGACCATGGCAAAATTTCTAAAGGCAGAAGTTATTTGATCATTAAGTATTAGTAAAAACATTCGTTCAAAAGTGCTACAATACTGTAAATTCTAATATATTTCACGCAAGAGTTGAGAGCAGTCAAAAAAAAAAAAAAAAAAAAAAAAAAAAAAAAAAGTATACATTTATTGATTACAACAGAGAGAGGCGAAAGGTGTGTGTGAGTGTTTATAATTAAAATCTTCAGGAACATACTTAATTTTAATAGTGTATTCAAACACGAAGCATATGTGATTATCCAATAATGAAACAGACCACCAGGGATGTTTGACACTTAATTTATGAAGTCTTGTGATCTATGCTAATTGATGTTAAAAAGAAATCACTTTGATGATAGAAATTAACCTTTTTAAAAACGATTTGAAGTATTTCCTAATTAACATCCTACTCATTACTATTTCTTAGAATACTGCTTTATGTGAGGACGTTAGGTACTGGAATTGAGTTAAGAAATGGTGTTTAACGTCCCAGTCAAGAATTTTTCACTTATATCGACACGTCGCAAGCTATAGGCGAAAGTGCAGAAATTTTGCCTGTGCGTTTCACTGATGGCATTATACAGCAGGATTCTTTATCGTGCCATGCCTACCGTGACACGGGACCTCGTTTAGTTTAAGTTCCCATCCATGACTTTCATTTCCTAATGCAGAGTGGTTGGCGAAAGAACCGCTTAATTACAAGTTCTTTCTTTTTTCAGGAGTGAAGCTTTTTACAAGCATTAAAGAATGATAAAACCAATATGTGTTTAAATCAGAAATTACAAAAAAAAAAGATTTGAACTAACTGTTGTTTTAAGTTTATGTATTATAATGTTATTGTATTCTATCGCTATCATTGCAAAATTTGTTGTTTTGTAACAAAGAAAGCCAAACATAGCTATAACGAACATACAAGTTATGTCTTTAACGTTAACAAGTTATATTTAAACTCACAAAACAGAACAAAACTTGTTCTTTAATATATTAGGGTATAACTTTTGCCCCTTGCTTTGTTTGAAAGAAATCGCGGTTTTCTGGATAATTAACCAATAGTAATATTTAAATATTTGACTATTTGCCAATCGATATTTACGGTACGTATAACGATGTTTAACTAATTAACTTTATAATAAGCACAGAATATTTCTATTTAAAATATGAGAAAAGCACTTAGCTATATATATATAATATATATATATATATATATATATATATATATATATATATATATATATATATATATATACAGTCACTGTCTGGATTCTAATGGTTATAAGGCATAACTTGTATATAATGACCTTTAAGTTTTAACTGACCACAGTGAGGCAATGTTGTAAGTGAAATAGATAAATCAGAGACCTAAAATATGTATGCGAATATAACTGAATTTACACCAAGTTCACTTCAGAAAATCACACTAAGTGACATTACAAATGTATTTGTATGAACTCAGTTTAAGGACAACACCAAATATACTCATATGTTCTAAGATATAAGAATTGTTGAAAAATAGATTAAACTGAAACCATATTGTTATCATACGTTAGAAAAGGAATCTGATTCCTTTTATATCGTAATTGAGTTAACTTGCTTCTGAGATTCTGATGTTAAGTAACCTAACGTTTTATTCTGTCGATAAGAACAAGCTCTCTCTCTCTCTCTCTCTCTCTCTCTCTCTCTCTCTCTCTCGTAAAGTCGTTTTAGGTTATATAAAGGTCAACAATAACAATGTCATTGATTTTCTGACATAAACAGCAGTTACAATTTTTTACGGATTGGTGGACAGTTACATAGCATAATGTCACAATTAACGAACGTTTGTCGTCGTCTTAATAAGCATAGTTACTACACCAGAGATCTTAACGAGGTCTACAAGCTATCTATGTGTTAAACCCATCAAAGACAAAATCAACTGTTTGACTTTAAATATTCATTTTGCTATTACTTGTCCTTCTGGTTTTATAATACGCATATTGGAAAAAAGATTTTATGTCCCTATTTTGATAAACTTGATTGAAGAAATGTTTATCGATATAAAATTATTACCGGTATGAAGTCAATATACTGAAATAAGGACACCAGGCCCCAGTTTAACAAACATTCACTCAATTGAGTGTACACTCAACTCAAATTCTGGAATATTTCAATGTCAGTTTTAAAGACATTACAGAGTTAAAACTGAGCATCTAATGTTGTATCTAAATTGGTTTGTGTAGTTTTGTTGAACAAAACAACACTAAACAATTTAAATATTACACCAGACATTCATTTTAACTCTGTGATGTCTTAGAAATTGACATTGAAATATTCCTGAATTTGAGTTGAGTGTACACTCAGTTGAGTGAATGATTGTGAAACTGGGGCCAGATCCTTAAAGGTTGTCTGACCTGTCGAAGTCGCGTCAAACCATCAAGAGGGTCAAGTGGAGGGAAAATAATTCACCATATTGGCCTTATACAGCGTAAATGATTATTTTATTATATATAGATAATTTTAGACCAGCTTTGAACAATAATTGTTTTAAAAATGCGAAAAAAATCAGACAAAAGAATTTTACCTTCGGATAATAATGTATAATGTTTACACAGTACGTCCCTTGTTATGTCTGCTCGTAATTCCACTGATATATCTTTGACAACGTAATACTAAAAACTTTCGAGTTTAACACACTCTTTGGTATTGACACTCAAGATTTTCAAGAATATTTTTATGTATTTCACTACATATGAAAGGAAAACGTGTTTGCTACATTGTTCAGTTTCAATCAGTTGTATGTATATAAAAGGTATATAAAATCGCCTTTCAGAAAATTAGTTGTTTTCTTTTACTCCTTCGAAATGTCAAAACTGGCTACTTTTATTGTATCAACGGACTAACAGATGACCTTTTGAACAAACTGACGTAAAGCCTGTAGTTCGTATCAAAATTTGAGCTGTATCTATAGTTTAATCAAAATTTAAATGTCACTTGGAGCCGGAATTAAATACTGACTGGGTCAATAGTTAAAAGAGTTAGGTTTTTGTTGTAAAATATCGAGCTACTTCATACCTTTTAAATATCACCCCTATGGATTGTTTCAAACTAAATTCAGATTTTTTTCGTTGTTTGTAGTTCCATGCCTTTTAAAAGGACAGCAAAATAAAGTGTTAATATGACAATATAAAGCATAACCAAGAAAGTTAAAATAATTAAACTAAAATGAGATAAAGGAACAATCGTTCTGAGAGAAAGGATTGTCCTGGTTTGCAATGTACTTGTACGGATAAACGCAACTAGACTGGATTCTCCACCCCGGTAGATCTAATTGTATGTATATAAAAGGTATATAAAATCGCCTTTCAGAAAATTAGTTGTTTTCTTTTACTCCTTCGAAATGTCAAAACTGGCTACTTTTATAAATGTTAACGAAACTTATCTGCAAAAAAAAAAAAAAAAATTACTTCACCCTGATGATAAAGTCGGAATTTTTTTCACATCAAACATTCCACGTGGATGCATAATTTGCCGCATCAATGTCACGTTGTATATGTTAATGTGTATTTTATTTTTAGCGTACTTGATTTTCCGACTTGCATGCCATCACCACATGATCCAAATCTCGTATACAAAATGATCATTTCATTTTTTTTATATTACTAAACCTTCCGGTTTCCGTGTCAGAACAACATGCTTCATTACTTTGTATTATGTTGGTATCAATTATGCACAGAAAAATATTGTAAATTACTCAACTATTTCCTTGAACAATTATAAAACAAATTACCCAAAAAGTCAAAAATGTAAAACTCGAATATAAAAGAAATCGAAAACCAGCTTTTACATTAGGTGTCCTTGAATATTTATCTTCTTGTTATTGATATAGCAGGTATTAGTCAATATTTCATGGCTTATACCCCGACAGACGTGTCTATCTTAACCTTTTAGTTCTCTTCACGAAACAAATCTTGTTTCAAATTCAAAACAATTTTTAAGAAATGGTAATTAAAATTAATTCGCTTCGAAAGAGTGTTTAAAAATTATTAAGTCTAATGAGAAACATAAAATGTCACAAAGAACACATAGGGGATATATTGCCTCTAACCATGTCATTGTGTACGTTCGGTTTTTAATCCCCATTTTGAACTATGATGCACTCACAACATGTACTTGAACGTAAGCACTTAAAGAGGAATGACGTTGACATTTGTTTTTTTGTAATTATTATGTTATGGTACCAGCCTCCTAGCTTACCAAATGAATTACGTTGACATCTGGTTTTTTTTTTTTTTTTTTTTTTTTTTTTTTTTTTTTTTTTTTTTTTTTTTGTATTACTGTGTTAGGTTACCAGCCTCTTAGCTTACCGAATGAATTACGTTGCCAGTTTTTTTTTTTTTTTTTTTTTTTTTTTTTTTTTTTTTTATTATCATTACGTTACTATTTGTTATTTTATTATGTTTTTTTTATTATTATGTTACGGTACCAGCCTCCTAGCTTACTAAATGAATTACGTTGACATTTGTTTTTTATTATTATTATGTAACGGTACCAGACTCCTAGCTTACTAAATGAATTACGTTGACATTTGTTTTTTTTTTTATTATTATGTAACGGTACCAGCCTCCTAGCTTACTAAATGAATTACGTTGAGATTTGTTTTTTTTATTATTATTATGTTACGGTACCAGCCTCCTAGCTTACGAATGAATTACGTTGACATTTGGTTTTTATTATTATTATGTAACGGTATCAGCCTCCTAGCTTACTAAATGAATTACGTTGACATTTGTTTTTTTTTATTATTAAGTTACGTACTAGCCTCCTAGCTTACCAAATGAATTACGTTGACATTTGTTTTTTTTATTATTATGTAACGGTATCAGCCTCCTAGCTTACTAAATGAATTACGTTGACATTTGTTTTTTTTTATTATTAAGTTACGTACTAGCCTCCTAGCTTACCAAATGAATTACGTTGACATTTGTTTTTTTTTTATTATTATGTAACAGCACCAGCCTCCTAGCTTACTAAATGAATTACGTTGACATTTGTTTTTTATTATTATTATGTTACGGTACCAGCCTCCAAGCTTACCAAATGAATTACGTTGACATTTGTTTTTTTTTTTATTATTATGTAACGGTACCAGCCTCCTACCTTACCAAATGAATTACGTTGACATTTGTTTTTGTTATTATTATGTTACGGTACCAGCCACCTACCTTAACAAATGAATTACGTTGACATTTGTTTTTATTATTATTATGTTACGGTACCAGCCTCCTAGCTTACCGAATGAATTACGTTGACGTCTGTTTTTGTTATTATTATGTAACGGTATCAGCCTCCTAGCTTAACAAATGAATTACGTTGACATTTGTTTTTGTTATTATTATGTTACGGTACCAGCCTCCTACCTTAACAAATGAATTACGTTGACATTTGTTTTTGTTATTATTATGTAACAGTACCAGCCTCCTAGCTTACCAAATAAATGACGTTGACATTTGTTTTTGTTATTATTATGTTACGGTATCAGCCTCCTACCTTAACAAATGAATTACGTTGACATTTGTTTTTGTTATTATTATGTAACGGTATCAGCCTCCTAGCTTTCCAAATGAATTACGTTGACATTTGTTTTTTTTATTATTATGTTACGGTACCAGCCTCCTAGCTTACCGAATGAATTACGTTGACGTCTGTTTTTGTTATTATTATGTTACGGTACCAGCCACCTACCTTAACAAATGAATTACGTTGACGTTTGTTTTTGTTATTATTATGTAACGGTATCAGCCTCCTAGCTTTCCAAATGAATTACGTTGACATTTGTTTTTTTTTTATTATTATGTTACGGTACCAGCCTCCTACCTTAACAAATGAATTACGTTGACATTTGTTTTTATTATTATTATGTTACGGTACCAGCCTCCTAGCTTACCGAATGAATTACGTTGACGTCTGTTTTTGTTATTATTATGTAACGGTATCAGCCTCCTAGCTTACTAAATGAATTACGTTGACATTTGTTTTTGTTATTATTATGTTACGGTACCAGCCTCCTAGCTTACCGAATGAATTACGTTGACGTCTGTTTTTGTTATTATTATGTAACAGCACCAGCCTCCTAGCTTACTAAATGAATTACGTTGACATTTGTTTTTTATTATTATTATGTTACGGTACCAGCCTCTAAGCTTACCAAATGAATTACGTTGACATTTGTTTTTTTTTTATTATTATGTAACGGTACCAGCCTCTTACCTTACCAAATGAATTACGTTGACATTTGTTTTTGTTATTATTATGTTACGGTACCAGCCACCTACCTTAACAAATGAATTACGTTGACATTTGTTTTTATTATTATTATGTTACGGTACCAGCCTCCTAGCTTACCGAATGAATTACGTTGACGTCTGTTTTTGTTATTATTATGTAACGGTATCAGCCTCCTAGCTTAACAAATGAATTACGTTGACATTTGTTTTTGTTATTATTATGTTACGGTACCAGCCTCCTACCTTAACAAATGAATTACGTTGACATTTGTTTTTTTTTTATTATTATGTAACGGTACCAGCCACCTACCTTAACAAATGAATTACGTTGACATTTGTTTTTTGTTATTATTATGTAACGGTACCAGCCTCCTAGCTTACCAAATAAATTATGTTGACATTTGTTTTTGTTATTATTATGTAACGGTACCAGCCTCCTAGCTTTCCAAATAAATTACGTTGACATTTGTTTTTTTTATTATTATGTTACGGTACCAGCCTCCTAGCTTAACAAATGAATTACGTTGACGTTTGTTTTTGTTATTATTATGTAACGGTACCAGCCTCCTAGCTTAACAAATGAATTACGTTGACATTTGTTTTTGTTATTATTATGTTACGGTACCAGCCTCCTACCTTAACAAATGAATTACGTTGACGTTTGTTTTTGTTATTATTATGTAACGGTATCAGCCTCCTAGCTTTCCAAATGAATTACGTTGACATTTGTTTTTTTTTTATTATTATGTAACGGTACCAGCCTTCTAGCTTACCAAATAAATTACGTTGACATTTGTTTTTGTTATTATTATGTTACGGTACCAGCCTCCTACCTTAACAAATGAATTACGTTGACATTTGTTTTTGTTATTATTATGTTACGGTACCAGCCTCCTACCTTAACAAATGAATTACGTTGACATTTGTTTTTGTTATTATTATGTTACGGTACCAGCCTCCTACCTTAACAAATGAATTACGTTGACATTTGTTTTTATTATTATTATGTTACGGTACCAGCCTCCTAGCTTACCGAATGAATTACGTTGACGTCTGTTTTTGTTATTATTATGTAACGGTATCAGCCTCCTAGCTTACTAAATGAATTACGTTGACATTTGTTTTTGTTATTATTATGTTACGGTACCAGCCTCCTAGCTTACCGAATGAATTACGTTGACATTTGTTTTTGTTATTATTATGTAACGGTATCAGCCTCCTAGCTTAACAAATGAATTACGTTGACGTTTGTTTTTGTTATTATTATGTTACGGTACCAGCCTCCTAGCTTACCGAATGAATTACGTTGACGTCTGTTTTTGTTATTATTATGTAAAGGTACCAGCCACCTACCTTAACAAATGAATTACGTTGACATTTGTTTTTGTTATTATTATGTTACGGTATCAGCCTCCTCGCTTACCAAATGAATTACGTTGACATTTGTTTTTGTTATTATTATGTTACGGTACCAGCCACCTAGCTTACCGAATGAATTACGTTGACGTCTGTTTTTGTTATTATTATGTAACGGTATCAGCCTCCTACCTTAACAAATGAATGACGTTGACGTTTGTTTTTGTTATTATTATGTTACGGTATCAGCCTCCTAGCTTACCAAATGAATTACGTTGACATTTGTTTTTGTTATTATTATGTTACGGTATCAGCCTCCTAGCTTAACAAATGAATTACGTTGACATTTGTTTTTGTTATTATTATGTTACGGTATCAGCCTCCTAGCTTACCAAATGAATTACGTTGACGTTTGTTTTTGTTATTATTATGTAAAGGTACCAGCCACCTACCTTAACAAATGAATTACGTTGACATTTGTTTTTGTTATTATTATGTTACGGTATCAGCCTCCTAGCTTACCAAATGAATTACGTTGACGTTTGTTTTTGTTATTATTATGTAAAGGTACCAGCCACCTACCTTAACAAATGAATTACGTTGACATTTGTTTTTGTTATTATTATGTTACGGTACCAGCCTCCTAGCTTACCGAATGAATTACGTTGACGTCTGTTTTTGTTATTATTATGTAAAGGTACCAGCCACCTACCTTAACAAATGAATTACGTTGACATTTGTTTTTGTTATTATTATGTTACGGTATCAGCCTCCTAGCTTACCAAATGAATTACGTTGACATTTGTTTTTGTTATTATTATGTAAAGGTACCAGCCACCTACCTTAACAAATGAATTACGTTGACGTTTGTTTTTGTTATTATTATGTAACGGTACCAGCCTCCTACCTTAACAAATGAATTACGTTGACATTTGTTTTTGTTATTATTATGTAACGGTACCAGCCTCCTACCTTAACAAATGAATTACGTTGACATCTGTTTTTGTTATTATTATGTAAAGGTACCAGCCACCTACCTTAACAAATGAATTACGTTGACATTTGTTTTTATTATTATTATGTTACGGTACCAGCCTCCTAGCTTACCGAATGAATTACGTTGACGTCTGTTTTTGTTATTATTATGTAACGGTATCAGCCTCCTAGCTTAACAAATGAATTACGTTGACATTTGTTTTTTTTTTATTATTATGTTACGGTATCAGCCTCCTAGCTTAACAAATGAATTACGTTGACATTTGTTTTTTTTTTTATTATTATGTTACGGTACCAGCCTCCTAGCTTACTAAATGAATTACGTTGACATTTGTTTTGTTTTTTTTATTATTATGTAACGGTACCAGCCTCCTACCTTAACAAATGAATTACGTTGACATTTGTTTTTTTTTTTATTATTATGTAACGGTACAAGCCTCCTAGCTTACCGAATGAATTACGTTGACATTTGTTTTTGTTATTATTATGTAAAGGTACCAGCCACCTACCTTAACAAATGAATTACGTTGACATTTGTTTTTATTATTATTATGTTACGGTACCAGCCTCCTAGCTTACCGAATGAATTACGTTGACGTCTGTTTTTGTTATTATTATGTAACGGTATCAGCCTCCTAGCTTAACAAATGAATTACGTTGACATTTGTTTTTGTTATTATTATGTTACGGTATCAGCCTCCTAGCTTAACAAATGAATTACGTTGACATCTGTTTTTGTTATTATTATGTTACGGTACCAGCCTCCTACCTTAACAAATGAATTACGTTGACATTTGTTTTTGTTATTATTATGTTACGGTACCAGCCTCCTAGCTTACCGAATGAATTACGTTGACATTTGTTTTTGTTATTATTATGTTACGGTACCAGCCTCCTACCTTAACAAATGAATTACGTTGACATTTGTTTTTTTTATTATTATGTTACGGTACCAGCCTCCTACCTTAACAAATGAATTACGTTGACATTTGTTTTTCTTTTTATTATTATGTTACGGTACCAGCCTCCTAGCTTACCGAATGAATTACGTTGACATCTGTTTTTGTTATTATTATGTAACGGTATCAGCCTCGTAGCTTACTAAATGAATTACGTTGATATTGTTTTTTTTATTATTATGTAACGGTATCAGCCTCCTAGCTTACTAAATGAATTACGTTGACATTTTTTTTTTATTATGTTACGGTACCAGCCTCCTAGCTTACCAAATAAATTACGTTGACATTTGTTTTTTTTTTATTATTATGTAACGGTACCAGCCTCCAAGCTTACCAAATGAATTACGTTGACATTTGTTTTTTATTATTATTATGTTACGGTACCAGCCTCCTAGCTTACTAAATGAATTACGTTGACATTTGTTTTTTATTATTATTATGTTACGGTACCAGCCTCCAAGCTTACCAAATGAATTACGTTGACATTTGTTTTTTTTTTATTATTATGTAACGGTACCAGCCTCCAAGCTTACCAAATGAATTACGTTGACATTTGTTTTTGTTATTATTATGTAACGGTACCAGCCTCCTAGCTTACCAAATGAATTACGTTGACATTTGTTTTTATTATTATTATGTTACGGTACCAGCCTCCTAGCTTACCGAATGAATTACGTTGACGTCTGTTTTTTTTTTTTTATTATTATTATGTTACGGTACCAGCCTCCTAGCTTACCAAATGAATTACGTTGACATTTGTTTTTTTTTTATTATTATGTAAAGGTACCAGCCACCTACCTTAACAAATGAATTACGTTGACATTTGTTTTTATTATTATTATGTTACGGTACCAGCCTCCTAGCTTACCGAATGAATTACGTTGACGTCTGTTTTTTTTTTTTTATTATTATTATGTTACGGTACCAGCCTCCTAGCTTACCAAATGAATTACGTTGACATCTGTTTTTTTTTTATTATTATGTAAAGGTACCAGCCACCTACCTTAACAAATGAATTACGTTGACATTTGTTTTTATTATTATTATGTTACGGTACCAGCCTCCTAGCTTTCCGAATGAATTACGTTGACGTCTGTTTTTTTTTTTTTTATTATTATTATGTTACGGTACCAGCCTCCTAGCTTACCAAATGAATTACGTTGACATCTGTTTTTTTTTTATTATTATGTAAAGGTACCAGCCACCTACCTTAACAAATGAATTACGTTGACATCTGTTTTTGTTATTATTATGTTACGGTACCAGCCTCCTACCTTAACAAATGAATTACGTTGACATTTGTTTTTCTTTTTATTATTATGTTACGGTACCAGCCTCCTAGCTTACCGAATGAATTACGTTGACATTTGTTTTTTTTTTATTATTATGTAAAGGTACCAGCCACCTACCTTAACAAATGAATTACGTTGACATCTGTTTTTTTTTTATTATTATGTAAAGGTACCAGCCACCTACCTTAACAAATGAATTACGTTGACATTTGTTTTTTTTATTATTATGTTACGGTACCAGCCTCCTACCTTACTAAATGAATTACGTTGACATTTGTTTTTTTTATTATTATGTTACGGTACCAGCCTCCTACCTTACTAAATGAATTACGTTGACATCTGTTTTTGTTATTATTATGTAACGGTACCAGCCTCCTACCTTACTAAATGAATTACGTTGACATCTGTTTTTGTTATTATTATGTAACGGTACCAGCCTCCTAGCTTACCAAATAAATTACGTTGACATTTGTTTTTTTTTTATTATTATGTTACGGTACCAGCCTCCTACCTTAACAAATGAATTACGTTGACATTTGTTTTTCTTTTTATTATTATGTTACGGTACCAGCCTCCTAGCTTACCAAATGAATTACGTTGACATCTGTTTTTTTTTTATTATTATGTAAAGGTACCAGCCACCTACCTTAACAAATGAATTACGTTGACATCTGTTTTTGTTATTATTATGTAACGGTACCAGCCTCCTACCTTAACAAATGAATTACGTTGACATTTGTTTTTGTTATTATTATGTAACGGTACCAGCCTCCTACCTTAACAAATGAATTACGTTGACATTTGTTTTTCTTTTTATTATTATGTTACGGTACCAGCCTCCTAGCTTACCAAATGAATTACGTTGACATCTGTTTTTTTTTTATTATTATGTAAAGGTACCAGCCACCTACCTTAACAAATGAATTACGTTGACATCTGTTTTTGTTATTATTATGTAACGGTACCAGCCTCCTACCTTAACAAATGAATTACGTTGACATTTGTTTTTGTTATTATTATGTAACGGTACCAGCCTCCTACCTTAACAAATGAATTACGTTGACATTTGTTTTTCTTTTTATTATTATGTTACGGTACCAGCCTCCTAGCTTACCAAATGAATTACGTTGACATCTGTTTTTTTTTTATTATTATGTAAAGGTACCAGCCACCTACCTTAACAAATGAATTACGTTGACATCTGTTTTTGTTATTATTATGTTACGGTACCAGCCTCCTACCTTAACAAATGAATTACGTTGACATTTGTTTTTTTTTTATTATTATGTAACGGTACCAGCCTCCTACCTTAACAAATGAATTACGTTGACATTTGTTTTGTTATTATTATGTAACGGTACCAGCCTCCTAGCTTAACAAATGAATTACGTTGACATTTGTTTTGTTATTATTATGTAACGGTACCAGCCTCCTACCTTAACAAATGAATTCATTGACATTTGTTTTTCTTTTTATTATTATGTTACGGTACCAGCCTCCTAGCTTACCGAATGAATTACGTTGACATTTGTTTTTCTTTTTATTATTATGTTACGGTATCAGCCTCCTAGCTTAACAAATGAATTACGTTGACATTTGTTTTGTTATTATTATGTAACGGTACCAGCCTCCTAGCTTAACAAATGAATTACGTTGACATTTATTTTGTTATTATTATGTAACGGTACCAGCCTCCTAGCTTAACAAATGAATTACGTTGACATTTGTTTTGTTATTATTATGTAACGGTACCAGCCTCCTACCTTAACAAATGAATTACGTTGACATTTGTTTTGTTATTATTATGTAACGGTACCAGCCTCCTAGCTTAACAAATGAATTACGTTGACATTTGTTTTGTTATTATTATGTTACGGTACCAGCCTCCTACCTTAACAAATGAATTACGTTGACATTTGTTTTGTTATTATTATGTAACGGTACCAGCCTCCTAGCTTAACAAATGAATTACGTTGACATTTGTTTTGTTATTATTATGTAACGGTACCAGCCTCCTACCTTAACAAATGAATTACGTTGACATTTGTTTTTCTTTTTATTATTATGTTACGGTACCAGCCTCCTAGCTTACCGAATGAATTACGTTGACATTTGTTTTTCTTTTTATTATTATGTTACGGTATCAGCCTCCTAGCTTAACAAATGAATTACGTTGACATTTGTTTTGTTATTATTATGTAACGGTACCAGCCTCCTACCTTAACAAATGAATTACGTTGACATTTGTTTTTCTTTTTATTATTATGTAACGGTACCAGCCTCCTAGCTTAACAAATGAATTACGTTGACATTTGTTTTGTTATTATTATGTTACGGTACCAGCCACCTACCTTAACAAATGAATTACGTTGACATTTGTTTTTGTTATTATTATGTAACGGTACCAGCCACCTACCTTAACAAATGAATTACGTTGACATTTGTTTTTCTTTTTATTATTATGTTACGGTACCAGCCTCCTAGCTTACCGAATGAATTACGTTGACATTTGTTTTGTTTTTTTTATTATTATTATGTTACGGTACCAGCCTCCTAGCTTACCGAATGAATTACGTTGACATTTGTTTTGTTTTTTTTATTATTATGTTACGGTACCAGCCTCCTACCTTAACAAATGAATTACGTTGACTTTTGTTTTTCTTTTTATTATTATGTTACGGTACCAGCCTCCTAGCTTACCGAATGAATTACGTTGACATCTGTTTTTGTTATTATTATGTAACGGTACCAGCCTCCTAGCTTACTAAATGAATTACGTTGACATCTGTTTTTGTTATTATTATGTTACGGTACCAGCCTCCTAGCTTACCAAATGAATTACGTTGACATTTGTTTTTTATTATTATTATGTAACGGTACCAGCCTCCTAGCTTACTAAATGAATTACGTTGACATTTGTTTTTGTTATTATTATGTAACGGTACCAGCCTCCTAGCTTACTAAATGAATTACGTTGACATTTGTTTTTTTTATTATTATGTAACGGTACCAGCCTCCAAGCTTACCAAATGAATTACGTTGACATTTGTTTTTTTTATTATTATGTAACGGTACCAGCCTCCTAGCTTACCAAATGAATTACGTTGACATTTGTTTTTTTTTTAATTATTATGTAACGGTACCAGCCTTCTAGCTTACTAAATGAATTACGTTGACATTTGTTTTTTTTTATTATGTAACGGTACCAGCCTCCTAGCTTACTAAATGAATTACGTTGACATTTGTTTTTTTTTTGAATTATTATTATGTTACGGTACCAGCCTCCTAGCTTACCAAATGAATTACGTTGACATTTGTTTTTTGTTATTATTATGTAACGGTACCAGCCTCCTAGCTTTCCAAATGAATTACGTTTTGTTTTTTTTTTTTTTTTTTTTTTTTTTTTTTTTTTTTTTTTTTTGTTATTTTTACGTTACGGTACCAGCCTCCTAGCCTACCAAATAAATTACGTTGACATTTGTTTTTGTTATTATCAGTAACGGTACCAGCCTCCTACCTTACCAAATGAATTAAGTTGACATTTGGTTTTTTTTTTATTATTATGTAAAGGTACCAGCCACCTACCTTACCAAATGAATTACGTTGACATTTGGTTTTTTTTTTTATTATTATGTAACGGTACCAGCCTCCTAGCTTTCCAAATGAATTACGTTGACATTTGTTTTTCTTTTTATTATTATGTAACGGTATCAGCCTCCTAGCTTAACAAATGAATTACGTTGACATTTGTTTTTGTTATTATTATGTAAAGGTACCAGCCACCTACCTTACCAAATGAATTAAGTTGACATTTGGTTTTTTTTTTTATTATTATGTAACGGTACCAGCCTCCTACCTTACCAAATAAATTACGTTGACATTTGTTTTTGTTATTATTATGTTACGGTACCAGCCTCCTAGCTTAACAAATGAATTACGTTGACGTTTGTTTTTGTTATTATTATGTAACGGTACCAGCCTCCTACCTTACCAAATGAATTACGTTGACATTTGTTTTTTTTTATTATTAAGTTACGGTACCAGCCTCCTAGCTTACCAAATAAATTACGTTGACATTTGTTTTTGTTATTATTATGTAACGGTACCAGCCTCCTACCTTACCAAATAAATTACGTTGACATTTGTTTTTGTTATTATTATGTAACGGTACCAGCCTCCTACCTTACCAAATAAATTACGTTGACATTTGTTTTTGTTATTATTATGTAACGGTACCAGCCTCCTACCTTACCAAATGAATTACGTTGACATTTGTTTTTTTTTTTTATTATTATGTAACGGTACCAGCCTCCTAGCTTACCAAATGAATTACGTTGACATTTGGTTTTTTTTTTTATTATTATGTAACGGTACCAGCCTCCTAGCTTTCCAAATGAATTACGTTGACATTTGTTTTTTTTATTATTAAGTTACGGTACCAGCCTCCTAGCTTTCCAAATGAATTACGTTGACATTTGGTTTTTTTTTTTTATTATTATGTTACGGTACCAGCCTCCTAGCTTACCGAATGAATTACGTTGACGTCTGTTTTTGTTATTATTATGTAACGGTATCAGCCTCCTAGCTTACCGAATGAATTACGTTGACATTTGTTTTTTTTTTATTATTAAGTTACGGTACCAGCCTCCTAGCTTAAGAAATGAATTACGTTGACATTTGTTTTTTTTTTTTATTATTATGTAACGGTACCAGCCTCCTAGCTTTCCAAATGAATTACGTTGACATTTGTTTTTTTTTATTATTAAGTTACGGTACCAGCCTCCTAGCTTACCAAATAAATAACGTTGACATTTGTTTTTTGTTATTATTATGTAACGGTACCAGCCTCCTAGCTTTCCAAATGAATTACGTTGACATTTGTTTTTGTTATTATTGTGTAACGGTACCAGCCTCCTAGCTTACTAAATGAATTACGTTGACATTTGTTTTTTTTTTAAATTATTATTATGTTACGGTACCAGCCTCCTAGCTTACTAAATGAATTACGTTGACATTTGTTTTTTGTTATTATTATGTAACGGTACCAGCCTCCTAGCTTTCCAAATGAATTACGTTGACATTTGTTTTTGTTATTATTATGTAACGGTACCAGCCTCCTAGCTTACCAAATGAATTACGTTGACATTTGTTTTTTTTTATTATTAAGTTACGGTACCAGCCTCCTAGCTTACCAAATAAATTACGTTGACATTTGTTTTTTGTTATTATTATGTAACGGTACCAGCCTCCTAGCTTTCCAAATGAATTACGTTGACATTTGTTTTTGTTATTATTGTGTAACGGTACCAGCCTCCTAGCTTACTAAATGAATTACGTTGACATTTGTTTTTTTTTAAAATTATTATTATGTTACGGTACCAGCCTCCTAGCTTACTAAATGAATTACGTTGACATTTGTTTTTTGTTATTATTATGTAACGGTACCAGCCTCCTAGCTTTCCAAATGAATTACGTTGACATTTGTTTTTGTTATTATTATGTAACGGTACCAGCCTCCTAGCTTACCAAATGAATTACGTTGACATTTGTTTTTGTTATTATTATGTAACAGTACCAGCCTCCTAGCTTTCCAAATGAATTACGTTGACATTTGTTTTTTTTTTATTATTATGTAACGGTACCAGCCTCCTAGCTTTCCAAATGAATTACGTTGACATTTGTTTTTTTTTAAATTATTATTATGTTACGGTACCAGCCTCCTAGCTTACCAAATAAATTACGTTGACATTTGTTTTTTTTATTATTAAGTTACGGTACCAGCCTCCTAGCTTACCAAATGAATTACGTTGACATTTGTTTTTGTTATTATTATGTAACGGTACCAGCCTCCTAGCTTACTAAATGAATTACGTTGACATTTGTTTTTTTTATTATTATGTAACGGTACCAGCCTCCAAGCTTACCAAATGAATTACGTTGACATTTGTTTTTTTTATTATTATGTAACGGTACCAGCCTCCTAGCTTACCAAATGAATTACGTTGACATTTGTTTTTTTTTTAATTATTATGTAACGGTACCAGCCTTCTAGCTTACTAAATGAATTACGTTGACATTTGTTTTTTTTATTATGTAACGGTACCAGCCTCCTAGCTTACTAAATGAATTACGTTGACATTTGTTTTTTTTTTGAATTATTATTATGTTACGGTACCAGCCTCCTAGCTTACCAAATGAATTACGTTGACATTTGTTTTTTGTTATTATTATGTAACGGTACCAGCCTCCTAGCTTTCCAAATGAATTACGTTTTGTTTTTTTTTTTTTTTTTTTTTTTTTTTTTTTTTTTTTTTTTTGTTATTTTTACGTTACGGTACCAGCCTCCTAGCCTACCAAATAAATTACGTTGACATTTGTTTTTGTTATTATTATGTAACGGTACCAGCCTCCTACCTTACCAAATGAATTAAGTTGACATTTGGTTTTTTTTTTATTATTATGTAAAGGTACCAGCCACCTACCTTACCAAATGAATTACGTTGACATTTGGTTTTTTTTTTTATTATTATGTAACGGTACCAGCCTCCTAGCTTTCCAAATGAATTACGTTGACATTTGTTTTTCTTTTTATTATTATGTAACGGTATCAGCCTCCTAGCTTAACAAATGAATTACGTTGACATTTGTTTTTGTTATTATTATGTAAAGGTACCAGCCACCTACCTTACCAAATGAATTAAGTTGACATTTGGTTTTTTTTTTTATTATTATGTAACGGTACCAGCCTCCTACCTTACCAAATAAATTACGTTGACATTTGTTTTTGTTATTATTATGTTACGGTACCAGCCTCCTAGCTTAACAAATGAATTACGTTGACGTTTGTTTTTGTTATTATTATGTAACGGTACCAGCCTCCTACCTTACCAAATGAATTACGTTGACATTTGTTTTTTTTTATTATTAAGTTACGGTACCAGCCTCCTAGCTTACCAAATAAATTACGTTGACATTTGTTTTTGTTATTATTATGTAACGGTACCAGCCTCCTACCTTACCAAATAAATTACGTTGACATTTGTTTTTGTTATTATTATGTAACGGTACCAGCCTCCTACCTTACCAAATAAATTACGTTGACATTTGTTTTTGTTATTATTATGTAACGGTACCAGCCTCCTACCTTACCAAATGAATTACGTTGACATTTGTTTTTTTTTTATTATTATGTAACGGTACCAGCCTCCTAGCTTACCAAATGAATTACGTTGACATTTGGTTTTTTTTTTTATTATTATGTAACGGTACCAGCCTCCTAGCTTTCCAAATGAATTACGTTGACATTTGTTTTTTTTATTATTAAGTTACGGTACCAGCCTCCTAGCTTTCCAAATGAATTACGTTGACATTTGGTTTTTTTTTTTATTATTATGTTACGGTACCAGCCTCCTAGCTTACCGAATGAATTACGTTGACGTCTGTTTTTGTTATTATTATGTAACGGTATCAGCCTCCTAGCTTACCGAATGAATTACGTTGACATTTGTTTTTTTTTTATTATTAAGTTACGGTACCAGCCTCCTAGCTTAAGAAATGAATTACGTTGACATTTGTTTTTTTTTTTATTATTATGTAACGGTACCAGCCTCCTAGCTTTCCAAATGAATTACGTTGACATTTGTTTTTTTTTATTATTAAGTTACGGTACCAGCCTCCTAGCTTACCAAATAAATTACGTTGACATTTGTTTTTTGTTATTATTATGTAACGGTACCAGCCTCCTAGCTTTCCAAATGAATTACGTTGACATTTGTTTTTGTTATTATTGTGTAACGGTACCAGCCTCCTAGCTTACTAAATGAATTACGTTGACATTTGTTTTTTTTTAAAATTATTATTATGTTACGGTACCAGCCTCCTAGCTTACTAAATGAATTACGTTGACATTTGTTTTTTGTTATTATTATGTAACGGTACCAGCCTCCTAGCTTTCCAAATGAATTACGTTGACATTTGTTTTTGTTATTATTATGTAACGGTACCAGCCTCCTAGCTTACCAAATGAATTACGTTGACATTTGTTTTTTTTTATTATTAAGTTACGGTACCAGCCTCCTAGCTTACCAAATAAATTACGTTGACATTTGTTTTTTGTTATTATTATGTAACGGTACCAGCCTCCTAGCTTTCCAAATGAATTACGTTGACATTTGTTTTTGTTATTATTGTGTAACGGTACCAGCCTCCTAGCTTACTAAATGAATTACGTTGACATTTGTTTTTTTTTAAAATTATTATTATGTTACGGTACCAGCCTCCTAGCTTACTAAATGAATTACGTTGACATTTGTTTTTTGTTATTATTATGTAACGGTACCAGCCTCCTAGCTTTCCAAATGAATTACGTTGACATTTGTTTTTGTTATTATTATGTAACGGTACCAGCCTCCTAGCTTACCAAATGAATTACGTTGACATTTGTTTTTGTTATTATTATGTAACAGTACCAGCCTCCTAGCTTTCCAAATGAATTACGTTGACATTTGTTTTTTTTTATTATTATGTAACGGTACCAGCCTCCTAGCTTTCCAAATGAATTACGTTGACATTTGTTTTTTTTTAAATTATTATTATGTTACGGTACCAGCCTCCTAGCTTACCAAATAAATTACGTTGACATTTGTTTTTTTTATTATTAAGTTACGGTACCAGCCTCCTAGCTTACTAAATGAATTACGTTGACATTTGTTTTTGTTATAATGATGTAACGGTACCAGCCTCCTAGCTTACCAAATGAATTACGTTGACATTTGTTTTTGTTATAATGATGTAACGGTACCAGCCTCCTAGCTTACCAAATGAATTACGTTGACATTTGTTTTTGTTATAATGATGTAACGGTACCAGCCTCCTAGCTTACCAAATGAATTACGTTGACATTTGTTTTTGTTATAATGATGTAACGGTACCAGCCTCCTAGCTTACCAAATGAATTACGTTGACATTTGTTTTTTTTTTTTTATTATTATGTAACGGTATCAGCCTCCTAGCTTAAGAAATGAATTACGTTGACATTTGTTTTATTTTGTTATTACTATGTTACGGTACCAGCCTTCTAGCTTACCAAATGAATTACGTTGACATTTGGTTTTTGTTATTATTATGTTACGGTACCAGCCTCCAAGCTTACCAAATAAATTACGTTGACATTTGTTTTTTTTTTTTTGTTATTATTATGTTACGGTACCAGCCTCCTAGCTTACCAAATGAATTACGTTGACATTTGTTTGTTTGGTTTTTTTTTTTGTTATTATTATGTTACGGTACCAGCCTCCTAGCTTACCAAATGAATTGTGTTAAGTACTTATTGTAATTCTTAACCGATTTTAATCTTGAATCGTTAAAATTTGTGTTTTTGGGAACCAAAAAAATAAAATCATGTACAATTCATGGCAATAATAATAAGTTATATTAGCACCGAAGACTAAACACTGTTTTTACAACCACCTTATATATAATGTTGTCTTATGTTTGTATGGATATATATAAAACAAAGCCTGTTTAATTTTGATGTGCCATATATACACATTTCGGAATTTATATTTCATCAGTGCAATTAGGGGTCGAAAATGTTGATAGATAACAAAAATAAAAATTAATCTTAACATTTGAAAGTAAATGCCTCCAAATGACATCAAAAGGGTTCACTTTGATAAAGAAGGCTTTACATATTTTTAATAATAAATTTGCATTTTTTCACTCCTAGTCTTAAAATGAGTAAGATTTGTTTGCACACTTTAAACCACCATAACCTAGCCACTTGACATTAACTCCAATATTATATATCGTAAGTTGGTAAGTTAACTTAATGACCCAATATGAGTTTGACATTTTTGTCTTGTTTGACAGCTTTATTACTATAATGTTTGAAATCGTGTTATTTATTTATTTATTTATTTATTTATTTATTTATTTATTTATTTATTTATTTTGCATCATATTTGCCAACTATGGTTTTTATTTCTTTTAATTATATAGAAAAGGGGAATTTATATTTTGATAAAATGATAAATTTAATAGGAAAAGTACCAGGAAAGTAAGTGTATATTTCAGTATAAAGCAGAAATGATTGTATAACTAAAGCTAAAATTCTTATCTTTTAATACAAACAACGAATTAATGTTGATAACACGATCGACATGAAACGATTCTGTATTCAACATTATGTATCTCTGATACGGCAATTTGTATACAGTTTCTGTCCTCTTGTCATTGAAGACTATATCGGAAACACAAGGCCACTTTAGATATGACAAGCTTGACATTCCGGGAATACTTGATCCAATAATAAAAAATATGGAAATTAAGGTTTCCTTAGGGACAAGAATCAATAGTCGCGTTCGACTTTTCTTTAAATGAAAACTTCTTTTTATCTTCCAACTGCAATGGTTTATTCACAATAGCAATCTCATGTAATCCTTTTTAAATGGGACTCCATTATGTGGGATTAGGCTGCAATCGATTGAAGAGGACAACTCGATCTAAAGCAGGGGACAATGTTATTTTAACTATTATAGGTAAAGTAAATGTCATATGTCACATGTACTTGCGTTTAAACAAAATTAGTTCGTTTATTTTTGTCGACTTTTCACATCGAACACAACTGTTCTCTGTTTAATTTTATAAACCTGTGCAGTATGAAAATACAAAAAATACAAAAATAAATAAATAAATAAATAATAAAATAAATAAATTAATTAATCGTTTAATTTCTCAAATTAAGTTACATTTAGGATTTAGGATTAAGGATTGAACGCAACAATGGTAAAAAAAAAAATAAAGTGTGATTGATATTTTCAGGTCACATTCTGTTGACCCCATTTTTCACATTTTTTCTGTCTATTATATAAATTATTTACTATCTCTGAGTGGGAACTGCTGCTGGTGGAGTAAAACTCCTCGGGGGAATCCTAGACTTGGTAGTCAATACTTTCTCTGATTTTTTTATCTAGCAAAACTTTAAGTCTTCTTAATTCTTGTAAAGCTTTCCTAAGTTGGAGTTTGATTCATATAATTTTTAAAATTTGGAGTTTTCATTTTCAAATATTTGGCTTATGGTTATTTAACTTCGGCTCCTTATGTCATTGATAAAGAAAAACTTACGAAAATTGCAAATATTGCACATCAAAATTTAACTGGTATATTTCATATATATATATATATTATATATATATATATATATATATATATATATATATATATATATATATATATATATATATATATATATATATATATATATTGCATATATACACACTTTTTAAAGCATGAAAGATAATTAAGTTTAGCTCTATTTAAGACATATATATATATAAGTATAACAAGGCTATTATATAAATAAATAAATAAATAAATAAATAAATAAATAAATAAATAAATAAATAAAACTGAACTTCCTTATTTCTTATGCTATAAAACAGATTATTATAGATTATAGGTATAACATATTGCAACAGGGGTTTCTGTTTTATTGTTGTACTGTGTCGTTTTACCCATGAGTTTCAGATTAAGTTGCATTTAGGATTAAGGTTTCAAGGCAAAATGGTAATAAAAGAAAAAAAGTGTGATCGTTGTTTATTATGTAACATTCTGTTGACCCCATTTTAGAATTTTTGTCTTTTATATTGTTTTGTACTGTTATGTTTTACTTATTCGGTTTACTATTGGAAATACACGTTTACATCCAGCAACTACACGCAAACTTTTAAAAAATAAGAATGCTACAAATGTATTTATTTTTCCCTGCCTTCTAATTGATAATGTGTGTGACAACAGCTGCGGCTTTGTGTAGAATCTTTTGTTGCCCACATATTAAACTAAACATTATTATTTTTTCTGATTTTAATGGTTTTTAACTGGGTAATTTTACTGATAAATGTGTACATATTGTGTCTGTGAATGTTCTAGATATTGTAGATAATAGAAATCAGATTTTTATGTAAGGTACAATTATGAAATTAAACATCACCTGAGGTTCGATTAGACCGACTGTTCTTATATCATGTTCTCTACAATCCAAGCATGATTGCAATACAGTGTATATATACAATAATTATTATGGGCATTTTACAAAATACCTACAGTAGTGCTGTAACCACAGCACTGGGCATTTTACATAATACCTCCAGTAATACTGTAACCACAACACTGGGCATTGTATATACTACCTACATGAGTGCTGTAAGGACAACACTGGACATTTTACAAAATACCTACAGTAATACTGTAACCACAGCACTGGGCATTTTACAAAATACCTACAGTAATACTGTAACCACAGCACTGGGCATTTTACAAAATACCTACAGTAATACTGTAACCACAGCACTGGACATTTTACAAAATACCTACAGTAATACTGAAACCACAGCACTGGACATTTTACAAAATACCTCCAGTAATACTGTAGCCACAACACCGGACATTTTACATAATACCTCCAGTAATACTGTAACCACAGCACTCGACATTTTACAAAATACCTACAGTAATACTGTAACCACAGCACTGGACATTTTAAAAAATACCTACAGTAATACTGTAACCACACCACTGGGCATTTTACAAAATACCTATAGTAGTGCTGTACGAACAGCTCTGGGCATTTTACATAATACATCTAGTAATACTGTAACCACAGCACTGGACATTTAAAAAAATACCTACAGTAATACTGTAACCACAGCACTTCGCATTTTACAAAATACCTATAGTAGTGCTGTACGAACAGCTCTGGGCATTTTACAAAATACCTCTAGTAATACTGTAACCACAGCACTGGACATTTTAAAAAATACCTACAGTAATACTGTAACTACAGCAATTCGCATTTTACAAAATACCTACAGTAGTGCAGTAAGGACAGCACTGGGCATTTTACATAATACATCTAGTGATACTGTAAGCACAGCACTGAGCATTTTACATAATACATGTAGTAATACTGTAACCACAGCACTAGACATTTTACAAAATACCTCCAGTAATACTGTACCATAGCACTGAGCATTTTTCAAAATACTTACCTCCAGTAATACTGTAACCACAGCACTGAGCATTTTACATATTACCTCCAGTAATACTGTAGCCACAGCACTGGGCATTTTACAAAATAACTACAGTAATACTGTAACCACAGCACTGGACATTTTACAAAATACCTCCAGTAATACTGTAGCCACAGCACCGGACATTTTACATAATACCTCCAGTAATACTGTAACCACAGCACTCGACGTTTTACAAAATACCTAAAGTAATACTATAACCACAGCACTGGACATTTTAAAAAATACCTACAGTAATACTGTAACCACAGCACTGGACATTTAAAAAAAATACCTACAGTAATACTGTAACCACAGCACTTCGCATTTTACAAAATACCTATAGTAGTGCTGTACGAACAGCTCTGGACATTTTACAAAATACCTACAGTAATACTGTAACCATAGCACTTGGCATTTTACAAAATACCTACAGTAGTGCTGTAAGGACAGCACCGGGCATTTTACATAATACATCTAGTAATACTGTAACCACAGCACTCGACATTTTACAAAATACCTACAGTAATACTGTAACCACAGCACTCGACATTTTACAAAATACCTACAGTAGTGCAGTAAGGACAGCACCGGGCATTTTACATAATACATCTAGTTATACTGTAACCACAGCACTCGACATTTTAAAAAATACCTCCAGTAATACCTTAACCACAGCACTGGACATTTTACAAAATACCTCCAGTAATACTGTAACCACAGCACTCGACATTTTAAAAAATAGCTCCATTAATACTGTAACCACAACACTCGACATTTTACAAAATACCTAAAGTAATACTGTAACCACAGCACTGGACATTTTACAAAATACCTCTAGTAATACTGTAACCACAGCACTCGACATTTTACAAAATACCTACAGTAATACTGTAACCACAGCGCTCGACATTTTACAAAATACCTACAGTAGTGCTGTAAGGACAGCACCGGGCATTTTACATAATACATCTAGTAATACTGTAACCACAGCACTGGACATTTTAAAAAATACCTACAGTAATACTGTAACCACAGCACTGGGCATTTTACAAAATACCTATAGTAGTGCTGTACGAACAGCTCTGGGTATTTTACAAAATACCTCTAGTAATACTGTAACCACAGCACTGGGCATTTTACAAAATACCTACAGTAATACTGTAACCACAGCACTGGGCATTTTACAAAATACCTACAGTAATACTGTAACCACAGCACTGGGCATTTTACAAAATACCTACAGTAATACTGTAACCACAGCACTGGGCATTTTACAAAATACCTACAGTAGTGCAGTAAGGACAGCACTTGGCATTTTACATAATACCTCCTGTAATACTGTAACCACAGCACTCGACATTTTACAAAATACTTACCCTTAGTAATACTGTAACCACAGCACTGGGCATTGTACAAAATACCTACAGTAATACTGTAACCACAGCACTTGACATTTTACATAATACATCTAGTAATACTGTAACCACAGCACTCGACATTTTACAAAATACTTACCTCCAGTAATACTGTAACCACAGCACTCGACATTTTGCAAAATACCTCCAGTAATACTGTACCCACAGCACTTGGCATTTTACAAAATACCTACAGTAGTGCTGTAAGGACAGCACCGGGCGTTTTACATAATACATCTAGTAATACTGTAACCACAGCACTGGACATTTTACAAAATACCTCCAGTAATACTGTTTCCACAGTAATTGGGCATCGTACCTCTTAAAGTACTATAACCACTAGGCACTATCTTTACAGTAGTTCTTATATTTACTTCAAAACATTATGACCTTATTTATCCTTTTATCTATTGTATTATTAGTGTTGTAGTCTTTAAACAATGTGCTTTGTTTATTATTTTTTCTTTCAATAATAATAATAATAATAATAATAATAATAATAATAATAATATTATTATTATTATTATTATTATTATTATTATTATTATTATTATTATTATTGGTCTTGCTTTCCAACTTCTTTCTACTTCTGTTAAGGCCCATCTATTTCTTGGTTCTGTTTTCAGTTATATAAACGCTTTAGATACGAATTTCTATTGATTGTTAGTGTTTTTATATATATTTACATACCTCTTGATGTCAGTACGTGAACCTGTATCTTCAGCAATAAACAACATATTATATCTGTCCTGTTAATAATGCACATGTAAGATAGTTATTGTGTATTTTAAGTTGGACAAAGCTGTGTTTTTATCTGTCTCCGTATCCTACCCCCAGGCTAAAACATGTTACATTATATAATTACAACTTACTACAAACATTTATTAGCAACAAGTATCATACAGAAATGATTTAAGTACCATCACAAGTGTCTTATATTAGTTTTTTGCAATATTCCTGACACTTGTGAATGCTTAAGAAACGTTAATACAAGCTAAATTAGGTTCTTTATTGATCCAAAATCTGTCTCGAGCCAGAAACATTGCCTTTGTAGTTATTAGAGACCGTGTGAAATAATCGTCAAACTAGGATATTTTGTCGCCAAATATTTTCTAAGTTTAAACAAAACTTAATTTAAAAAATAAATAAAATTACGCTTAAGAATCTGTTTTAAGAGATATAAGATTGTGATTTTTTTAAAATCAAATTGTAAAACCATGAGTCAGGAAAAACTGATTTCCAGACGTCAAATCTTTTCTTCAAAGTAAGAAAAATAATGAAAAGTTAATATATAAAAGAATGTTGTCACCTGGACTTTTTTTAAAAAAAATTTTAATTTTAATTTTAATGTTAATTTTTTTTTTTTTTTTTTTTTTTTTTTTTTTTTTTTTTTTTTTTTTTTTTTTGAATTTGTAAAATAATCTGAAAGTGAGATTTCAATTCAGCGAAATTCATTTTCATTGAAAACAGTTGAGCTAAAAATTGTTTTCTTACAAAAAGAGGTAAGACCTTTAAATAAATAAATAAATAAATAAATAAATAAATAAATAAATAAATAAATAAATAAATAAATAATAAAATAATAATAAGCAGAAGAAGAAGAAAAAGAAGAAGAAGAACCGCATTTAAATTAAAACTAGAAAAATAAATATTAAAGTATGGGATAAAATGTCTCCTCACAGATGGTAATAGGATGGCGGGGTTTCCCCTAGTGGTCAATTCATGTAGCATCAGATCTCATCACAAGAAATATTTGAATTACGAGAACATTTTATTTATTGTTTGCAATTGTGCAGATCTTTGTCGCAATAAGTTGATGACATAGGTCATTTTGTAAGTTTAAACATCGTTATATGTTGTTTATCATCAATATTTATAAACCAGGAATCAGTACAACTTCGACTTGACCCAAAACCAGCATAGGCAGATTTAGAGTTAAAAAAAAAACTTCCGTATCTATCTATTTTGCCGAGAAAAAGAACCAGCATCTTGACTTTTTTCACACTCCTTATATTTCTAAGCACAATGCAAAGATATAAATTTTTCCGTAATTTTCGGGATATAAAGACAATTAATGTCAAACAACAACACAGTTTAAGGTTAAACGACATTACAATCAACCAAGCAGAATTATATATATATATATATATATATATATATATATATATATATATATATATATATATATATATATATATATATATATATATATATATATAAACCATCATTTCTTATTCTTATAACCGACTAGAACGACGAAATGACAGACAAACCTCATTACAATTAACCAGACGCATCAAATTGCAGCTAGTAAAATTAAAATGTTCAGTTGTTACACAGAAAGGAGTCAGATTCAGTCACGTTGTTGTATTACATCTACAATATTGATGATAAAATATATAACCAATTTCTAGTCTTTTTCAATCCAAATACATTAAAGACGATAACACGAGATATATGTTTTAATTTTAGAAAGATTTGTTAAAGTACAATCAATTTACAAAATACTGTTACCAAGGTAATAAGATAATGTGTATTCAACAATGAATTATCTTACATTAAAGAGAAGTGCTAATGATTGAGCGGCAGTCTATACACAAATATACGATAATATACAAAAAATGTGTATGCGTATAGTATATCTGCAAACTGTTTTATACTTATATGAAGTACACTCGAACCCATCCAAGAGAGAGAGAGAGAGAGAGAGAGAGAGAGAGAGAGAGAGAGAGAGAGAGAGAGAGAGAGGAGTATGGTGGGTGGAAAAATAAATTGTAGAATTGATAGAACTTTCCTCAGTGAAATAATTTATTCATTATGTTTGTTTTCAATTATCATATCGATCGGTGAGGCAAAATGTCATCTTTGGAGGGGGAGGAGGGAGGGGGTCGGGTCCTATAAATAGTGATAAATCATTTTTCGGTTAAATGGTACAGGTAATTCTGAACGGTCCTTACCACCCCACTCTATTGATTTGTTGTGATAACAATATTACTTTAAAATAATTTAAAATCAGTATCACTGTATAATTGAAAGTCTTTATTCCTCTCTGTAAACCATCTGTTACTGAATCAATCTAACGAAAAACCACATTTTTGAGTTTCACTCGAGCATAACCTTGTGCTAGAAGATTGGTAGCTGATTGCACTCCGGTTTCCTCCACCTTCAAAGATTGGTTGATTGATTTAATGGTGTATTACGTTCAAGTCAAGAATATTTCACCTATTTCGAGATATCACCAGCTGTAAGTGAAGTGGTAGAAATTTTGACCGTTGCAGTGCGATTAAGGCAATGTGCAAGGAGTACCACTAGCGTGCCATGCCTGTCGTGACGCGGTGTATTGGTTTGTATAGTGCCCCGTGATTTTCATTTTTTTAATGCTGCATGGTTGGAGAAAGACAGATGCTACCAATTTTTCAGTCTTGGTAAGATCCGACCGGGGTTCGAACTCCCACATACCCACCATCAAAAATGACCAACACGATAAAAATGAAATACTTTTGACCGGTGTTAGCCGCGAATAGCTTAAATTATTCTGATGCGACATTAAACAATTACTCAATCACTCTTAACCAGTGTTTTAAACACCATTATTCCACTCCATTTTAGCTAAAGTAAACACATATGGAAGTTATTCTTCTCTGCAATATAAAATCCGTCAAGTTTATTGAGCGGAGCTGATATCAACTCTCCATTCGTTATGCTTCTACATGTATCCTATCTGTGTTGTTTTGGGACAGAAGAATCGATATTCTCGTTCCGTAATTCCGTCAGATGATATCAAAATTAAGAAAAAACTACGAAATATGACATATCAAGCCTGACGTGTCATTTAAGATTAAGTATGATTTGTGTTCACACAACGTTAGAAACAGTGTTTCACAGCTCCGCGATTAAAGGAATTAATCATTGATCGTGTTCCATAGGAAATGTGTGACAACATTTTACATTTAGATGGTATTTATAACTGACTTTAAAACAATGTTTTACAAAGTGAACTAGTTCTGATAACGAAGATCTGCAGACGAAAGAAACTAACGACGATCGGATGTCCTCGAGCGCTTTGCTTTAACAACGATCGGATGTCCTCGAGCGCTTAGCTTTAATAACGATCGGATGTCCTCGAACACTTTTTTCTAACGACAATCGGATGTCCTCGAGCACTTTGCTCTTACGACGATCGGATGTCCTCAAGCTTTTTCCTCTAAGGACGATCGGTTCTCCTCGAGCGCTTTGCTCTAACTACAATCGGATGTCCTCGAGGGCTTTTAGCTCTAACGACCATCGGATCTTCTCGAGCGCTTTGCTCCAGTTCACCTTCTGATACATCAGGATAGTTCCTGTGGCGATTTTAAGATAAAATGATTGTTTGGAAAAAGTTTTCAGTGCATTTTTATTTAATATTCAGAGACCTTACTTAAAATGTATTTAAAGTCAAAGCTGCATGTGTCAGTAAACGTAAGTGTGTGGAAACAATCACTGATAGGAAATATGTATTCCAGCTAAGGATGTGGGCCTGTCATATTTTACCGATTGCCTGCTCCATCCAATCAAGAATGTTAATACCTGTATCATAAACGTTTCAAAAAAAAAAAAAAAAAAAAAAAAAAAAGAAAAAAAAAAAAAAAAAAAAAAAACACTATAAACTTTAAAACTGCAGGTACAACTAAAGTTCAGCAAATAATAGCTAACAATATTACGTTCCCAAGTGAATATTAATCAAAGCAGATGCATGTATCATAAAACGTGTAAATATATTTTGTGTGCTATATAGTTTAATTTATTTGTTGAAAACTCATGTTGTATTAATTCTTAGTAAATATCGAAACTTGTATAAAAATAACTTAGAATATGGTGCAAATATATAAATTACAAAATATAGCTTTTAACGTAATTAGCAATTAAGTGCTTCTCGATTATCTAATTGTAATTCCTTTTGATAAAATCTCAAGAGACACCGGAGTGATCATCAATATTTATTGTTTATTCATTAGCTTTATTAGCTGTACACATCCTGTAACTTTATAGGGGGGGGGGGGGGTTCAGTGGCCAAGCAGATTAATGCGCCGGCCTACGACGAATCAACTCACTCTCACCATTTACACCAGACTCCTTATTCAGGGAGATTTTAATATGTTAAGGTTGTTAGTTCGCTTATCGAAAGTAGAGTTTCTCCGTAAATGTATTCAGATTTCTTCTGATTGCGTCAATGTAAGTGACGGACGGAATCTTGGCTTGTGCGTAAAACAGTACTAATGTCTCTACTCGGCTTCTGTCTTTTTAATATCACAATCATTTTGTTTGGTTTCATACAAACATTTACTCTGTAGTAGTGTAAGGTATATTGCGTCAGCGGACTTATTAGTAGTCGATTGGACTACTAGGGTATATTTTGTCAGCAGACAACTTAGTAGCCGTTTGGACTACTAGGGTTAATTTTGTCAGCAGACGACCAAATGCGTTTTTACTTTTGGCCAGATGAATCAAAAACGTTTTTACTTTAGGCCAGATAAACCAAATACGTTTTTACTTTGGGCCAGATGAACCAAATACGTTTTTACTTTTGGCAGGATGAACCAAATACGTTTTTACTTTGGGCCAGATGAACCAAATGCGATTTTACTTTGGGCCAGTAAACCAAATACGTTTTAACTTTGGCGCGGATGAACCAAGTACGTTTTGACTTTTGGCACGATGAACTAAATACGTTTTACTTTGGGCAAGTAAACCAAATACGTTTTTACTTTTGGCCAGATGAACCAAATACGTTTTTACTTTTGGCCAGATGAACTACATACGTTTTTACTTTTGGCCAGATGAACCAAATACGTTTTTAGTTTTGGCAGGATGAACCAAATACGTTTTTACTTTTGGCAGGATGAACCAAATACGTTTTTACTTTTGGCAGGATGAACCAAATAAGTTTTTACTTTTGGCAGGATGAACCAAAAACGTTTTTACTTTTGGCAGGATGAATCAAATACGTTTTTACTTTTGGCAGGATGAACCAAATACGTTTTTTCTTTGGGCAAGATGAACTAAATACGTTTTTACTTTCGACAGGAAGAACCAAATACGTTTTTACTTTTGGCCAGATGAACTAAATACGTTTTTACTAATGGCAGGATGAACCAAATACGTTTTACTTTGGGCAAGATGAACCAAATACGTATTTACTTTCGGCACGATGAACCAAATACGTTTTTACTTTTGGCCAGATGAACTACATACGTTTTACTTTTGGCAGGATGAACCAAATACGTTTTTGCTTTTGGCAGGATGAACCAAATACGTTTTTACTTTTGGCAGGATGAACCAAATACGTTTTTACTTTTGGCAGGATAAACGAAATACGTTTTAACTTTGGTCCAGATGAACCAAATGCGTTTTTACTTTTGGCAGGATGAACCAAATACATTTTTACTTTTGGCCAGACGAACTACATACGTTTTTACTTTTGGCAGGATAAACCAAATACATTTTTACTTTTGGCAGGATGAATCAAATACATTTTTACTTTTGGCAGGATGAATCAAATACGTTTTTACTTTTGGCAGGATAAACCAAATACATTTTTACTTTTGGCAGGATGAATCAAATACATTTTTACTTTTGGCAGGATGAATCAAATACGTTTTTACTTTTGGCAGGATAAACCAAAAACGTTTTTACTCATGGCCGGATGAACCAAATACGTTTTTACTTTTGGCCAGATGAACTAAATACGTTTTACTCATGGCCGGATGAACCAAATGCGTTTTGACTTTTGGCAGGATGAACCAAGTACGTTTTTATTTTTGGCAGGATGAACCAAATACGTTTTTACTTTTGGCCAGATGAACCAAATACGTTTTTACTTTTGGCAGGATGAACGAAATACGTTTTTACTTTGGGCTAGATGAACGAAATACATTTTTACTTTGGGCCAGATGAACCAAATACGTTTTTACTTTGGGCATGATGAACCAAATACGTTTTAACTTTTGGCAGGATGAACCAAATACGTTTTTACTTTTGGCCAGATAATCCAAAAACCTTAACCCTTGGCAGAATGAACCAAATACGTTTTTACTTTTGGCCAGATGAACCAAATACGTTTTTACTCATGGCCGGATGAAAAGAATACGTTTTTACTCATGGCCGGATGAACCAAATACGTTTTTACTTTTGGCCAGATGAACTAAATACGTTTTAACTTTTGGCAGGATGAACCAAATACGTTTTTTTCTTTTGGCCAGATGAACCAAATACGTTTTTACTCATGGCCGGATGAAAAAAATACGTTTTTACTTATAGCCGGATGACCAAATGCGTTTTTACTTTTGGCAGGATGAATCAAATACGTTTTTACTTTTGGCAGGATGAACCAAATGCGTTTTTACTTTTGGCAGGATGAACCAAATGCGTTTTTACTTTTGGCAGGATGAACCAAATACGTTTTTACTTTTGGCCAGATGAACCAAATACGTTTTTACTTTGGGCCAGATGAAAAAAATACGTTTTTACTCATGGCCGGATGACCAAATGCGTTTTTACTTTTGGCAGGATGAACCAAATACGTTTTTACTTTTGGCAGGATGAACCAAATGCGTTTTTACTTTTGGCAGGATGAACCAAATGCGTTTTTACTTTTGGCCGGATGAACCAAATACGTTTTTACTTTTGGCCAGATGAACTTAATACGTTTTTACTTTTGGCCAGATGAACTACATACGTTTTTACTTTGGGCCAGATGAACCAAATACGTTTTTACTTTTGGCAGGATGAACCAAATACGTTTTTACCTTTGGCAGGATGAAACAAATACGTTTTTAGTTTGGGCCAGATGAACTAATTACGTTTTTACTTTTGGCAGGATGAACCAAATACGTTTTTACTTTTGGCCAGATGAACCAAATACGTTTTTACTTTGGGCAAGATGAACCAAATACGTTTTTACTTTTGGCAGGATGAACCAAAAACGTTTTTAGTTTGGGCCAGATGAACCAAATACGTTTTTACTTTCGGCAGGAAAAAAACCAAATACGTTTTTTTACTTTTGGCCAGATGATCCAAAAACGTTTTACTTTTGTCAGGATGAACTAAATACGTTTTTACTTTGGCACGATGAACCAAATACGTTTTTACTTTTGGCCAGATGATCCAAAAACGTTTTACTTTTGGCACGATGAACCTAATACGTTTTTACTTTTGGCAAGATGAACCAAATACGTTTTAACTTTTGGCAGGATGAACCAAATACGTTTTTACTTTTGGCCAGATAATCCAAAAACCTTAACCCTTGGCAGAATGAACCAAATACGTTTTTCCTTTTGACCAGATGAACCAAATACGTTTTTACTCATGGCCGGATGAAAAGAATACGTTTTTACTCATGGCCGGATGAACCAAATACGTTTTTACTTTTGGCCAGATGAACTAAATACGTTTTAACTTTTGGCAGGATGAACCAAATACGTTTTTTTCTTTTGGCCAGATGAACCAAATACGTTTTTACTCATGGCCGGATGAAAAAAATACGTTTTTACTTATAGCCGGATGACCAAATGCGTTTTTACTTTTGGCAGGATGAATCAAATACGTTTTTACTTTTGGCAGGATGAACCAAATGCGTTTTTACTTTTGGCAGGATGAACCAAATGCGTTTTTACTTTTGGCAGGATGAACCAAATACGTTTTTACTTATGGCCAGATGAACCAAATACGTTTTTACTTTGGGCCAGATGAAAAAAAATACGTTTTTACTCATGGCCGGATGACCAAATGCGTTTTTACTTTTGGCAGGATGAACCAAATACGTTTTTACTTTTGGCAGGATGAACCAAATGCGTTTTTCCTTTGGCAGGATGAACCAAATGCGTTTTTACTTTTGGCCGGATGAACCAAATACGTTTTTACTTTTGGCCAGATGAACTTAATACGTTTTTACTTTTGGCCAGATGAACTACATACGTTTATACTTTGGGCCAGATGAACCAAATACGTTTTTACTTTTGGCATGATGAACCAAATACGTTTTTACTTTTGGCAGGATGAACCAAATACGTTTTTACTTTTGGCAGGATGAACCAAATGCGTTTTTACTTTTGGCAGGATGAACCAAATACGTTTTTACTTTTGGCAGGATGAACCAAATGCGTTTTTACTTTTGGCAGGATGAACCAAATACGTTTTTACTTTTGGCCAGATGAACCAAATACGTTTTTACTTTGGGCAAGATGAACCAAATACGTTTTTACTTTTGGCAGGATGAACCAAATACGTTTTTACTTTGGGCCAGATGAACCAAATACGTTTTTACTTTCGGCAGGAAAAAACCAAATACGTTTTTACTTTTGGCCAGATGATCCAAAAACGTTTTATTTTTGGCAGGATAAACTAAATACGTTTTTACTTTTGGCAGGATGAACCAAATACGTTTTTACTTTTGGCCAGATGAACCAAATACGTTTTTACTTTGGGCAAGATGAACCAAATACGTTTTTACTTTTGGCAGGATGAACCAAAAACGTTTTTAGTTTGGGCCAGATGAACCAAATACGTTTTTACTTTCGGCAGGAAAAAACCAAATACGTTT
Source organism: Tegillarca granosa (assembly GCA_029721355.1). Taxonomy (NCBI): domain Eukaryota; kingdom Metazoa; phylum Mollusca; class Bivalvia; order Arcoida; family Arcidae; genus Tegillarca; species Tegillarca granosa. The sequence goes on along the minus strand of CM056608.1, from coordinate 30,970,313 downwards.
TTACTTTTGGCCAGATGATCCAAACGTTTTACTTTTGTCAGGATGAACCAAATGCGTTTTTACTTTTGGCACGATGAACCAAATACGTTTTTACTTTTGGCCAGATGATCCAAAAACGTTTTACTTTTGGCACGATGAACCTAATACGTTTTTACTTTTGGCAAGATGAACCAAATACGTTTTTACTTTTGGCCAGATGATCCAAAAACGTTTTACTTTTGGCAGGATGAACTAAATACGTTTTTACTTTGGGCAAGATGAACCAAATACGTTTTTACTTTGGCAAAGATGAACCAAATACGTTTTTACTTTTGGCAGGATGAACCAAAAACGTTTTACTTTTGGCCAGATGAACCAAATTAGTTTTTACTTTGGGCAAGATGAACTCATGGCCGGATGACACTAAATAGTTTTTCGTCGAATAAAGCCAATACGTTTTTGGCCGGATAATGCCAGATAGGATTTTTCGGCCGGATAATATATACCAAATACGTTTTCGTTTGGCCAGATGAAACCAAATATGGTTGAATTTAGCCCGTTGGTACCAAAGGTGATTCTATTTGTCCTCATCATAAAAAAAATCAAATTAGTAAATTTAAAATTTCAAAAAAATATTACACTCATTTTCCGTGTATGTCTGTAGTGACTGGCAAAGCGGAATTTATTATCAAAGCATAAATTCAAAATAGTAGTCCGGGACGAGAACTAGTTTTCTAAGAACAAGTCCTTGAAGATATGCTTAAGATATGTGGTTGTATATTATTGTTTGTTTTGTATTAGCGCCCACTTAGATCGTATTGAATAAGGTGCTAGCTCATCGATTCAGTTTGCCGCAGTCAAGCATGCCACACCCCAGTCACATTATCCCAGCACTAGTTGGTATCCTTTCCCCCTAGTGTCGAACGCCAAACAAGAAAGCAATATCGCAAGTTTTATAACTTTAGGTATGATCAGGCCAGAAGACCACAGACTACTTGCTCATGCTAGCGCTGCGGACGCTCTTCCCCTTAGCAACTGAGGTGCTACAGAAGTTTAAGCCTGGACATAATGTAAACACATATATTTTTAATTCAGCTGTTTGTTTAGAACAGTTATTTTCGGTATGTATCGACATTATAAAAGCCGTCTTTTACGGCTTCACCATAGAAATACATGTACCAATTAAAGTTCTTGTTCACTTAAATATATATAGTATTTTCTATAAAAGTATATATCATTTTGAAAAAAAAATACTAAAAAAGTTCACCTAAGTTCAGACTCTGAGGATCACCATTTCTCTCTGACTTGACAGCAAAAAAACGTTGCAGAACATTTATTTATTATTGAATCCTTACAAATTTTGATATATTGAGCGCGAAATACCGAACAAATGTCAAAATAGGAAGTGAAATTACGCTAAGATCAAATTTCTCAGCTAAAATGAAATTGAATGAAAATAAACTGTTTAAACGGCCAGAAAAATCGATTTTAGAGGAGATGAAGTGGAAAATAGATGATTTGAAGGAATAAATTGTCATCGCGGAGAACGGTGGGTACGTTAATTGTGTGAGTTTATGTTGATTTGATTTGAGCTCATCTTTATAGAAGACTTCATCTACTATGTACAATTCTAAATCAGTTGATCAAACAAACCGATTAAGCCATAGAATGTCTTATTTTTAGTTGTATTAATATTATTTTCTTTGCTTGAGAAGGGAATAATTGGAAATAAAACCGACGGAGAGTTTTATTACGAATCTGGACTTATGGTATATAGCATAAAAGTCAAACTGGCGTTATAAATAAAGAGCTATAACCATCGTTACAAATGTGTTCATGATAAACAAAAGCATGTTGCAAATGAGAAACTTGTTCTTGGAATGACATATGCAAGCAAGAACGAGAAGCAACAAATGCTTTAAAATCCCAAATATTCCTTGGGATTAAGTTCCACTGTTTTCCTACACAAAATCCTCAAAATTATAATTAAATGAAAATTTAATAACCTAATCCACAAATGGGATTAATTTTCACAAAATCCAATTCTTCGATAATTTCCCCAAACGGATCTTTATAAATTGGAAAACCACGAATCAAAACTATCAAATTTTATTATTTTTATTATCTAATCTTTATGAAAAAAACATGCAAAACAAAAGCATAAAAATGCAAACGTATATTTTGATCATTGGCTATGGACGGACATGTGATTTAATTACAAATAGTGTCTCATAAATAAAAACAACAATGAGTTTTAAACCAAAACATTTTACAAATTTTCTGTATCTTATTTGCTTTTAAAATGAAATTGTATTGCGTATTTGTGACAAACATTTGTACAATATCAGTTCCAGTTTTTCCCTTTTATTATAGCAAAGAGAAATTTTAGTATCTAAAAAAACAAATACATGTAGATAGATAGATAGATAGATAGATAGATAGATAAAATGAAGAACTTGGTCATAGTTATTGCAAGGAAGATTATGCCACCGTGCCACTTAAACAAAGAAAGAAACAAGCAGCCGCGATAAACAGAATACGTATTTGGACAACTTTTGACAAACGTTTGATTTTATGTCCAGCTGCGATGATACATCAAACGACGTTCATAAACATCCAAAAGTACAGTTACGGTTTTACTATGGTGCCAAAGTACCTAAGTTATCAGCTTCTTGTACTTTGACTGTAAATTCCAAAGTGCCAAAACTTCCCAATTTATTATAAATTACAGTAAAACTTCGACAGCACAGGACATAAGTGCCAAAACTTTGAAACTTATTATAAAATAAAAATTTTATTGCTGAATAAATTAACTATAACAAGTAAAATCGGATTTAACATCCATTTTATAAGTTTTGTATCGGTAAAATAAATACGTCACACTAATAATTCATTGTTTCATTAAATAAAACATATTTTTGAGTGATACTGCTTTCAGACATTAGTCGTAAAACATGTTTGATGACAAAGGTCTTTTAAAAAGTACCACTAAGTAATAACACTATTAAACTCCATGTTATCAATTTGTTTAGTGACAATCAAACGTCAAAATCTAAAATCATTCGACTAGCATAACATAAAACTAATGTATCTATGCTCTCTAATTTTTTTATACTCTAAAAGGTTTTTATCTGATCCGTGTTTTAAAACCTATGTGAATTCTGATATCATTTCTTTATTATTTTTACTACTTCTATTTAAGGTTGCCATTTGTGAGAATTTCTGTTTTAGACCACCTGCTCCTTTGACAAAATATGATTTAAAAAAAAATTGAGTACCTTTTTATACAACAAGTTGTAACTTTTTAAAACTACTTAACATGTTTTCGGAATAGTTTTTTTTTTTAATTTACCACAAAATACAAGTTTTTTTTTTTTTATTCTTTTTTATTCGGAAACTCTAAATTGCGTTTTAAAGAAGATATGTCATAAAGCATTTTTTAAATTCTATTGTTAAATGAATTTAAAAAATGATTTATTGTCATCTATTTAACGATAAATTAAAAGATAATAAATATTTTATGACAAAAATTTAAAATAAAACAAGATGAACATTTTCTTTTAATAAACTTACCACTACAGTAGGTCAGTTAGTAGAGTGTTAGCTTCGTATATGGGAGTTTGGGGTTCGAACCCAAGCGTGTCAGACTAAGACTTGAAGATAGGTAGTGACTGTTTTATATATATATATATATATATATATATATATATATATATATATATATATATATATATATATATATATATATATATATATATATATATATATATATACCATATATTCTAAGTATCGGCATTTAGAAATGAAAGTCACGGAGTCATTCAGAGAAGAACTTATAAACCGATGCCCATCTCAAGGCTGGCTAAAAAACTATCCCTATACATTACACTAGGTGCACTGCAAAGGTCAAATGTATGCCACTTCACGTATAGTCGTTGACGTCTCGATAAAAGGTAAATATTCTTAATTGGGACGAAAAACACAATTCAGTCAATAAATCAATAAGTCTTAATTACTTAATTTGATGAAGATGGTTTTCAGCATGTTTCACTCTACTATCGCCTTTAATAAGCCTACTGATTTATCACATACGAATAATTTGAATAGTTAGTACCCTCCTATGGAACTTCAACCACATGACTGCATTTCATTCTCAGAAGTCAAAAATATGTTCGTCTTTTCTATAGTTTTGTCACTTAATTTCAGTGTATTGATTTCTTGATAGCGTTCCCTTCTAATACTTTTTTTTAAATTTCGATTTCTCTCTGCAAGTATAGATCAATTTGAGAACATTATAACATGGCATATTTTATTCTTATTGATATTATCTTAATTTTTAAAACGTCATAAAATCATGCTCTATCGCTGACTTTTTGTAATTCATAAATAATCAAAAATTATCCTTGTTTTCGAGAAATCAATCGTCGATTGATCGAATCTTTACAGTTATTGTAAAATATCGAGTTACAGTTACCTAAAATGTGTGTCATCTGCTTTAGATTGGGGTTCATGTTACAAGCTAAATCATCTGTAAAAGTCTTTTGTCAAATTTAAAATTCAATTAATCACACGTCATACTTCACATTGGACCTTCAAATACAACTAAAATTACTGAAGCTATTCTACTATTCGTTAATTATTGAGGAACATGTAATAATTAATCAAACATTTTTGTTTCTGTCATCAAGGTGTTTCCGCATGGAAATTATGTTACTGTAAAACTAAGAACATAGATTATAAGGAAACAAAACAAACAATGAATTCCCAAATGATAAAAACATACACATGGCGATGGTTTATGAGGAATCAGATACATGTCTGAATAAAAAATCCATTTTTCCAAACTTCCGTTTTGTGATACGTTTAGTTTTTAATATGATTTAGTATTGTAAAATACAAAAGAAAAACGGAAAGGTATAAAACGTACAAGGTACTTTTTATTGGTGTAATTCATGCATTTTTGATAAAAATAAATCATTCGATAATAAATTCAATATTCAAGCAAACAAAGCACAAAAAGCCTTCAGGAGTTTTTCAGTGGTACAGTGAACATTCAATATAACGAATTGTTTGGTATAAAACAATTATACGGTATAGTTTGTATTAAGCATTTCTTGGTTGGTTGGAAAAAGCCGCCGCAATAAAAAATGCTGTAAGCACTGATTTCACGACTACCAGGACTCTGGGAAAAATATGAGATTTTTAAGTGAAAAACATATATAAATTAATAAATTCTAAATAGCTTTTATATACATAAAATCTTCACTTAAGGCTAAAAAAGTAGTAATAAATGTCAGAAAGTTTGTTTAATCTGATATTGTTTCATACCGGTACCCTCGCGAAATACATAATTCAATATTGTTTCTACATCTTCCAGCTCAATAGGAATTCCACGATGCGTTTATTTGTTCTAATTGTTTGGTTTAAAGTAAAATGCAATTTTATAAGAGCATGAAAATTGAATTATTTGCCCATATAGAATTCACACTTGAGAATAGAAAAATACCATTTAATCGTAGTATATCTCAATAAAACTGAAACTATATTATAAGGTACTTTGGTATATTGAAATCTTTTTATATGCATTTAAACGTATCTCATGAACCATTGTGACCTCTTTGTCGCTTATGGAATTCAAATGTCAACAAATTGAATAAAGTGTAATTTGAAAAAAAATTTCATGTTATCAAGTCTCAAAGGGGCCTTGGTAGACAAATAATAAAAATGCTCGGTCTCGCGATTTACAGCACCTTACTTCATTTTAATGGGTTTTCTAGTTTTTGACTGTCTATCAGTTTGCTTTGTTTTTAACACTGGACCTACCAATATCATGATACATTGTGGACCTCTAGATAGAGCTCTATAGTGTGTCTGAAGGTTACATAGTCTCGAAAAAAGTACATAGGTTTTACGAATCGATAGGAGTTTGTAAGGTATTAAGTACTCCATTGAAGTCGGATGAAGTGTAATTACACAGTTAAAAGTTTTGATTGAGGTCCGGAGTAAAAACTGTCCATTCAGGTCCGGAGTTTTTAATATTGATAAATGTCTGTTTTGAGTCTGTATAAGGGTCCATGGCGTTTACGTTTTTATGGGGTCTGTTATCTTTCATATTTTCTTTCAGGTTTGATAAAATTCTTTTTTTATCGACAGAAATCCATAGAGTTTAAGTTTTTTTAAGCTCCACAGAATTGTTGTCTACAGACTTGGTAGTTTGAGGTCTAACAATGATCCTAATGATTTTTACAATTTTACAAAATGACGTCAAACAACAAATGTTTCTCTTGGTTACGTCGAATACTCTATGTTCTTTGATGTGTTATAAGTCATTTGTAACCATACCAGCGATTATTTCATAAGATTATAATGAATATTCTTAACGGTCTTTATTAGCAACATATGGCTTGCTTTATGATCGAAATATTATTTGAAATAAAAACTCCATTGCATAAGAAATCAAACAATTGATTAACTTCAGTTGTAACAGCTGATTGGTGGCATGTGATATAAGTTAGGTGTAAATACAATATATATTGTATATTTATAGATGTTTTAACAATTTGTATGAATTGTTGTTTTAATTTAATCAAAATTATTGAATATATGTTATCTTGTGTTACACATCACCTCTAATTTAAACAATATGACGTTCTAAATCATAATCAAACAAAAGTTAAGATAACAATGGTGTGTCACATTTTGTACAAATCACCTGACTGACGCATTTCAAATGGAAACATTTGGCGCGAAAAATGTTTCTAAAATATTTAATTTTGAGTGTAATTATAGATATGCAGATTTTGTTTTTTCCCTTATACTTTATGATGAAAATTCTTCATTTGAGTTGAGTAATGGTGTTTAACGTCCCAGTCAAGAATATTTCACTTATATCGAGACGTCGCCAGCTATAGGCGAAAGTGAAGAAATTTTGCCTGTGCAGTTGCGCTGAAGGCATTATAAAGCAGGGTTCTTTATCGTGCCACGCCGTGACACAGGGACCTCGTTTATTTTAATTTCCCATCCGAAAGAACTGTGACTTTCATTTTGTAATGCCGAGTGCTTGGCGAAAGAACAGTCACTACCCACTTTCAAGTCTTGAGTCAGACCCGGTCGGGGTTCGAACCCACGACCTTCCACTTACGGAGCGATCACTCTACCTGAAAATTCTTCAGTAATTTTACTTACTTGAAAGCCTAATACATGTATATCTACATGTAAGAACTGTTTCTTGCATAAAATAGTTTGTTTTGGAACCCTCCGATAAAGATATAATCACATCATTGTAACATCAAATTCAATGTTCGTCCAAAGTCGGGAGTTATAACAGATTGTGCTTGACTTTTCTTGTTTGCGTATCTATATTGTAAATGAGTTATCGGTACCCAATTGTCTGAATTACTCATTTTCAAATCGCAATGCCTCTCACTGCCTAGATTCGAATTCAACTCGGGACAGATCTTAATGTGAGAAAGTTTGTCAGTTTGCTTGCAAAAAGTCGGTGGTGTTCTCCGGACGCTCCGGTTTTCCTCTACCACCCCATAACTTACCGCCTCGATAAAAGTATTAAAAAAGTCTTGAGCATAAAACATACTCGCCTGCGTCATCTCACCTTAACTCTTTTTATTAACGTCTAGGCTTATCAAATGGTTCTGTCCAATGGTCGACCTAGTTTACAAACTTCAGAGTATTGACTCTGTAAAATCAAGGATTAGGGGCGTGACCACAAGCATATGTAGTAAAGTTTAAGAGCCCATTGACTAAGCCCAGAATAAGAAGTACTATTTCAATCTGTTGGTCTTTCTTGCAGCTGCGACTGTTATTGTAGTATTAAATCTGGTACATAAAATATTCAAACTCCTATTTGTTATTGTTTTGATGTGTAACACGTTTACTGTTAGAAAGAAAATTCAACGGATTAGAATTATAATAAGTTCGCTTAATAGTCAAGGTATCCGTATAGTGTATTTTATATACCTTTGTATGCATTCATTTCTTTATATAAAAAATATCCTCGAAATAGGTAAATCAATTTAATCTGTGGATTGACTTTAAGTGTAAAACAAAGCTTTCGACTATGAAATATGAACCCTGGCTAAAAAGGACCTATATAGTAACAAGTTACTAATGCGTTACCAAGAAACATTTAAATATAAACTAACACGCATGCATTTTTGTTGTTAAAGTAAGCAATGTTTTATCTGAACTCATAAAAAGAATTAGTGCACATTAAGAAAGAAATTTTTAATCTCATGCTGAAATATCTATACCAGAATCTCGGGTAATGGGCTAGGGTAATGATAATCTGAGGGTCTGTGAATTTGATACACATATCCAAAACGCATTTCAAAAGCGCCTTACAAAAACGTCGCCCTAAATACGCGTAAATACGGGGCAGACCATAATATACACTTGCACATCTCATGCGTACATGAACTTAAATTAATAACCTTGCGAATAGCTGAGAATTGGTGATGTGACGTTAAATAACAACACAACAACATGTATATTTTTATTTTTGTTATCTTCTGCTACAATTGTGTTTAACTATAATGGTTAGGTGGCATTTAGTTTAGTTAAATGCATTTTGGTGTATTACAGTTTTACATAATGGTCTATAATATGATGTCAAATTAAACAGAGAGTACTGAGCTATTTGTTTAACGTTATTAGCCACTGTTCTGTTTTATCTTGTTTTAAAAAATCCTCTTTTTTACCAATCGCATTTAGTTGACTATTTGTTGTAACAACTTTGTCTTTTTACTTCTTTAATACCACAAAACAAATCTCCAAATGAAACTAAACAAATTGCTGTCATATTGTGTTACATCACTTACTAAATAACACTTGTATAGAGACAATTGATACTGCAATCATGTCAAATGTAAAAGCATTTTGGAAAAAAAGATAAAATTTTAGATATTTTCTAGAAAAAAATATAGATTTTGGGAATTTGACCGATTTGAATTGACGCAATAAAAATGATTTCTATTACAGAAACTAAACAAATGGATTTTATATTATATGACAACACACAAACGGATTGACAGAAACAATTGATACTAGAGTCTTTACTAAGTAAAATGCATTAGATTTTAAAATTCAAATATTAAAATAAAGAATTATATAATATGAGAATTTGACCGAATTTCGATAGATGCAATTACGTTATGTTATGTTTATTTTCAATATTATAATTAACGTGAACATATGCGTATTCATGATTCAATCCTTGATTTAATTAGCACCCACACTTTAGGTACCTTATATAAATATAACAACAACAGTAAATGTCATAATGAGTATAGTCTACAGTAATTCTAATACTTATATCAATATGTCTGACTTTATTTTGTAGGAATTCACAATCATTGGACAAGTAGAACAATGTGGGACGTCACGGCGTTAGTATTGCTCGAAGTTCATAATTCATATATCTGTGTATTTGGTGTGAAAGTTTCGCATCCATAGTGTTTGGTCACTGCTAGAAGTAATTTCATTTTTATTGTAGAACTGATTAAAACTATATATAACATATTGATAGATCTACCGTTAGTTAGTGGCTGATTTTGACTATGCCAATATTAATGAAACAAATGGAATTAATTAAATGAAATTGGATATTATATTCAAACATATGGTTTGTGACAAGTTGAGAAGAATCACAAAATGAAATTGACACATATTTCGTATTAGAGGATTGTCTATATCATTACCACATGGTCATTTAGATTGACAAGGGAATCCATTTCACTGGAGATTTTCATTATAGAATTCAAAGTTAAATATGATGTAGGCATTTTGCAGGCAAGTCATGTACTCATTCTGGATCACTACTATAAAGTGGGAATATTAGAAGGTGAGATCAACTTTATTATTATTATTATTATTATTATTATTATTATTATTATTATCATTATTATTATTATTAATTCTATTATTATTATTCATAATTCTATTATTATTATTTATAATTCTATTATTATTATTATTATTATTATTATTAGTTTTTTATTATTATTATTATTATTATTATTATTATTATTATTATTATTATTATTATTATTATTATAAAATAAGTTGCAATTAATAAGACAAGAAATTATAAATTCATTTTGAATGGATGCTTCATAAAATTACCCTTCTTAGAAATGTTTATTAATAAATTACATTCATATTTTAAACAAACACCTCAATCAATTAAATTATTTCTTTTATTTTAAAAAATATGCACGTGCATTAAAAAAAGATAATAAAGTATTTACTGGTAGATACACCATCCATCTTTGAAAAAAAAAAAATCAAATAACAGTTAAATATTGTACCACTTTATATATTTGGTTGGATTAAATGCTGTTTTACGTCGTATCAAATGGATTTAAAAAAAAACTTTTTACGATATGACATTTTTTATGATTAAACTCAAGATTAGTCTAACCACCTGTTCTGTGTTGTGCTTTAAATTGGTGCAAATTTTTCTATTCTTCTTTGCTATTATGGTGACCTTGTGAGTACTTGTTCACTATGTTGCAGATTAACACAATTTGACAAATTCTACATCAACAATTCTTGTACTGAGCTGACAAATCAATCTATCATGCTGGTACTGGACCTACCACTCCTTTTTGCTAGTATTAAGTTTTTCAAAAAAAAGTCTTGCAATTGACTGGTGTCTAACCACAGCGGACAATTTAGGGTTTGATGGCTAAAGCCTTCTCATAGATTTCCGTGGTCCCTCTTTCAACATGAAGTATATTTAGTGTATACCAACATGCGATTGTAAGGTTTCTACTGTAAAAATGGTCAAGCAACTGATAAACTAAGCACTATCCTTGTCTTCATAAATGTCTTCTTCATTTTTATAGATAACCTTTAACAAATTCATTTAAAATCACTTACTATACAAAGTGTCACCACAGTACTTGACACAATTTTGCCATTTAATAAAATGACTGTACGACATTTTAAATTCAATTATGTGGTGTTTGAATTGTTGCCATGATTTCCATGTTCTTTCATTTTTTTTTCTTATTTATTTATTTTTTTTGTGTGTTTTCATTCTTAATTTGGTCTTTGTTCGCTGCTTTCTTTGTTATTTGGTAGTTTTTATATTATTTATTTTTTATATACATTTATTATACCAATACGTACGGGTTTTTAGCTGCAAACGCTTACTACTTCTTTATTAAAAAAATATATAACCTATTTATTGATTAAGATTGTAAACATATTTTGAACCCCATATTTGCGTCTTTTCTAGTCTTGCCTCGTTTCTCTATTTTTTTTTTTCATTTACTTGTTATATTTCGTGTTGTTTTTCACAGTTTGGTGTACGTTCTATGTTCTTACTAATTTCTTTTCTCTTTTTTTTTTAAATTTATGACATTCTTTATAATAACAAACTTTGTTTCAAGTACATACAAAGGTATTTTATGTAATTTCCACGGCGACGACTTCCCAGTTAATTAATAATCGCTGTTAACGGTTTAACTAATAGAGACTTGTTCTATTAATGTCAAAGGGTAACGGTGTTTGACTCGTCTAAAGTGTGCGCTAAGGTATCACGAAGCCTGTCACCGACAAGGTTCGAATTCCGTTTGGGCAGATAATCAGGTGAGAAAATGGTCATTTAACTTGTCGAAGATAGAACGTTTTCTCCCAGATTCTTCAAATGGTTCTTCCAACATTACGTTTTGACCACCTTAATGTCAGGAAATGAATGTTGGCGTGTAAAACATTATTGCCCACTCCATTCATTCATAAGCACTATTAACAGCTGACAATAATATATACCTGGTATATAAGGAAATGTTATACACAGACTGATTCATTTAATTTGTTCCTAGTCTCGGGGAAGGTTGCAGTTTAATTAAATATACACGTTTATTTATGTATGTAATACAAATATAGCAGCGGTTCTTATTTCATTTCGCCCACAGGAAAACACCGAAAATCAAAGAAATGTTATTTCAACAGTTAGTTGAGGCATTTTGATATAATTCAATAGTGTAATAAACACAAGCACTTTGAAGTTGAGATTTTTCTTCAATCTCAGCTTCATAATTTATTAACTGCACATTTTTTTCATTAATTTTTTCTATCTTTTTATTAATCATTCTTCTTAAAATTAGTTTTCTGTTGACGAGAAACAATATTTATAAAAACCAAACATAATCATTTGCAAACCTTTGTAAATGTTTAAACAGTGTATGTTAATGCTCAAATTGGCGTTAGTTGTTTGGTTGGGTGAATTATGCTTTATTTTACATCAGCAATGTACAGCTATTTCGGAAGAGAGGTTTGTCTAAATACAAATTTATAATGAGTGCGAGTATAATACCAGTATTTATGTACTATTGTGCTTATATTTCGACAATAAAAGGGTTAGAACACTCGTCCGCAATGCCGCAGGTAACAAAAATGCTTACCGCTAAGTCCATTACACTAATACCAAGCTTACCATTAAAAGGTCTACGGAACGGTGAGATCTCTCATAATACAAGCGTTTAACTTATTACCTCCCCGCTTTTTGTACATTTTTTTTTCTTATTGGAACTAACGCTAACTGTACATAACACTGGTAGGTAATATACAAGTATTATATGAACGCTTCATTTTCCAGATAATGGTAACATAATAAATACAAATTTGTTGTAAAATTATCGATGAAAATATTACGTGAATTATAACATGGATTGGTTTTTATGTTTTCACAAATTCTCCTATTCCTTAGTTATTTCTCTCTCGTTCAAACGTTTTGTATATAACTTGCATATCAGTTTAAATGTCACAATTTTCAATTTTTGATTCTTGTCGAAATTTTATCCCTGAAATTGATCTCGGCAACATTAGAAATTAAAGATATTGACATTTGCAAAAAAAGATTCACTACAGATAGCAATAGAATGACGCTTACAGAATTGTATTTCGAGAAGATATAATGTCGGAGATGATAAGAATTTGTTTTTTCTCACTACTGCTGACATTATTCGTAACACGGCGGGTTAGTGCCCATATCGGGCAAGTACGAAGCATTAGACCCGATGAGGATTATACTGACCCTGTATAAACCATATTAGGGCACATGCACAGAGTAAAGATCTTACCCTACCGAAGAATGCATGATCGTGACAAAATGTTCCTCATGTTCCAAATGTAACAAAGGTTCGTCAGGTTTTAAAAAAATAATGTCAACAAATGCATAAAAAGAAGAAAGATCATGTGAATTATGAAAAGATGTCAACAAAAGTATGTCAGACTGTGACATATATGAAGAGAAATGTGAACAATTCGTGTGTCACTCTCTGACAAAACCATGACAAATGTAAACAGTTCGTGTGTTACTTTCTGACAACATCATGACAAATGTAAACAACTCGCGTGTCACTCTCTGACAAAATCATGACAAATGTAAACAACACGTGTGTCATTCTGACAAAATCATGACAAATGTAAACAACTCGTGTGTCACTCTGACAAAATCATGACAAAGGTAAACAATTCGTGTGTCACTCTCTGACAAAATCATGACAAATGTAAACAACACGTGTGTCATTCTGACAAAATCATGACAAATGTAAACAGTTCGTGTGTTACTTTCTGACAACATCATGACAAATGTAAACAACTCGTGTGTCACTCTCTGTACAAAATCATGACAAATGTAAACAACACGTGTTTCACTCTCTAACAAAATCATGAAAAGTGTAAACAACTCATGTATCACTATTTGACAAAATCATGACAAATGTAAACAACACGTGTGTCACTCTCTGACAAAATCATGACAAATGTAAACAACATGTGTGTCACTCTGACAAAATCATGACAAATGTAAACAACACGTGTGTCATTCTCTGACAAAATCATGACAAATGTAAGCAACGCGTGTGTCACTCTCTGACAAAATCATGACAAATGTAAACAGCATATGTTTCACTCTGACAAAATCATGACAAATGTAAACTTATTATGTTTCAGACTATGACAAAATTATGACGGAATATCAAAAATTCTTGTGTCACACTATGACAAAATATAAGTTAATCTCAACAGATTGTGTCAGACTCAGATAAAAATCACGAAGCAATTTCAACAAAAATGCGACAAAATCATAATAAAAAGAAATGTCAATATTTAGTGACAAAATTATAACGAAATTGCAATAATTGTATGAGAGACTGTGACAAAACCATAAAGAACTTCAAGACAGAAACACACCCTTTTGGGGACATTCATTAAAAAATAGAACTGCTTAAAATTTCGAATAACATTCTATCTATTATATAAAAAATATTTTATTATCCTTCGTGAATCATATGTATGTTAGATAGCTTGGGAAAAATAGAAAACCACATCCGTCCGCTTGAAACTTGTTATAAAATCAATATTTATAGATTTGAAAAGGTCAAAAATCAGAATTGTCCATTTTTACCTTTTTCCTGATTTTAGATGAGTTTACCGATTTTTTTTCAAACAAGAGCTTGATAATCCAATTTGTAAATGTCAATAATAATTTCACTTAAAAGCGATAATCCAATTTGTAAATGTCAATAATAATTTCACTTAAAAGCGATACCCAAACCAACATCTGTAACTAGTAGACCTTCAACGACAACGCAGACAACGTGCTGACAACATTAACCCCATTTTAGAATGTTGAATAATGAATGGCCAGCGTCACGTATGTTACATTTGCATAGTTAATCCTTTTAAATTAAATTGTGAAACTGCTTTCATTACATAAAACTCTCTCTCTCTCTCTCACACACACACACACACACACACACACACACACACACTATATATATATATATATATATATATATATATATATATATATATATATATATATATATATATATATATATATATATATATATATTAGCGGAAAAAGTAACTGTGCATCAATAAATTTATAATTTCGCTATTATTACTGAATGTATAAATCTTAAAATTTGCAAAAATGGTAAGTGTAATCGCTTGGTCATTGCATCAATTGCCCGTGATTTTTACGCTTCATGCGCACGTGTCGGTTTTCACGCATTTGTCGCCCAGCATTTCGGTCTGACAATATTTTAGGAATAATTTACTGTTGTTTGTTTGGACACCAGAAAATCAGAAAAGCAAGTTTATTCGGTTGAAAGCTTCCATAATGTAATGCCTAGGCTAAATGAAAATGATCGCCTCCGAGCATTTGGTATGATTGAGGCTGGTATGACCCAAAGCTTTGTCACTAGACATTTTGGTGTCCACAGAAACACTGTTTATGCTTTATGGAGACGATACCAACAGTTTGGCACCACTAGAGACCACCCTCGTTCAGGACGTCCACGCGTAACGACACGTCAGCAAGACAACCATATCCGGCTTGTGCACCTCCGGAACCGTTTCCAAACTGCCAGTACTACTGCCCGGAGCATTCCTGGACTACGCCCAATCAGTCCCAGAACAGTACGGAATCGTTTACGGGAAAGACGTCCGGCAATCCGTCCAATTCTACAACGACGTCATCGCACAGCTCGTCTTGCATGGTGCAGAACACATTTACGCTTCAATCGACGAGACTGGGCACAAATTATGTTCACTGATGAGTCCAGATTTCACTTGGACAGCAGTGACGGACGCTTCGAAGTGTATCGGCGCATTGGAGAACGTTTCCATGACGCGTGTGTGGTGGAACGACGTTCGCTCAATGGGGCAGTGTAATGGTTTGGGGTGGCATCACAGCGAATGACAGAACTCCTCTGGTAGTCATCGACGGGAATTTTACCGGTGTACGGTATGAAATCCTACAGATCAATGTCATCCCATTCATTTAAGGACAGCAACGTAACGTCACTTTTCAGCATGATAATGCAAGACCAAACGTCGCACGGGTTGCAATAGATTTTCTGGCACAGCATAACGTCAATGTGTTACCGTGGCCAGCCGTTTCACCCGACCTTTCTCCAATTGAAAACACGTATGGGATGAAATGGAACGCCGATTACATCATCTGCCCAATCAGCCAGTTACATTGCAAGGGTTGGCCCAAGCGTTAGACCAGATATGGAACAACATCCCTCAAGCATTCTTTAGGCATTTAATCAACTCTATGAGGCGTCGCTTTCAGTCTTGTGTCAATGCTAATGGTGGTCACACACGATACTGATCTTGTGAACTGACTTTTACTATCTGCTATGTTTCTAGTCCCCTGCGTATAAAATAACATTATCTGTAACCTTTTCAATGACATGAATTTGTAAAGAAATATCTAATAAACAAATACAAAATTATTCATTGCTTTGCATTTTCAAATTGTTTTATAATCTAACATTTCAGTCATGCACAGTTACTTTTTTCCGCTAGTATATATATATATATTTCCCCACATTTAGAAAGCATTATCGTTTATATTTCAATTAAATATTGCCTATTCTTACAAATTGCAAGTTACAAGATGTGATAAAATTTTATGTTAGGTATAGAACAAAGCCATTTAAGGAGTAGCAAAGTTATAAATGTCTTAAAAATTATCTCGATGGTGACGTCTTGATACCAGTGCAAAATGCTTAACTGTGACCCCATGTTTATTCAACATTTACATGTATTCAACTTTTTTCATTGCTTGACTGCGACACCAAACTAAGTTTGTTCAACCTACATTTACATGTATTCAACTTTTTTGATTGCTTGACTGAGACACCAAACTAAGTTAATTCAACCTACATTTACATGTATTCAACTTTTTTGATTGCTTGACTGAGACACCAAACTAAGTTAATTCAACCTACATTTACATGTATTCAACTTTTTTGATTGTTTGAATGTGACACCAAACCTGCAACCTACATTTACATGTATTCAATTTTTTCATTGCTTGAATGTGACACCAAACTATGTTTATTCAACCTACATTTACATGTATTCAATTTTTTCATTGCTTGAATGTGACACCAAACTCAGTTAATTCAACCTACATTTACATGTATTCAACTTTTTCATTGCTTGAATGTGACACCAAACTAAGTTTGTTTAACCTACATTTACATGTATTCAACTTTTTTCATTGCTTGAATGTGACACCAAACTAAGTTTGTTCAACCTACATTTACATGTATTCAACTTTTTTTCATTGCTTGAATGTGACACCAAACTAAGTTAATTCAACCTACATTTACATGTATTCAACTTTTTTCATTGCTTGAATGTGACACCAAACTAAGTTAATCCAACCTACATTTACATGTATTCAACTTTTTTCATTGCTTGAATGTGACACCAAACTAAGTTTGTTCAGCCTACATTTACATGTATTCAACTTTTTGCATTGTAAGCGACAAAATTAATAAAGACAATACATATGCTTTTTATATGGTTGCATTTGATTTTGAAATATATATATTAGCCATTAGCGCAAGTTGTCTGACAAAGTCCAAAGTTAGTATCTAGTGGTTCTAATTTTAATTATGATTTAATACCCAATCCCGTCGGTTCTACTAATTTCATACATCCAATTCTGTCGGTAACAATATAATCACGTGTTTTTTACATCTTGCACAGCTGAACACCCCTAGTCTGTCTTGTTATAGTAGAAGAATATCAAACCGCAAAACATATCATATACATTGTATGTTGATTTATATTCATCTTATATTAATCTTTATGCTTTTTTAGAATAATTTTTAAAATGAAAATGCATTTGTTGCTATATTTGTTTGCTCTTTGCACTAAAAAAAAAAAAAAAAAAAAAAAAAAAAAAAAAAAAAAAACCAGACATATTTTCTTTAATTTAAGGCAAGTGCCGACACCAAGGGAAGTAACTCTATTCAACAGGACAAAACAACCGATTTTTTTATAAATGTATAAAAAAATTACAAAACTTTCCCGTCAATTCTACTGTCGACATACCGTTATTTACATATTTTTCTGGTTTATTATTGAGTGTTATTTTATTTATTCTAATCATTTAAGATCGTGAAAAAATTCTAAATTTATCGTTTAGTTTGGCAAAAAACTGGTAATGCTACACGATCTTTTGCTTAATTTAGGGGCCTCATACAAAGGAATAGATAACTACATGAGTCTATGGGTCTTCCATTAAATACCTGCATGTATTTTAAGACATAACCTTTGATAGGTTATATCGCTTTTGTGCAAAATAAAGAAAAAATAGGCATGTGGTTTACCTCTGATTCACAGAGTACTGGATGCACGCACGTTTCTCCGGTTGAATAGACTTAGGATAGCGACAAATATTGATGATGATATGTGTATAAGCATAATAATAAGTTTGTAAAATGTCCAAAATATCAAATAGATCGATATTATTCATAACAAATCTTGCAATAAATTGAAATACTGGTCTTTCAGGAAGATTGTTGTGTGTCAGAAATAGGATTTCAAAAACGGAAAACGGTTGAGACAAAATCGGGAAATCGTAATTCGTTCTTAAGGGAGTAAAACACATTTAAAAGTTAATTATCAAACATTTTAATAAAATACTTGGTTTTTGGAATAAACACAACTAATTTGTAAAGTTTTACAAACTTTAATACTTAAATAGGTCTTTAAACATGTCATGTTGTTGGTTTGAAATTTTAAAAGCAATTTAAAAAATAAGGGGTAGGGGAGATAATCTTTCCCATATCTCGAAAACATGAACCCAAGCCTTTTTTCCTTTTTTTTTTTTTTTTTTTTTTTTTTTTTTTTTTTGTTTGATTTTGAAAAATACGTGTCGAGCTTCAGTTGTGCAGTTTTTGAAAGAAACATAATTCACAGATTTTATGATATATGGATTTTTGTGATAAAGTGTCGATGAAAATGAAGACACTTTTTGCACATTCTGTTATAAAAACTTAAGTTTATATTATTTAAATGCTATGTATATTACTTCAAGCATAAAATTAAAATTTGCATTTATTACATCTAATCATTGAATTAATAACAAACATGAAATAAACCTGCTGGAATATTTAGAAATGAGAATGCTTGTTGAAAAGTGGGGTAGGTTGAATGCACTCACTGAAAAAACGAAAATCCAAACATATGTATTTTATTATTTTATTTAACAAAGCACATTCTAAGGAATGCATGTGCAAATTTTCAGAAAATCCCAATTCGGGGAAAAGTTTTGCCTCTGGTGTCGGGAACTACCTTAAATGCAGGAACGCACTGCATATGTTAAGACCCCACATGGCCGGATGAGTTTCAGCATCGATTATGGATCACGTCGCTTTTATCGATAGATTTGAATCCCATGAACGTGTGCTTGTGTGATTGTTGGTTGGTCTACGAACACACTAGCATCATTGAACAGACCGTGTAAAATTTGTTCAAAATCTGAGAAGGGCATAAAACATAACGACTATAATTATGTTTCGATGGTTAGTAACAGTTCTTCATTTCATATCGTTATGTCTACACTGAGACAGATTTTACATATTGAACGATTGTATTCCTAATTCAACAAGACCATTTTGAAATTATTTTACAGAAACACTCTAGAATAAGTTATTATTCAAATCGCCATTAGTATCGCCTGACTATAAATTAATTAGTTTTGCCAAATTTTAATCAAATTTGACATGTGATAAAATAAAGTTAAAAGCTAATTAGCCCCATGCGTACGGGTTTGCCTGTGTGCATTCGTCTCAATACAATTGTCTGTGCATGGTAATAACATAAGCCATATAACGTCTGTGCTGGAAGTGCAGTAACTTGTTATACCACTCTGGGTAATGTAATTATTCTTTATTTGATTTTTGTCTTTCATATTTGTCCCAAAAGTAATAATCAAATGAATGTCAATATACAGAAATATATGTAATTATATAGCCCGCTTTCTTTGTTTAGACTAATTGCATTCTCACCATGTTGTGGTAAAAAGCATTATTTTTTGTATTTTTAATTAATTACGTAAAAAACGGTGTTTGATAGCTTGATATGTAATTAACCGTGCTCTGTCGGGGTCCTCTTTTTTGCCATCCGCTATCTCACCTGCAAAATGAAAGGTTATAATTTAAATGCAGTGATGGTATTAACTCGTTACCATCACGGAAATTTGTTATTATGTAAGTTTACAAGTAATGCTGTAAACACCACCATAACAATCCAAGGGTATTTTGATACACATTTTGTTTTTTAATAGTACCAGATCTGTTGGCCGCATTGGATGCTCAGTGGCAGAAGGTGTGCCTTAAGAACGGGAGGTCAGGGGCTCGAATCCTGGCCGGGTCATACATAATACTAGTTAATTAAAAACTCTTTTATTTATTATTTTATTTTATTTTATTGATTGATTGTGGGTTTTTTTTTTGGCCTTGCGCTTTGCATCAACTGGTATCGACTGGTTCACTCGATGCCATGATATTGTGACTGTGAGATTAGTATGTTTATCTGCGGCGACCTACTCAATGAGTTAGCAGTTTAACGAAAAAGTCGCTCCGAATGCGCGCTAGAAAAAAGCAGACTAACGGATAAATGAAATGGTTCTAATATTATCCTTTAGAGAATAATAAACTTGCTCTCACCGCGAATAGCTAAAAACGCTGACGTGACGTTAAACCAACTAACCAATTCAGTTAAATAAGACTTATATATCTGATTAATCGAAGATTATGACATATATTGGCTCTCGAAATTACAAATCCCTACCAATCTCGGGTTATGGACTTTAACAGACCTTAAAGTTTATATGGGTTCTGTTCTTTCATCTATTTAGCTGCAACTAAAACGGTACCGTAACATTACCTACACAAATTAATTTTTTCCAGTATTTTTCCGCTAACGTTATCTCTGTTGAAGTCTTAGAAAAACGTCAGTTCTGTAATATTGTTTCTAATAAAAGTTCCAATTACACATTGGTACAGCAAGATTAAATTAGAAGGATATAATAATGTTCGGCAGGGAACAACTGCAGTTTTTATTCCATTCGACGTTACCAAACATTCTATAAGTATTAAAAATTTTTGATTTATTATAAATTTTAGATTTATTACAAATTTAGGATTTATTACAAATTTTAGATTTATTACAAATTTTAGATTTATTATAAATTTAAGATTTATTACAAATTTTAGATTTATTACAAATTTTAGATTTATTACAAATTTTAGATTTATTACAATTTTTAGATTTATTACAAATTTTAGATTTATTATAAATTTTACTGAGATTTATTACAATTTTTTGATTTATAACAAATTTTAGATTTATTACAAACTTTAACTTAATGTTTTCAAAAAAATAAAAAAGTAAATAAATCAAAAAATGAAATAAATCAAAAATCAAAAAACCTAAATTCTTTGTTTTTTGAAGATTAAGAAAAATAATTATATGATTTTTTAATAAAAAATATATACGACATGAAGCCATAACATATAAAGTTGAAGTGTTTGTAAAAAAACCGGGGGGTTTATAATCAATACATAAAAAATATGTACTACTTGTTTCTTGTCTTGTCTTGTTTGGCTGTCTTGTCAGTGACTTGTATTTGTGTTCAAATACCTTGAACCGTATTATTGACTTCAGCATGGTTGGCAAGATAAACATCTCCACACTACTGGGTTCTAATTGATTTTTTGTCGCTTGTTCTTTCAAACTCATTTTAAGTGCATTTCCTTTTTCCTTCTCTTTTATTTTTTGCATGTATTTATTTATATATCAATGGTTGACAAATAAAATAATGGTTAGTGCCAATCAAGAGTACGAAACCATAATACTCGAACAATTTTCCTTAAAAAATTCAGTGCTTTAGCTGAAAAAAAATCAGGGTTTTTTTAGTAATCAGTTGCCCTAGTACATGTTTATCCTGCTTCTTTTCTTTTGATTATTTTGTTTATGATTTTGATAGACGATGTTTCATATTTTTTAAACGTTAAAACAGAAACTTCAGATGCATATAGTTTATACATTAATTATTGTTTATTTTAGAAGTAACACTTCTTTAAAGTTCTTTTCTAGGACTCTGGAAAATTTTACTCAAAATTCCGTTCGTTATGTTTAATGAACCAGTAATATTATTTCATAAAGAAGGATTAATTATAAAAACTGTTTGAATACATTGACATTTAAACCCATAGCGTGGATGTAGATTCACGTAAGCCTTGGTAGAATATAATGTTCCTTATTTAAACTGCTTTAAGATGATATCCCGGTATCAGTTATTACGTATAGAATGTTTCATTGATTATCATTATTGTTTTATAATTACAGAATACATCTGTTTAAGACTCATTCGTTGGACGAGTACATATACATTTTACAAGCAAATAGACTATGCTGGTGTAATTATCTCTGTACAAGAACAAGCGGACTTGAAAAATGTAAATGAAATTTATATCAGAATTTAGAAGAAAACTATTGAAGTTTTGTGTGAATATTTTCCTTGTCTTATATGAATTAACAAACGTGGAAAGCGATACCTTATGAACAATTTTTATTATCTTTGGGAAGTATTTTATTAAGGAAATATTGTGTATATCAGGAAAAGTGAAGAAAAGAAACATTTCTTGATAAATTAATTGTCATATCAGACAATAAGGAAGAGAGAAAACAGATTATTTCAGGAAGTTATACCCAGACGCATTTCCGAAGGACCAGGAAAATTTATAATTGGTCACTCGTGTTTAAACTGGAAAAATAAAGCGAAGTTGCATTTCATTTCAAAAAATAAAAAATCAAAGCAAGTTTAATAAGTGCAGGCGAAACTTATTAAGAAAAAATTGATTGAAGAATTATATTTGTTTCAATAGTATGACATGGGTGCGACTGAAGTTGTGAATACGGCGGTGTTTAATTTTACTAACACTAGCTATCACGGTATAGATGTATCAAATACTAGTTACGTATATAATGAAAGTTTAGATATCACAGTTGCACAAATAAGTGTCACAAATATCACTAACGGAACTAGAGATTCCACTAGTAAGCCTCAAATTAGAAGCATTGAGCATCTTATTCTGACGTCAGTCGTCCTCGGATTGATGATACTGTCGACTATAATTGGAAATGTCTTTGTCATAGCTGCTGTAATATTGGAGAAAAATCTACACAATGTAGCTAATTACTTAATATTATCCTTGGCTGTGGCGGACTGCATGGTAGCTACTTTGGTTATGCCGATTAGTGTAGTTAATGAAGTAACAACATCTTGGTACTTAAGGGCTGAGGTTTGTGATATGTGGATATCCTTTGACGTGTTGTGTTGTACGGCATCAATTTTACATCTAGTGGCCATTTCAGTTGACCGTTACAAAGCGGTCACTAATATAGACTATGTTAGGAACAGAAAAGCTAAACAGATTCTTCTTATGATTGCAGTGGCCTGGACAGTGGGTATCTGTATTTCAATTCCGCCTTTGTTTGGCTGGAAAGATCCGAAAGATAGCCCTGATAATACCGGACAGTGTATCATAAGTCAAGATTATGGCTACACCATATTTTCAACAATGGGTGCCTTTTATTTACCTACAATTATTATGATGATAATATATTTCAGAATATATCAAGTAGCAAGGTTTAGAATAAGGAAAAAGAACTTCATGAAAAAGATGAGCAACAGAAACAAGAATTTAAATAATCTAAATTCTAAACCCAGTACGCTCTCGCCATCAGTAAATGGACATGCAGAAGTCACTGTGCTTGATCGAGAGTCCTCGGTGTATGGACTTAATGATACAAATGAAAACTCAAAACTTCCAACAAATGGTCATTTGGATGGAAGAGATGAAACAAAAATAGCTATGCTTCCAAAAAATAACAATGAAGCCATGAAAGCTAAGAGACATAAAGAAAAACTTGAAATGAAACGCGAAAGGAAGGCAGCGAGAACATTGGGAATTATTACGGGAGCGTATATTGTGTGTTGGCTACCGTTCTTTATTATTGCACTGATTGACCCTTTTGTTAAAGACCATGTTGAAATTCCTAACATTGTAAAGAGTACTGTGCTATGGTTAGGTTATGCAAACAGTTTGTTGAATCCCATTATCTACACAATATTTAGTCCTGAATTCCGACATGCCTTTCAGAAAATCATGTTTGGAAAATATTACAGGCAAAGACGGAAATAAAAACATGTATATACACATGTGACTGTATACAAGTGCCGATTTATTTTCTGTTTTTGTGAAATTCATTGGTTCATGCTGCTTTCACTGATCATTCCGAAAACATTGCACTCAATATTTTAACAATATGTAGTTTTGCTTGACTGATACCAAATAATAAATATCAATGCATCAAAGTTTATTTTATTTATAAATATTTGGTTGAAGTGAAGGCGATATTATTGACGCGCTGTTCAATAACATTATTATGCATTGTTGATTTCAAAGATAATAAACTGAAAATTAATCAAAAAATTGAATGTCTTACTTCAATAGTTTTCATTTTTAACTATAACAAATTGCTTTTTGATGTTAAGGTTGTTGCATGTATATAACCATATATTTCATTTATTATTTATTTTTATTTGTTTTTAATGTGCAGTGTCACTTAAAACAGAAATTATGTACATGTCAAATGGGACTCACAAAATTAACTTTTGTTGGAAATCAATTGGGGACTTCGATAAAGTCTTTACAATTGTTTCTAATTACCATGGAAAATTATAAACATGTTTTAAAAAAATTCGTTTTTATAGATTCATCACATAGATGACGGTAAAGCTGACTTAAAAATCATTATGTATGTCGCAACAAAGTTCGAGTGAACAAGAGCAATGTTCAAAAAGTAAAGAAAACATTTTATTCTAACGTTTTAAATATACAATAACATTTTGACAAATTCTCCATACATTCATCGTTCTTTGACTCAAACAGATTTGGCTGTTATTTTGAAGCCTAATGAAGTTAAGATTTTCGAAGTTTATATTGTATATAAGCACTAAAAAATACATTTTTTTTTTGAGAAATATTATTAGTTATGACAATTTTTTATGTTTTAAAAATGATACACAATTATTTTTCCTGATTTTTGTTCGGATTGGGTTGACATAAATTTTGCATTTGATACTCTGTGGACAACTACATAATAAATATGACAGTTGACAGTATAGTTTAAGTCGTCAAATAGTTTCGAGAAAAATAGATCCAAATATGAAAACCAAGAAAACTAGTAGCAAAAATAGCTTACCTGTTTCCAAATAGATGTAATTTAAAAATTATGACGAAGTCACGTGACCTATAACTAAACAATAACAAATTAAATAATGATGAAAACTTTAAACAATAAGAACTAGGAATAAAGCATAATGAACAAATTGCAACCAAATAAAGAAAGAGATATCTAAAATTCACTTCGAATCATTTTTTAGGTTTTAGCGTTTAAAATGATGTCTAAAAATTCTCATTACAAATGGATTCATTTTGCAATATAGAATTTACTGTTACAAATAGATTCATCTCACTTTGATAATTTTTTAATCAAATTAAAAGGGTCTGAAAAAATGATTTACCTGATACATAGCTAAAATAAAAATAAACAAGCATCCTACAATCTTCGGCACGATGTCTGATGTTAAACTATTACGATTTTAAAACGCAGGATACATCTTGATTCATAATTTTTTTAAATTTCATTTTCTCTTTAATCTGCGAGGGGCCTCGGTGGCCGAGTGGTCTAAAGCGCGCGCTTACGGATCACAATGCCTCTCACCGCCTGGGTTCGAATCACACTCGGGACAGATCCTAGTGTGAGAAAGTTTGTCAGTTCGCTTGCCGAAGGTCGGTGGTTTTCTCCGGGCACTCCGGTTTCTTCCACCATCCCAGAACTGACCGCCTCGAAATAAGTGAAAGATTTTTGACTGGGGCGTAAAACACCATTACTCAACTCCACTCCACTCTTTAATCTGAGTAAATACCTTGGACATCATGGCTCTGTGAAAAATACACATTTACGTTCAGATGTTTTATTACCATTGTTAAAGATTTTTCTTTTCTCTCGAATATAAATAACGTCCTTGGAGAAAATTACAAATAGGTAGCAAACTAGAACATTGTTTATCGAAAAATTCGCGGTCTTCTGTCTACTATTTTAGAGTAAAAGTTTTTTTTTTAATCCAGTCACAAGTGCTATAAAGAAACATGCAAAGTGTAATAATGTCTATTTAGTTTAGTCTGACTATATCGCAGAAACACTTGCGCATTAAAGAATATCTCTCATGGAGGAAAATGTTTCAGACAAGGAGATTTTATTTGTTTAAAATAGTTTATAACTGGTATTTGTGTTATATATTATATCCATTAAAAGTAATGACCTTGATGACGTATTACGTGGTTTACACCATATTCTTCAAAATATAAGATCGAAAGAGCGGAAAAATAGGCTTTCTATCAGAGATTGTTTTCCTAGATATGCCTAAGCGATTATCCGTTGCCACTTTTCTTCAAGTAAGTGTCTATAAAACAAACTTAACTGAAATCTGTTTTGTCAGTTAAATGTCTCAATCAAATAAAAAAACATCACTTTATTAAACTTTATTAAGTATCAATGTCTACAACTATTTCAAAACCTGTCAGTTACCTTTCAGACCGCATATATTAGTTAATTCTTCAATATCAAAAAGACGAAATAGTTGGAACTTCAGGTTTTTCCTGTATATACGAAACTATTTTGCTTGTCTTTGTATTTTTGTTAGTGACACTGTGGCTGGCTCTTGACACTTCTAATTATAAAGTCTGTTATAAAGGTCACTAGAACACTAATCAAAAACGCGAGCAATCACTGAAAATCATTCTAGTCGCAAATGACTGAAAAAGTGTTAACTAAGATGTGGTATTTAAATTTAAAATCTATAAATCTAAAACCTAATGTGTGTTTAATTTGGATTTTAATATTGTTTAAGTTTTATGAGCATGTACACGAACTTGTTTTTTAAGAAAACAACAATTTCACGAAATTATTTATGGAAGATTTTAAATTAAGCAAACGAAAGTGCTCTTTAAGGAGTAATTGCTAATGAATGTTTTACAAATAAAAAAACATAATGTTTGTTTGCATTCAGCGTTGATTCATTAAGATCCAAGACAATAAAATCTAGTAACGTCTATACTCCAGTGCTGTTTTAAATTTAAATTCAGCAGCAGTAAATTGCTGTCGATCCAAGATGAAATAATAAAATAATAAAACATGTTGATGTAACCAGTCACTTTAATTTGACAAAATTTGCGAGTTTCACAGTAATAATTATGCAACACTTTAATGTACAACCCTAATATTACTTTCACTCTCTCAAAAATAAATTGTTTTTATCGCTTATTTCGAGGTTGTAGCGTTCCTTTGAAATATCTGTAAAGCATCATTAAAGCATACCATAAATGTTTTACATTATTTGTGTCAAATCATTTAGGTTTTCACTTAAAATCATAAATATTTTTACTCGAGATATCTGCATGTAAATTGATTGCTTTGAAGTGCTATAAACTATATACTGAAAATACTTGATCTTTCATTACAGGAAAATTTTATTAATTGAAAAGGGTTATTCTTGGTTTATTGAAAATTGTTGACCAATGGATCACTGTTTTTGATCTTTAACATTTAAATACAATTCGGACAGAACTCATGGTTCTAAGGTAGGTAATTTTGTTCATACATCTCAGTTTTAAGAATCCCACAACTAACCGTCTCGATATAAATATCAAACCTACCTCTAACCCTTACCCTTAAATACAGCACTATATAGTGATTTTTCTTCTCCACTCCCCTCCGGTATCTAACAGTGGATTTGAACACAAAGCAAGGTAAATTTACAGTATTTAATTGTTACTCTATAAGTCAAACATAAATGACCATATGTTCATGGTGAAATACATATATACGTTTGTTTTGTAATCTTCGCTAAAATATATAGACGACAATTTGACAAACAATTATAGACAAATTTATAAAGAACATAAGTTAAAAAAAACCCCTCAAATTTGTTAATTTTGTATGCTTTTTGACCCTACTGTGCTATATTATTGAGAGTAAACATATTTTTTTCCAATTGGATATTTTGTCTAGCACACACACACACACACACACACACACACACACTGTCTCGGTTATTTGTTGATGATTATTTGTTTCGCGTAACATTGACACTTACAAAGTTCATGTTTTTGATGCTTTTTTAAAGATTTCAATCAGTGTTAAATTACGCGATATTATAAGGAAAATGGCGCAGCATTGCATTACAAGAACTTTTACGGAAATATGTAGCAGATTATACATTAACTTGGCAAATCAACAAATCCGAAAACAAAAATTAAACAAAATAATAAGACAAACAATGATAAGGACGGGATAATACTTCACTGTCGACTTTTTACGGACACTGATGTTAATTAGTTAATTATATTAATTGCGTTAAATATTTGACTACTGGAGGACCTCTAAACATCAAAATTGCTGCAGAATTCAATTGCATCAGCGACTGACAAATTGAAAAAATCATGTTTCGAATTTACACTATATAATGACATACAGAAAATTACATAACATACCAATTAAAAACTTTTTAAAACATATTTTTATATGTTTCAATACAAAATGATATCGTTTTCTCAGGCAAAAGAATAATTTCAACCACAGATCTAATCATGGATTTTAGAGGTTTCGAGGTATAGATTTTCAAGGTGTATTGGATTCAAACTCTGCTTTTCTCTTACTCGCTTATTCAAAATTCTGCTGTTTAAAAGGTTAGCCTAGCAGAAATGTCAAGTTAAATAAATTATGTTAAATAATGCTGAAATATCAACAAAAAGTTAGATAATACCTTATTCTCCGTTTTTACAGCGCAATTAAGTACAATCAAAGAAGAAATACTGGTAAAGATTTTAAAAAATTACCGATGCAAGATTTTCTGTGTTTAACGCCAAATAGGTCCTTGTTCCTTTTATTCAAGCCTTCCTGAGAATCCGACCTCACTCCGCAGATGGAAATTTGCGTATTTGGTCTAATTTGCAAGTTTTCATAGTCTGGCATTCAGATATAAACGTTGATCAGTATGTTTGTGTTTGGTTTATAGTCACCATTTTACTTGCCTTTGTCTTGTAGTTCAATTCTATATTTGTTTCAAGAGTACTTATCAAAGCGTTATATACTGATGAGGAATGATTTTCCGAAATGTGCACATATGGCACATCAAAATTTAGCATGTATTTGTTGTATATATACGAATCCAAAATCACTTTAGAGAACTCTGGAGAATATGTTCAATCTTGTCCAAAGAATGGAAGTGGCGTATGATTGTTATATTTAATAGCTTAATGTACTTCTTATACAACACTTACAATTAGACCGAAGGTTAAAAGTTAACAGAATAAAATCAAAAAGATCCGCCGTGTCTTTGTTGAAAATGAATGACTTAATAGTGTGTTGTCGTCAAATGGGGAAAATAAATTTTTATTTCTAAATTGTATCGATTCTTCTGTTTTTTACAAAATCCCCTTTCCTGTACTGATTCTCCTGTATTTGTTTTATTAATCAAAACTAACCAAAGATCAAAGTCGAAGTATGTCTTCTACAGGTTCATGAATCGTGCTAAATGACCTTAAGGCTGGATAATGAGTGTAGTTTTTTTTTATACAATTTACAAAATCATCCAAAAGCTATTTCGACGAACTGGTCCTTACGCATTTACCATATTTTTTCACTAAGTAAATGAGATAATTATAAGATGGTTTCTTTCATCCCTATTAAACTGGGAAGTAGAGGGACCTTGTTGTATATTGTTAATTGATCTCATTTATATAATGTTTCCGTTATTTTTGTTTTTGTTTTTTTTTTACAAATGCTAAAAGCATTCTTACCAGAAACAATAAAAATATTTATCAAAGATATTTATTTGTAACTAATATAAATAATATTTTTCATTCTCATTTTAAAAAAAAAAAAAAAAAAAAAAAATTGGAAATAAAAAAAAAATGAAGTGATGAAACAAAACAAAATTTAAAAAAGAAATCTTAATTTTATAGGTGTTACATATGAAAACCCTCAACCTGGAAATAACATATTGATTTTGACGTCACAACTTGCGTACGATAAGTTAATCTCTTCGTCAGGTGGTAAAAAAAAAAACACAACCATACGTTGTGTAACGAGCATAAGTTATAAAACAACTTAAGTGATTCAAAAGCTACGTAGGTAAAGTAATACCAAATTAGACAAATAATAAAAATTAGTTAAAATTTTAATGTGTCAAAATGTTTCACTTTAGTGAGAAAATACGTAGCTTTGCTTCATTTGTTATTTTATACTAATATTATTGTTATTTCTAGCATAGTCAAATTACAAATTTAAGTTAATTTAACACACGAAAACATACCGGCGACGATATTTATAACTACTGCTTGTATCGTTTAACTAAATAGTAAAAATTCCAAATCAATAATGTTTGCCATTTTCGCTAAAGATTTGTTTCCATTTTAGTTTGCTTGAAATATTAACGCGTTTTTCAATTTTAAAAGAGAGAACAAATAATAGTTTTGCAAATATTGTTTTTAATTAAGAAACATCTAAGAGGGGCTTTATTTTTGTTTTAATATTTTTCTCTTTAAAGGTGAGTTAACACACCAGATGTTTCAGGCACGAGTCTATTAAACCTTTTAAAAGACAAAACTATAAAATGAGTATCTCGTATATTAAATTTCTAAATACAACAAGATGTCTCATGGTGAACAAGAGAATAAATAATGAAAAAAAACCGAAACAATTTTAATAAATCTTTTTATATATATATTTTATATATCTTTATTTTTAATAGTTTTGGTCTATCAAACATTTTTTTAGAAACACTTTTATTTCTTTATTGATATTTATTGATCATCAACACATCTTTATTGTTATGTTATAAAATTGTTTACTTGACCGCCGTTTCTTAAGTTTGACAGTTATTTAATATATATATATATATATATATATATATATATATATATATATATATATATATATATATACACTTTTGATATTGTCACAAATAACTGTTGCTGTTTTCCGTCTGAAACCGAAATAAATGGTTGTTTCAAACAACATAGTATTGATCAGTTATAATATTCCATACAGGTGATGTAAACATTGTTTAATTTTGGATTTTGGATTGATCGATGTCCCAAAATAAGTTTGGGGTATTGATGGTGACGTTTGGTAAATGTAGATGTTTGACTGGCGTTGACGATTCGCTTGGTTGATGTAGACGTTTGATTGGCAATGACAGTTAAGTTAATTGATGTAGACGTTTGACTGGCGTTGACGATTCACTTGGTTAATGTAGACGTTTGACCGGCGTTGACGATTCACTTGGTTGATGTAGAAGTTTGATTGGCATTGGCAGCTAATTAAGTTGATGTAGACGTTTGACTTGCGTTGACAATTCACTTGGTTGGTGTAGACATTTGACTGGCGTTGACAATTTACCTGGTTGATGCAGACGTTTGACTGCCGTTGAGCAATTTACCAGGTTGAAGTAGATATTTAACA
Organism: Tegillarca granosa; assembly: GCA_029721355.1. Lineage (NCBI taxonomy): Eukaryota > Metazoa > Mollusca > Bivalvia > Arcoida > Arcidae > Tegillarca > Tegillarca granosa. The sequence goes on along the minus strand of CM056608.1, from coordinate 30,938,891 downwards.
GGCGTTGACGATTCACTTGGCTGTTGTTTTACCTGTTCTGTCCGATATAATAGTTTGACTTGTGCCGACATTTGACTGACGATGGCATAAACTAGAAGTTGTTTAACTGGGTATTGATGCTGTTGTTTAGGTTCTTTTTATGATTTTATGTTTACAAGTCTTTGATGACGTTCGACATAGGTCGACGTTGTCTTATTGTTTCTATAATGTTACGCCTATAAAATGTAGGCTAATGAAATCACAGTCATAAGATGTCACTGTTTCTTTAACTCTTAAACTTTAAATAACGGTCATCACTTCATTATACCTTTTATGCTTGCACAATTTTCTGTTATACGTAGGTTTGAATATAAAGATCGTCATTTGTATTTATGCTGTTCTTTAAGCTTTCTTATCAAAGCGAAAAATACGCAGGAGTACATATTAACATTATATCATTCGAGATCATAATAATATAAGTATTGAACAATTCTCTACATTACATTCAAAATTCTATATTTATTGCACTATTTCAGACATAACACTAGATATATTATATTTTGTGTCATCAGGTCTGTCTGAGCAATTATATCGAGGTTAAATATTTATAATATATCATTGTACACCGCATTGATCCATTGTCAGTTTAATTATACATGTCTGACGGTTATATATTATTATTATTATTATTATTATTATTAATTTTATTATTATTATATCACAAAAATGGTCATCCACGATTGTACATTATTTGTTTTTAATTTTCTTGTGTTTATCTTCCTCAAAAGACCGCCTGGATTTAATATCGACAAATATTACTCTGAGTAGCTTACCTGTTTTATTCAAACATCTCTTGTACGAGCTTTGTTTAAAACCCTTTATCAATTATATGTATGTTATTTAATATTTTATTCGTTAATATTCAGTTAAGTTCTTTGTTCTTAAATCAGTTGTTTAAACTCATTGTTCCAAAATTATTCAGTATTGAATAGATTAGTATTGTTATTGTTTTTATGTTACTGCCATGACAATGTAATTATAACAAAACGTTATGCATATAATTTTGGTTTTATATATATCGACGATATTCTAATATTTTTCTGCAATAGATGTAATGGATTATTGGTGTTTGTTGATAAAGTATAATGTCAACTATGTGCATCAATAACATCTGATATATATCATATAATGTATCTTATTGAATATTATTAAATTATTTTATTTTATCACTTGTTCTTATGATAAATTTACGTGCAGTTTTTGTTGAGTCTGACATTGCCATAAGGCGAGACTTAGGTTTTTCTTTTCCTGCGTCGTCCTCGTCGGCGGCAGCGGTGTGTCAAAAATAGAAAGTTCATGTTTAAAGTAATTTTTTAATCGATTGAAAACTAACCAGACGAGACATTTAAATCTATGGAATTCTTGTTTTGATTAGATCTATGTTTAAGTTGTAACATAAGTCTGAAAGCTCGATTTTTAGAAAAAAAATACTCCCATGGTGTTCTTGGTCCGATGATTATACATTTCCAGTGCTTGTTATAAAATGGCAGCTAGAGTGATTGACTCATAGAAATGGGATTTTTGCATTTTCTGTCACATCAGGTAACAAAGCAACCTAATGGCATCTGAGTTCAGTTGTGACAGTGGAAATATTAATAAAATATAGAAAGAAAAGAATTAATGATGAACTATAGCCAGCTGAGCCTATGGCATGGCGAAGCGTCCGTGTGTCCGAGCGTGTTTCCGTGTGTCCGTGCGTGCTTACGTAAACTTCAATCTTCTTCTCTGAAAGCACATGACCCAATGAAACCAAATGTGGTGTGGAAGGTCCATAGGTTAAGTAGATTAAAGTTTGTGGTTTTCAGACCAATCCTAAATCCAAGAATTCCGTTGTTACCATAAATAGAAAAAACAGAAAAATGGCCATGACATATTTAAAGGTTTTTCCGTAACAGTTTTTATTGGCATGCTATTGACGCAATATGCAAATTAGCAGCTAAAATATCCTATCCTTTGAAAATATTCTTCTCTAAAAGCGCATGACTAAATGAAACCAAGTTTGGTATGGAAAGTTCTTAGGTAGAGTAGATGAAAGTTTGTGATTTTCGGACCGATCCTAGATTGAAGACGGCCGCTGATACTATAAAAAGAAAAAAAACCCAGAAAAATGGTCATAACATATTTATTTGTCGATCAATTTGGTTCAAATGTGGTATATGGGATGTAGAACTATAGCCATTTAATATATTTAACGGTTTTCTCCGTAACCTTTTCATTGCTTGTTATTGGAAAATGAAAACCAAATTTGATGACGGAGCTCCCTAGATGGACGCATAAGTAATTGTAAATTCATGAATGTAAAAATGCGAAATAAGATATAAATTACTATGTCGTGCCTACATGTAAATATTACAATTTTTTTCAGGTTATTATTCAATCTTCCCAAATTATTATTTCAAAAGTATGACGTCGAATTTCACTTTTCAATTACTTTTTTTTTTTTTTTTTATTGTTATTTTGGCATTCAACATAACATATATTCATGTACATATATACTTATTATCAACATAATATCCATACAATATATAATGACATATACAGATATAAATGGTCATAAACCAAGATATAGTTAATAATAACAATTTTTCAATAAATTATCTACAGCAAGGTCATGTTGAATGTTTAATGAGAGAGAGAGAGAGAGAGAGAGAGAGAGAGAGAGAGAGAAAAAGAGAGAGAGAGAGAGAATACCTCTTATCTTTTATTTCTAGTTTACAATGCCAAAAATTGGTCCCATATCATTAAAAAATGTTCGTAGTCCCCTTTTTTTGTTGCAATAGATTTTTGAACATTTATCATATCTTTAATAGCATTTTGATAGGCACTAAGAGACAATATTTTATTTAAGCATCTTGATTTAAAAATGAAATATTTGGTTTGTGTAATAATTAAATTTTTAACATTATTTCTCATGACAAAGTCTCCAAAAATTATTATTTTTTATTAAAAGATATGAATATATTTTTTTTAGGAACCATTCATCTATTACATATAAAAAGTTCTGGACAACTTCACATTCCCAAAATAAATGGATAATAGTTTCTTCGTGCTGTTTACAAAACGTACAAAAGGAATCATTTCTTTGTTTTATTTTAAATAAAAGATCATTAGAACCAAGAATATTATGTACGATTCTATACTGGAACCAATGTAACTTGGTTCCAGCTAGAGGATAAAATATGTTTTGGTATATTCTGTTCCAGTTTTCATCTGCTAAATCGTTAAATAAGTTGTCCCATTTAAATCTTGAAGTTGGTTTACATGAGTTGTATTTTAGTATGTTATACATATCTTTCGATCTACATTTATTTTTTAACAGTTTTTGGATGTTATTTGGAATAAATGGATAATAAACTTTTTTCAGTTTTAGGCAATTAATTTGCTTTAGCATTTGTTTTGTGGCATTTATTAGGGATAAATAGTTAATGAAGTTTAAATCACACTGGAAATTAGTATTAAGTTCGCCACAAGAAAGAAAATCATTGTTATTATTAATTATATCATTTACATAATAAATGCCTTTAGAATACAGGTTTTTATAAAATGCTGAATTTTTCCCAACTTTGATATTTGAGTTATACCATAGACAAAATTTCGCCGGTTCGATCCATTTATTAATTTCAGTGTCTTTCTCAATTAGTGTTTTCCATGCAATAAAAACATCACTCCAAAATTTGTTTTTTAACTTGTTTGCAACCTGAGTAAGAAACGTTTCCCCAACCTTAAACATCTTATCAAGATTAACTTGAGAATTAATTATGTTGGTCCATTTGCCTGTAGTGTGAATCAGTCTACGGATCCAAGTTGTCTTGAGAGCTAGAACATATGAATTTAGATGAATCATTTTTAAACCCCCTTCTTGATGATTTTTTATCATAATATCTCTTTTTATCCTATCCACTGGACTGTTCCAAACGAAATTATAAAATAATCTATTTAAATCTTTCAGAAATTTTTGGCTAGGGGTTGGGAATTGAAATAAACAAGTGATTAAATTGAGATATTAAAAATGTTTTCAATACAGATATTCTACCTATGGGAGTCAAGTTACGTTTTTTCAATGTTTCAAGTAGAATATTTACTTTTGTCTTGTTTTTATTGAAATTCAAGTCACAGATTTTATTCATATCAACATCAAAAATAATTCCGAGTAAGTTAAATCGTGTTATTCCCCATTTAAGTTTGTATTCTTTACAAAGTTCCTCACTACTATATTTTTTGCTACCTATCCAAACGTTTTGTGTCTTCTCATTTCAATTACTTAAGTGGGAAGTATTTTCATGTCATTTTTATACAACCGGTCTTAAATTGCTTATTATCACACTTTCATAAAGCAACTTTTCATATATTTTCGTAAAAACTTCAGAACAAACAATAAAAATATGTTACCAAAATTATGTAATTGGCAACTAACAAAACAACCAGCTGCAGGAAAACGGCATTAATCTTGAAAGCAACAACCTAACAAAATAAACATGACATTTTGTAACAACCAACGCGGTAACAATTTAAGCAACCAAAACAAAAAAAAAAGCAAAAACTAATTTGTAACAACCATTGCCGTAACCATTAAAGCAACAAAGACTATTTTGTAATATCCAACGCAGAAACAACCAACGCAGTAAAAAAATATTAAAGACATAATACTTGGTATCAACCAACGCAACCAGTGACGATACAAGGAAATTAGAATAACAACACATGCTACTTGAATTAACACTCGGTACTTGATTACAACAAACACAAGACAATACTTGATTACAACCAACGCAGCCAAAAACGCAACACGGAAATTAGTAACAACACATGCAACATGAAACAAAACTAGATACTTGATTACAACGAACACAACCAGGAACACAACACGATACTTGGTAATAACTAACGAAGCCAGGAATACAAGACGATACTTGGTTACAACCAACACAACCAGGAATACAAGACGAAAATTATTTTAGTTGCATCTAAATTAAACAATTTACAGCTACAAGATATGCCAAAAGCAAAATCAACCATGAAAATAAAACAATAACAAAACATAAAAACAGTAACCGTTAAAGTTATTGAAATAAGTAATTATGAGTGACGTCTTAAATTCGAAGATATATTTGCGCATAAACAGCATAGATAGCAATTTGTGTATCAAATATACAAGGTGTGTCTAGTCATTTGTGGTGGAGGACATAAGTATTACCACGAAAACTTAATGAAGATTGACAAGATTTTCTTCCCTATTCACATCGAAGAAGATAAGAGTTTTGTTCAGTTTCTTTCTGTGGCACGTTATGCTAAGCTCATTTTGAGAACTCTCTCTCTCTCTCTCTCTCTCTCTCTCTCTCTCTCTCTTCTCTCTCTCTCTCTCTCTCTCTCTCTCTCTCTCTCTCTCTCTGTATAACATATAATCTAGTTCGTTTGTTTTGGCTTTGTATTGTATATTTATCAACTCCAGACAAAAACATTATAGCGATGTTATGTATTGGAATTTTAATTAAGAAAGTTATTGTGTTAAGATATAAAACATCAATAGAACAACAGTTGTATTATTATTATGATCAAACGTACGGGAACCTAACAACGTAACGCGAATCAATGTACTTTACTGTAATTCATAAGAAATGTAAAATAATTGATTCGCTTTACTTGGAAAAAATTAAACTTTTTTTAATTTTATTTTTTTGTTTTTTATTATTATCATTATTATTATTATTATTATTATTATTATTATTATTATTTCATTTTCGCAGTCTTGTCGCTGTTTTGTTAAATAGATTTGTTTTGACTGTTATAAATTTACGAATTAAATAGCGCCTACGAGCTTTCGTACTCCAAACTAAAGTTACTGCTTTGCTATTCACAATCATACATGTATGTCTAATGGATATTTCCATTTTGAATATCTTATAAAACAGTTTTATTCTATACGTGATGTAACCTGTATTCTTTTAGTATTTACATGTTTCTGGTGCAAACATTGCAAGATCGTAACTAACCAGAATAGTTTACCACAAATACAATAAAATAAATCTCAATATAACCGTAATATCCGATTTGAAACATTTATAAACTAGAATTTATAAATTTGTAAACAGACAATTATTTGACTTATGTTTGTCTCCTTCAGATAAACTACCACATACGCATGCAGATAAGGGTTCGAATAATAATGGAAATTACATAATAGAAATCTTTATGGAAGATCGAAAATCAAAGCGGTAGAAGATGTGATTTAATCAGTGTGATGTTAACCCTATAGAACCATGATTACATGAGTGAGCGGCATTTTACTGTGATTTCCAATGATGTACGACTTAGGGATGATACACTTCACCAGTAAAAATCATTTTGAAGCATGGTTCATGTCCATAAAGGGATAATAACTTCACCAGTTAAAATCAGTTACATGTGTAGTCCATGTGCAACAAGCTATTCGGAGCACCACTTTAGATGGCTGATACGCAGACATATACTTGCTCGCAAGTATACATTCTAGTTGGTAGTGTTGTTCATTTCAAACAAAGGGAAAGTAACCATACCAGCTGCAGTAGAAACATTTTAAGTGTAGTCTATGAAAAAGATAACAAAAAAATCACACAAATTGACACCATTTGGAATTGAAGTGCAGTCTATTCAAAGATAGGGTAATATTTTTTTAATAATTTTATTTTATTCTTTTTTTATAATCCACAGCTACAATTACTTTATAAGCATATATTTAGTCGTAAGTTACCTACTTCATTTATTTATTCAAAATCACCTGTAAAAAAATTCTGAGCTGTATAACATACTGTCATGGCAAAATCATATACTAACAAGAGCACAAAAAATCAACAATAAAATTACAACTAACTAACTTCAATACAACAACCAAAACACACAAAAAAGAATAAATGCAAAAAGATAAGCATATATATTAACAGTGTTTATGAAGAAATAAAAAGTGGCTAAATATAGCCTATCTATAGATGTTTATTTTCTTTAAAATTATAATTCTACCCTTTGGTGCTTTTTTGTTATATTTACACATGAGAGGATGATGCTGTTGATGGCTAAAATATAATGGCCAGGAAACGTATAAAAAACCATCAGAACTTTCCATTTCCTTAGCCATAAATGGGGATTCAAGTTTTCGCGCTTTCAGCTAATGACATCTTGACAGAACTCGGAAACACGGCGTATTTCTGAGAAGTTAAAGTTTGACATAGCAAGTATGACTTAACACAATCTCTTTAAACTACTACTCCAATTGTGGAATAACATTTAACATTTAAATATCATTATTCTTACAATAATCATTATATTTCCACATCACCAGATCGATTTTTCTCGAAAATCATTAAATGAGGCAGAAACTAACAAAGATTTTATTCAAGACCATCAGTCAAGCATTAAACTGGATTTTTATTATTAGTTAGCTGCAAATATGTTTTCTCATCAATAGAGAATGTAATTTTGAAAGTATTGAGTAGGGTTTCGTCGGTATCGAGACAAAACCAGGTTGAAGTCAAGAGCCGTGGATTTTCATAAATCTACATGTACAATAATCAAGGCTGTGGCAACGGCTGTACGATTTGTCGAGTAAATCACAACTGACCTAATGTGACAGTCATTTAACTAATAAGATTTCCCACCATATTAGAGATGAGTTGAGAAATAAAGACAACTACCGACCGTTGGAAATTGAACTGACATACTTTCTCGCATTATATTCAGTGTGAAATTCGAACTTAAGAGGTTTAACTGCTATAATTTATTTAGCCACCTACCCCCTTCTTCGGCATAGATCACAAGTCTACGTTTTCGTCACTCCGAAACCGACATTATCAAGAACTATGGTGGCTTATTTCTGACATCAATATAATTTTAGTCGACATAATATTATCTCAACATGACGACTTAATATCTTGACAAGTCGAGATAAAATCATAGAAAGTTGTGATACTAAAATAAAAAGTAGAGATAAATAACAGTTTAAATAAGTTTGGTTTCGCAACTTTTCATAATATTGTCTCGATTTGTCAAGATATTAAGACGACATGTTGAGATAATTTTATGTCGACTAAAATTATGTCGATGGAATAAACCAACATAAAGAACGGACAATTTTTAAAACAATGGTTAGGTCAGTAATAAGACAACTATCTGTACAATACTATGGTGGCTTATTTCTGACATCGACATAATTTTAGTCGACATATATGGTGGCTTATTTCTGACATCAACATAATTTTAGTCGACATAAAATTATCTCAACATGTCGACTTAATATCTTGGCAAGTCGAGATAATATCATGGAAAGTTGTGATAATATCATGAAAAGTTGTGATACCAAAATAAAAAGTTGAGATAATTAACACGACTTGCCACGATAAAAATAAGTCGAGATATCTAGATAATTATCACGACTGGTCAACATAAGTATCGCGGCAAGTCGTGTTACTTATCTTAACTTTTATTTTGGTATCATATGGTGGCTTATTTCTGACATCGACATAATTTTAGTCGACATAAAATTATCTCGACATGTCGACTTAATATCTTGACAAGTCAAGATATTATCATGGAAAGTTGTGATACCAAAATGAAAAGTTGGAATAAGTAACACGACTTGTCGCGATAAAAATAAGTCGAGATATCGAGATAATTATCACGACTGGTCAGCATAAGTATCGCGACATGTCGTGTTATCTATCTCGACTTTTTATTTTGATATCACAACTTTCCATGATATTATCTCGACTTGTCACGATAATAAGTCGACATGTCGAGATAATTTTATGTCGACTAAAATTATGTCGATGTCAGAAATAAGCCACCATAGTATCACAACTTTTCATGATATTTTCTCGACTTGTCACGATATTAAGTCGACATGTTGAGATAATTTTGTGTCGACTAAAATTATGTCGATGTCAGAAATAAGCCACCATAGACATAAAATTATCTCAACATGTCGACTTAATATCTTAGCAAGTCGATATAATATCATGGAAAGTTGTGATACCTATGGTGGCAAATTTCTGACATCGACATAAATTTAGTCGACATAAAATTATCACGACTTGTCGACTTAATATCTTGACAAGTCGAGATAATATCATGGAAAGTTGTGATAATATCATGAAAAGTTGTGATACCAAAATAAAAAGTTGAGATAATTAACACGACTTGCCACGATAAAAATAAGTCGAGATATCTAGATAATTATCACGACTGGTCAACATAAGTATCGCGGCAAGTCGTGTTACTTATCTTAACTTTTATTTTGGTATCACAACTTTTCATGATATTTTCTCGACTTGTCACGATATTAAGTCGACATGTTGAGATAATTTTGTGTCGACTAAAATTATGTCGATGTCTATGGTGGCTTATTTCTGACATCGACATAATTTTAGTCGACATAAAATTATCTCAACATGTCGACTTAATATCGTGACATGTCGAGATAATATCATGAAAAGTTGTGATACCAAAATAAAAGTTAAGATAAGTAACACGACATGCCGCGATTCTTGTGTTGACCAGTCGTGATAATTATCTTGATATCTCGACTTATTTTTATCGCGGCAAATCGTGTTAATTATCTCAACTTTTTATTTTGGTATGACAACTTTTCATGATATTATCACAACTTTCCATGATATTATCTGGACTTGCCAAGATATTAAGTCGACATGTTGAGATAATTTTATGTCGACTAAAATTATGTCGATGTCAGAAATAAGCCACCATAGATGTCAGAAATAAGCCACCATAGACATAAAATTATCTCAACATGTCGACTTAATATCTTAGCAAGTCGATATAATATCATGGAAAGTTGTGATACCTATGGTGGCAAATTTCTGACATCGACATAAATTTAGTCGACATAAAATTATCACGACTTGTCGACTTAATATCTTGACAAGTCGAGATAATATCATGGAAAGTTGTGATACCAAAATAAAAAGTTGAGATATATAACGCGACATGTCGCGATACTTATGTTGACCAGTCGTGATAATTATCTCGATATCTCGACTTATTTTTATCGCGGCCAGTCGTGTTACTTATCTCAAATTTCTATTTTGGTATCACAACTTTCCATGATAATATTTTGACTTGTCAAGATATCAAGTCGACATATCGAGATATTAGGTCGACATGTTGAGAAAATTTTATGTCGACTAAAATTATGTCGATGTCAGAAATAAGCAACCGTAGATACCAAAATAAAAAGTTGAGATAATTAACACGACTTGCCGCGATAAAAAGAAGTCGAGATATCGAGATAATGATCACGATTCGTCAACATTAGTAACACGGCATGTCGTGTTAATTATCTTAACTTTTATTTTGGTATCACAACTTTTCATGATATTATCTCGACTTGTCACGATATTAAGTCGCCATGTTGAGATAATTTTATGTCGACTAAAATTATGTCGATGTCAGAAATAAGCCACCATACAATATACTCTACAATCATTATAATATATCACCAAAAAGAATGTGTTGCAACTGATCATTGAATAGGGTTTCCAAAATTGCTAAATGAACAACCTCTAAGTTTCGGATTAGCTGGTTCGACACGATATAGAAATCTCAGAAACTAACGATAATAACTGTCTACTAGTAGCTGTGCTCAAATGGCTGACTGCTACAGGGAAATTATTGCAACCATAATTATACCAAGTTAAGTCTGGCTAAAACAGGAACACGAGAGCCAGTTAAGCTTTTTTCTAAATTCGATAAGTGCTTTTGTACTTAAAAACCCAAAAGCACGTACTTCATAATAGAAAAGCAATCTACTACAATTTGAATAAAACATCAAAAGTTAAAAATAAATCTTTAAAAAAAGATGACATCGTGAAAACTAGTGTAACTAATTTACCTAATAAAGCTTATTCTATCTTTAGATGTTTCTTAATCCGTATATAAAAGCCTTATAATAATCGACGATCCCGCTTTCATAGGTTGTATGTAAAAATGGAAACGTACTTCGTGAGACAAATCATTCGAAAACAGACGTACCTGTTAATACAAACAATCAGACGCTGTAACTGTTTTCATAAACCAATCCAATTACAGCTGCTACAGCAATTATGAAAAGCGAATGTTGATGACGTTTGTCTTTATTAAAGAAACCTAGGGCATTTTTAATTTAGCTTTGTTATTGACAGATACAGCAGGAGAAAACTGAATCGGGTGAAATCACAACTTAACTTAATTGACATTTGTGTAATTAAAAGTTGTGTAAGTCATTGTAATCTGTTTCAGACCATTGCACTGAAAGGTGAATTTTAAATGGTTTGCTTTCGAAATGATGCACAAAATGTTTGGTTTTATTATTATTATTATTTTTTAAGCTGTCTCACCGCATGATATGCTGTTTTACAGCTTTTCATTTCATTACAGTGGTTAATGTATGTGTTAAGCTAACATCGAGTTTAATCGATTGTCAAAGCAATTGTTGCACTTTGGTATTCTTTTAAAACAAGGGGAAATTGCAAGGAAAAAGTAATAAAAAAGAAATGCCAAACAGTACAAAAACAACAGAATCCAGGAAGGGTTATCAAAAACAACAACACCACACAGAATATTAAGACATTAAAACATGGACGTTATGAGGCCATATCCAAGAACTGTTTCCAGATATTTGAATCATTAACAAAATCAGTTGCACTAATATGACTTTTCTTTTATTCCCATGTTTGGTGTTTTATCATTCACCTGCATTATGTGGTGGTCTTTGTTTCTTAGTAGCAATGCCTGCCACCAAGTATTAAATACAATGTGTATGATTCGATGGCCCATTGGTAGAGCTTCCCCCTTAGACCAGAAGGTGGTGGGTGTGATCCCCGGCCGGGTCATACATAAGACTTTAAATTTGAGATACTGCTTCTTCGTCTGGCGCTCCGAGGACAGAGTATCGACTGATTCACCCGGTGCCTAGATAATGGACTGTGCAAGTACATGCGGCATACTGACTTAGTGAGCTTGCATCTAACCAAATTTTCATCCTTAATGCGTGCTAGTACACAGCAGATCATAGTATCACCATGCATATCACACACATACATGTTCTTGTTTATAGCTTAATACATGGAGATAAAGATCATTGCTGTCGTCGCAAATAGCTTAAAAATTGCTGAGTGGACGTGAAACAACATAACAACAACAACAACAACAAATGGTTATTTTTTCTAAAGTGATATATCTTCTGGTATTATTCCAAAAAGGATGTTTTTATCATTAGCTTGTGTGGTATTTTTGTAGTTTAATCAAAATAACACTTGAACGTTCGTTATTACTTACAATTGTTCGCTTTATTATTCGTAACCTCAACTTTTTTAATTTCATAGGCAATTTAACGTTTTGTATGTTATGTTTTCCTTAAAACATTTCACTTGTTATAATACAGAAATTTTTTAAAAAATTTTACATTGATACATTTATTAAGGCTTTATGTTAATATCATCATGTTACATTGTAAATGTAAGCTACATTTAAAGCTTTGGTTAAAAATGATGACTTCCAAAATACGGGGACTTTATACAGCGAAGCAAGCTGCTTACAAATAAATTGTTTAATCAGAAACAATTTAACATTTACTTGTATATTGTGGTCGACTTTGTTTCTTGGTTGCAATACCTGTCACCAAATACTGAGTACACTGTATATGTTTTCAGTTATCTTATTCTTTCTAAAGAGACCGCTTCGGTGTCTCAGTCGTATAGCTTCCGCCCCAAAAGCGTAAGGTGGGGAGTTCGATCCCCGGTCGGGTCATACATAAGAATTTTAAATTTTGGACAATGCTTCTTCTTCTATGTTAATATAATGTACATTCTAAATGTAGGCTACATTTGAAGTTTTGATTTCCTAGATACGGGGATTTTAAACAGCGAAGCAAGCTGCTTACAAATAAATTGTTAAATCAGAAATCTTTTAAAGCTGAATTAAGTTTTTTAATTTTCTGATTTTTTTTTTTTTCTTCTAAAAATATATTTTTTTAAAAAATAGATATCTTCTAACCACGATCCGTGACATTCATTTTCTAAAATTTCATTTCTTTTAGCTGTAAATAAACGGAATCCTCTGACCTGTTGGTCAGTGTTTTACGATGGTAATTATGAGCTTGGAGCATGCGCACGGATGTACGGAAAAAACTTAGAATCGAAGGTGAAACATGACGGATTGCATTAATTGTCCTTCATTAATATCTAGATGTATTTGAAATGGTGTTATGTATCCCTTACTAAGTCACAAATGACAAATTCAACGAAGTTCTGTGTTTAATTTATCGTATTTCACCGTTTTGAAAGTTGTGTTTAAATGACCTGGGTTTTGATGACGTAACCATGTTCTTATATTAGATCCCAAATGCTGCATCTGGCTGGGTAAATACTGTAATTTCTGTATTTATTCGAGCTTTTATCGTTGAACCAAATGTAACATTGTTCATTAGGAACATCATTAATTAGATTAGCACCGGTTAATTTTTTCTTTGGAAAATTTAATGCAGCTTTAAACCTAGGCTTATCAAGGTCTTCCATATGTTTTATGGTCGACATCACGATATTATTGATAAGTATTATGTCGCTGAATCAACAATTATCTTGTACATATTTGACTTCTTATAGTTCCATGTCCCTTCCATTCTTAAGTATGATTTCCCACGTGGCGTGTGTAGCTAGCAAAAAAAGAGTTACTTGCCCGTCCGAGAAATCTGCTCTCACTTCCATTGTAAAAGTTTTTTTTATTTTTAATTTGCTAGTTTTCATAGTTTGGGATTGCGATTGAACAGGAACCTGTATGTTTGTGTTTATGAAAAAAAAAAAAAAAAAAATAAATAAATAAATAAATAAATAAATAAATAAAAAAACAAAAAAAAAAAAACATGCTACGTGATACTTGGTAAAATATTATGTTTTCAGCTTGCATGAAACTCGCAGAGACTTTCTTATCAACGATTTTAAAAGAACCACTCCTGAATGAATAAATAACATTAAAGAAGAAATATATAGGAAAAATCACTTTACACTCAACAAATTCGGGTGTCTGGGGAACCAAACATGCAGATAGACCTGATCTCGAACCTTTAATTCCAATCACTAAGGAAACATGAAACATAATGTACTTATTGTGACGATGTAAAAAGGGAATTGCAGTCGAATGTTGGTTACATGTGTCTATGTCAAAGATATCTTAGACATTTATAATAGTTTTATTAGCTCGATAGGTCTTGTTTCAATATCAGCTGGGTTGAACAAAGATGAATCAAAAGCATTCTACGGGTATGAAATTTCTTAAAAACTATATAAAATCGTCAATTTTAGTAACATCGAGGATAGTTCTTTTATGTCTTCATTTTATCTTATGTATCTATTTTGTTTATCAATTTATGTTTTTTTAGATTATTTTTCACAGGCGTAAAACATTTCAGTAAGTATAAGTATCAACTTTAAAGAGAGATAAATAGCACTTCAAAATTCAGATATCTGAATAATACACAAAAGTGGCATAGTTTACATTGAACAAGCATAATGCAAGAGACTTCAGGCGGAACCGGAAATGATGACGATCGTAAACAGGAAGAGACTTGTTTTGTTTAATATAAATGGTATACTTTTCTGTTAATTGTAAAAATTACATATATTTTTATGTTATATATGATGCTCTCCTACTATCTTGTTTGTTTCTTACATTACATGTACATGTATTTATAACAAATTGTAACCACAATTTGTATTATTTATATTTGTGGCAAAAAAGCATTTATATGGCTTATGCAACAGAGATTTTAAATTTGAATTTCTTATTTGAAAAGCTTGATTCTGCTATTCCGGGTACGAGAACAATAAGCGTGATTGAACCACATTAAATGACGTCATCAAATTTATATAAGTGATGTAAATGTGTAATTATAATAGATAATGCAGGATTTATTTACATTACTAAAAATTAGTCAAAATCGACATTTTACTTAAGTAACTTTTGATAGGTTGAACAAGACATTGTAATCTGCTTCAGGGAATTAAATGGTTTTTTAATGATTGAATTTGTTACCTCGAAAATTAGTATCTCTCTCTCTCTCTCTCTCTCTCTCTCTCTCTCTCTCTCTCTCTCTCTCTCTCTCTCTCTCTCTCTCTATACTATCGGTATTATTGTGTTAGAACGTTTTAAGCTGGTTTGTATGTAAAAATACTCTTGGCAATAGAAAAGGTTAGCAAAATAGAATAAATCACATTAAAGATATAAACCAGGCAACATATCGTGAATTTGGATGGAAGGAATGCTGCAGTCAAAGCCAAAGCATTCTTTTCAGTTATTTTCCAGTTACGGCAAAACAAAATAAGCAAAATTTGTTGGATTTGCATAAAATAGTTATGTAAGCCTTTAGTCGCATCAAAAAGATAAAAACAATATCAAATTCTTTCCAGTATTATTCTGGTTTATTTTTATACTTTTTAGCAGAATCGCTTAAAAATAGTAACTAACGCTAAAATAACAAATAAAACACAAAATTAAAATTTTAAATTTAAAGAAAAAACAAATAAAACAAATAAAAAAGGTTTTTCTGAAAATAAAGCATGGCTTATAAAACGTCCAACTTGAAATAGACACCAGATAAAATAATAAACCCATATTAGTTTTATTAAAATCATAAATTTATTATTTAAATGATCCCAAAGTTAAAGAATTGTATAATCTTTAAGAGAAGCCAAAATTTTACTTAGCGCAATTACCTGTAAATGTATTGCATCAATCATTGTTTTACACCATGTTCTTAGCAAACACACAATTAGTTCCAGTATCTCCACAATGAAATCTAGTGTTACAACATCAGTTCGACTTTCGAAAGCACTCTGTTTTCCTCTACTATCTTAAAATTGATTGAATCAGTATAAATGAAAGAATATTGACTTTTGTGTAAAATACCTTAACTTCATTCTTCTCCTTCCAATCCAACAAAGACAAACAAGGAGATATTGTAAAGCATTTGGTGGAGCATTCATTTCAAGGCTCTATAACTACATGTAGATATATTAAATTTC
Source organism: Tegillarca granosa (assembly GCA_029721355.1). Lineage (NCBI taxonomy): Eukaryota > Metazoa > Mollusca > Bivalvia > Arcoida > Arcidae > Tegillarca > Tegillarca granosa. The sequence goes on along the minus strand of CM056608.1, from coordinate 30,922,812 downwards.
TATTAAAATTTAACGATATTTTATTTCTAACAATTCAAGATTAAGACTGCTACTTATTTGTCGATTTCTGTGTCATACTTCCACAAGTTAACACACCACGTGATAACAGAAACAAAAGCGATATATTGAATTTATTCAAGTTAATTCAATTAATTACGTAGCGTTTTTGTTAATTTATTAAATTTTCTCTTTAAGAGAATTGAGAATAAAGGACAAAAGGCTTAATCTACCTAATTGTACAATTGATTACACAGATGTTATTATTCACAAGTGTCTAGGCTTTTGTTTTACTTGGCTTATGGCGACAATTTTATGCTTTCTTAGCAGTAAGAAAAAGTGTCGATTACGTGTTTTTCCAATCTCGACATTCTCTTTGATCTAGGGTTAATTTTTATGGCTGAGAGACAAGCAGTACTTTGTATAATATAGCCACAACATTGGAAATAATAATAATAATAATAATAATAATAATAATAATAATAATAACAGGTTTATAATCAGATATAGAAATTATTGTTTCGCTACAATAAGTGGGCCGAGTGTACGAGTGTAGGTTCAAAGACAAGACTGTGTATATCCTTTTGATGGCTCAGTGACAAGGGTCCACCCAGAAAGAGGTTTTAAACATCGGCATAAGACTAAAATTTGAGATATCGCTGCCTCGTCTGTCGCTCGGCATTGGAAGGACAGAGCATCGACTGGCTCATCCAGTGCAAGGATGATGAAACTGCAGCATATTGACTCGATGAGCTTGCAAGTTAACAAAAATGTCGCCCAAAGGTTGCACTATTAAAAGGCAATCAATAATTAACACAGGCATACACGAACTTGTTACTTGATCAATTTCTAGAGGTAAGTTACACTATTCTTGTCGCGAATAGCTTACAATTACTGATAAGACGTTAAAACATTACAACCAACAGAAACAAATCGAAGCATGTATAGCTACCTGTTAGGTTGTTGTTCTATCTAAATCAACAGTTAACTTTAATTGTTAGGGTCAATTGTGAGTACATATTAAGCATTTAAAGTTGGAAACTTGGATCTCTATAACCGTTTTAAATGTTTTAAAAATAACATTTTAAAACTTTTTTGTGAATATACATATGTTGACTAATATGCTTGTTTCATGGGTTTATTGGGACAATAAAACTATGCAGCACTGTTCTTAATATTTGATTTTTTTTCAAATATATATTTATTTATTTATTTATTTAATCAAATTAGAAAACATTGAAAGGCAAAACAAAGATTTATAAATAATAGCATTATTTTTTTTCTTATGTATTTCAAAAACCATATTTTAAATTCGAAGATTTCCTAGCAGACACATTAGACAGAGCGAGAGTTTAATGGCAGGACGAAGGATAAATCTATTTGAATTAAGAGATTTGTCTTCAATACGAAACAGTGGTGTAAAAAGAAAAAAAAAACAACATTATTACAAAAATGATATTATGTCGTAAATGCTCGTCAATATATCCCTTTCAGACATTCCTGCATTTTTTTAAAAAAAATAAATGTACATAGTGTATGATTTCGCCAATTATTTTAATAGTTCTATGTTCAATACTAAGAGCTTTATACAGATATATTAGACGGTACGCGCGTTTAGGGACGTAGGGATAATTTTATCTAAATGAAGAGATTTGCCTACAATAGAGAACTTGACCACTTGGGATTCGATATCTTTTCTGATAAATGTAAACGTCAAAATTGTTTGTTGTAATTTATACTTGGTGGGTAAAATTAGATTGAGACATGACAAATGTAAACGGGAATATATAAGACATTATATTATATTTGCCCAGTGGACAATATATGGCGTAGCTTCTTGACTGGAAAATGTATCATTTTATATCTTAATGTTGTCTAATGGTTACTTACCATTTGTCTTAACTCGTAATAGGAAATCTAATATACTTTTACAAATATTTCTAGAAGGTTTGATAATGACTGGTCAAATATGAACTTTCATTTGACTTTATTTTTGCTTTATAAGTTACTAGCTTTTTACTCATTATAATGAATAATAGCCATAGGGAAAACCCATCAAGTATATATATGTCTTAAGAAAAATATCGTGGGATTTATGTTCTAATCAAATATGCGCAAGATGAATGGGAAATGTTTTCTGTAATAGATTATGCACACTTTAAAGTAATATATCGACATATTTCATTAATAGATCCATGTATATAGAGGGACCCTATTTTAGTGTGGAAAAATAGATTTTATTGGATAGAGCATAAGATCCGTCGGGGGTTGGGGGGATGTGGGATCCGGAACCGTTTAAAGTTGCATTAAAGTTGCATTGCATTGTGTGCGAATATTGTGGTAATTGATCTTTAGATTGATAATTTTTGAACAATCATAAAAATAATTTTTAGAATTATGTCGGAATGTGTTTATTTGATAAAATGACGGCAGTTTCAGCTAAGTAACTTATGATTTTTACTTATTAAAAACAACATTAAACTTTTTTCAAATTAATGTTAAACCCATAAATTAAATTTTCAAAAGTTTAAAGTAGCGCTGTTATAGAACATTAATGATTTAAATGTTCCTGTAATGTATTATGCACACTTTAAAGTAATATGTTCCCACTTATTTTATATATAAAACCGTGTTTACAGAAGGAACCCTGTTTTAGTGTGGAAAAAATTGTTGTTATATGATTGTGTCCATGATCCGTCAGGAAAGGTGGGGTGGGGGTAACAATAGCGGTTTAAAGTTGTAATGCACTGTGTTCCGCTATCGTAACAATTAATAATAAAATTGAGCAGTAACTGATGATAAAAAAAGATTGATAAAAGAAATATTGGAACAGTAATAAAGAAAAATCTTAAAATCTTATGTCGGAATGCCCGGGGGTTAATATGATAAATTGACGGTAGTTTCAATTAATTTTTATTTTATGATATGGTTTTCACTTATTTAAAAACATTATACAAAATAATTTAATGAACACTCCCTGTATCATAGACAATAACTAGTCCCAAAAAACGTGTTCTGTTTTATTTGCATTGCGCATGCCTGCCTATGTCATGTGTGTTGTGTGTATCTTTTTATCGTTGTACTTATGGTGTTTTTTTTTTTTTTTTTTTTTTTTTTTTTTTTTTTTTTTTTTTTTCAACAAAGGCGATGTTGAATAAATGTGGTTTAGTAAATTGGATCCACTGTAGTTTGTGTTTAGTTTGTTAATAAAAAGACAAAAACATTACACATAGTTATAATTACCGAGAAACTCATAAATTATTATTTTTTTTTAATTTTAAGTAACACTGTCATAGGACAATTAATGATTTATTATAAACCTGATATATACTTAAAACATTTACAATTAACTTTGTGTTGATAGAGTTAGGTATTTGATACGTTTGAAGTTTTTGTTAATAAAGGGTTTACGGCTTTTTTTATAAATTCGTCTAATGGAGTGAATAATTAGTTGAATGAAGCTTTTCGCGGCAAGAGAATATAAAGGATCCAACAATATCAATGAAACAATACGTTAATGTAAAAATTAACACAGAGGGAGATTTTAAAACTCTGTCAAACTTATAAGAACTAACAATATTACAGATAATTTATTAATATTAATTTTTTTAGCAAGTTTTTCTCCCGAAGGAAGTTTGATGTCCACTGACATAACTACATGCTAGACTAAAAGTATCGATTGTCAGTGCAAATATTACTTACTAATGTCATAAATATACTCTCTCTCTCTCTCTCTCTCTCTCTCTCTCTCTCTCTCTCTCTCTCTCTCTCTCTCTCTCTCTCTCCCAAAAAGTAGTAGAAAAGCAATAAGAAATCATTGATCAATATCAATATCCACCATCACCACTTATGTTAGGAGTTCCTTGCGAGCAATAATGATGAATTAATAAAACAACTGATATCAACCATATTCTAAATTGTTAAAAAAAAATGTACATTTACAAAAATTTTTATTGTACTGCAACCAAGTTTTGACTAAAAAGATCAGTAGCCCAGTGATTAGCGTTTGACCGCTATACGAAAGGGACTTTACTTGCTGTAAGCCTTTACTGTTTGGCTCTGTACAAGTGTAATGAACTGATAGTCATTGCTGCTATTAGCGACATTACGGACAAGTGTTCTAGGTGGCTATTAGTACATTTATTACACACACACACACACACACACACACACACACACACACACACACACACACACACACCTTCTTTATCAAGAGTACGTCAATAAACTATATTTTCACATTGCGAATAACGTTTGGTTCGGTATGTCAGAATTCAATTTGATTGCACAGTAATTAAAGAACTAAGAACTTTAAGTGCGAGTAGAATAATTCATAATTAAAAATCAATGCATTAATGTTAAAAAAAATTAAATAGCTTAAAATATGATGCAAACAAATTGATGAAATTTTTATCTCTTAAACTCTTTTGAACAAAATCTCCTGAAGCAGTTTGATAGTAAACAAGAAACGTATCTTGAATAATCAATTGATTATGCTTATCAAACTTTAAACAACTGGGCTTCGGTAACCGAGGGATCTGATTTCGTTATCTGAAAAGCTGCTTTTCTCAATTTTCCTTACAATATAATATACTGCAATGAGTTTTTATCATGATTGATTATAACCAGAGGAAGAGAAAGTTAACTGATGACGATTGTTGCTATTACATAACCCTTCAAAAACAAATAATTTAAATCCATATAACTTGATCACGTGGCATTATAGAGATCAATCTCTCTATATATAATATGTAATTCCTTTATAAATATGAATCCAAAATAAAATCTCCAGAAAAAAGATAAATAACGGATTATGTTTTATATCTAATATCTACAAAAAATGAAGATAATTATTTTTCAAATCCATATAACTTGATAAAACGACAGAATGTTGATCAATCTTGCTTTATAGAATGTAATCCTTTCATAAATTTGATACCGAAATGAAATTTCTAGAAAAAGATTAATAACGGATTATGCGTTATATCTACATATCTACAAAAATAAGGATAATTCTATTTAAGACACTAAGAATGATAAAATAGTCTTGACATGATTTAAATTAATCTTATGCATCATATGTATTCCTAGGCAAGAATCATTAACTTGCTTCGTATCACTAAGAATTTTACATTCAATTAGTATTTTTAAATTATTATCAGCTTGGTTTTTTTTAATCTGCTTATGCGAAACAAAAACCATTTGGAATCAAAATTTCAATCGCATCTTGCATTCTATAAACCATTTTCATTCAGAGCTTGCTGAACAACTAAATGACATTAGTCAAACATTGTATGAGCAAATCTCTTTAAGGATTGCAAATCATGATTGAAATCCATTTTCTTCCCGTTTTCAGTCTTATTGCAATGTTGCAATATTGCCAATGAAAAGCTACTATACTGCCGATAAAAAGTTGCAATATTATTGATGGAAAGCTGCAATACTGTCGATGAAAGCCGCAATACTGCAGATGAAAAACTGCAATGCTGCCGAAAAAAGCTGAAATATTACCTATGGAAAGCTACAATACTGCCGATAAAACGCTGCAATATTGCCGATGGAAATCAGCAATACTACTGATGTAAAGCTGCAATACTGTCGATTAAAAGCTGCAGTATTGCCGATGAAAAGCTGCTATATTGCCAATGAGAAGCTGCAATATTTGCGATGAAAAGCTGCAATACTACCGATGAAAAGCTGCTATACTGTCAATGAAAAGCTGCAATACTGAAGATAAAAAGCTGCAATATTGCCGACGAAAAGCTGCAATGATGCCGATGATAAGCTGCAAAATTGCCGATGGAAAGCTTCAATTTTTCAGATGGACAGCTGTAATACTGCAGATGAAAAAGTTGCAATATTGCCGATGAAAAGCTGCAACACTAGCGATGAAAAGCTGCAATATTGCCGATGGAAAGCTGCAATAATACTTATGTAAAGCTGCAATATTGCCGAAGAAAAGCTGCAACACTGCCGATGAAAGCTGAAATACTGCCGATAAAAAGCTGTAATATTGCCGATGGAAAACTGCAATACTATTGATGAAAAGCTGCAATATTGCCGAAGAAAATGTGCAATACTGCCGATCAAAAGCTGCAATACTGCCGATGAAAAGCTGCATTACTGCCGATGAAAATCTGAAATATCCTGATGGAAAGCTACAATACTGTCGATGAAAAGCTGCAATACTGCCGATTAAAAGCTGCAATACTGAACATGAAAAGCTGCAATAATGCGGAAAAAGCTGCAATATTATTGATGGAAAGCTGCAATAATGTCGATGTCACGTGCAATATTGCCGATGATAAGCTGCTTTATTGTCGGTTTAAAGCTGCAGTATTGCCGATGAATAGCTACTATATTGCCAATGAAAAGCTGCAATATTTGCGATGAAAAGCTGCAATACGATGAAAAGCTGCTATACTGCCAATGAAAAGCTTCAATACTGAACATGAAAAGCTGCAATAATGCCGATGAAAAGCTGCAATATTACTGATGGAAAGCTGCAATAATGCTGATGATACGTGCAATTTTGCCGATGATAAGCTGCTTTATTGTCGGTTTAAAGCTGCAGTATTGCCGATGAATAGCTACTATATTGCCAATGAAAAGCTGCAATATTGCCTATGGAAAGCTACAATTTTTCAGATGGACAGCTGTAATTCTGCAGATGAAAAGTTGCAATACTACCGATGTAAAGGTGCAATATTGCAGAAGAAAAGCTGCAACACTGTCGATGAAAGCTGCAATACTGCCGATAAAAAGCTGTAATATTGCCGATGGAAAACTGCAATACTATTGATGTAAAGCTGCAATATTGCCGAAGAAAAGGGGCAATACTGCCAATCAAAAGCTGCAATACTGCCGATGAAAAGCTGCAATACTGCCGATGAAAATCTGAAATATTCCGATGGAAAGCTACAATACTGTCGATGAAAAGCTGCAATATTGCCGATTAAAAGCTGCAATACTGACGATGTAAAGCTGCTTTGCCAATGATGGAAAGCTGCAATATTGACGATAAAAAGCTGCAATATTGACGATAAAAAGCTGCAATACTGCCGATGAAAATCTGAAATATTCCGATGGAAAGCTACAATACTGTCGATGAAAAGCTGCAATATTGACGATAAAAAGCTGCAATATTGTCGATGGAAAGCTGCAGTATTGAAGATGAAAAGCTGCATTAATTGCCGATGGAAAGCTGCAATATTTCCGATGGACAGCTGCAATACCGCCGATGGAGCTGCTATGTTGCCGATGGAAAGCTGCAATACTGCCGATGAAAAGCTGCAATATTGCTGATGACGTTTCGTTTATAATTCACACTTATTTATTTATCATGTGATTTCTAACGTTATTTTTTATTTTACCTGCCAGAGAAAAGTGATTTTCTTTAGATTTCCGAGTCTCCACCACCGTTCTAATACCTCTAATATGAGCATGTTTTAGTAAGGTACGAATGTATAATGATGTATTGCCAAAAAGTCGCAAAATAGGCAAACTGTTCAAAACAAAAAAAAAAAAAAAAAAAAAAAAAAAAAAAAAAAAAAAAAACACGAGACAAACAATAGAGTTATATCCTGTGGTCGTCTTAGTTCTAAATACTGCGAAAACAACATCCTATGATTAGTCTATTCAATATTTTACATGGCTTTTGGAGGCAAAGTTAACTTTCTAGATAAAGTCCAAAAAATGGAAATTGTCTGTTCAAAAACTTATCTCCAAAGATCTTCTTTAAAACCTTTTATGATTGATAAATAACGTTTAATCAAGTAAAAATTATTATTATTATTATTTTATTTTATTATTATTATTATTATTATTATTATTATTATTATTATCATCATCATCATCATCATCATCATCATCATCATCATCATCATTATTATTATTATTATTATTATTATTATTATTATTATTATTATCGAAGTAATAATGCTTTAAAAGAAAGATTTTAGAAATTTAAAGCAATCCTAAGCTACATGTAACTACTACGAGAAAGGCAATGAACAAAAACCCCTTAATCTTATAAAATAAATTAAAAGCCCTAGACAAAAATAAAAGGAATGATAAAGAAAGTAGAGGTTGTCTATAAATAACAAGACAATAAGATACATACAACCAATCAGCGGAGTAGTTTTGTTTTATTTAAAAAAAATATAAAGATAATTGTGAATATTGAGACAAATGATGATTGGAAACATTAATAAAATATTGTATTCAAAAAGAGAATAATATGTTTATACATACGTCATGTGCAAAGCAAAGCAAAAAAAAAAAAAAAAAAAAAAAAAAAAAAAAAAAAAAAAAAAAAAAAAAAAAATTTAAAAATTTTGCACATGACACATGTATAATGAATGGTTCTTTAACAGTCATATTGTAAAATGTGAAGTGAAGATGTAATAATTATGATACAATTAGAACTTACTGTTGTAATAACAGTAATATTATTCTACAATGTTTTTTTTTTTTTTTTTTTTTTTAAAAAAAAAAAGGAATGTATCGCTATAATTACAATATGATCCTCTGATAGAAACATGTGTCACTGTAGTACTAGTAATAGTAGTACTAGTAGTAGTAATGTTAGTTGTGGTTTGTCAATAGTAGTACTAGTAGTAGTAATGTTAGTTGTGGTTTGTCAATAGTAGTACCAGTAGTAGTAATGTTAGTTGTGGTTTGTCAATAGTAGTACTAGTAGTAGTAATGTTAGTTGTGGTTTGTCAATAGTAGTACCAGTAGTAGTAATGTTAGTTGTGGTTTGTCAATAGTAGTACTAGTAGTAGTTATGTTAGTTGTGGTTTGTCACTGTATACCAGTTAGTATGTCATTTATATTATACATTAATGAATGAGTCAAAAATGAAATAAAATAACATAACATAAAATAAAATGATATAAAATAAAATATAATAAAATAAAATAAAATAAAATAAAATAAATTAACATGTCAGGAGCCTTTTAAGTTAACACTTGCCATTTCTCTCGAATTTCTGTAGATCAAGTTTTTGAATGCAACAAAATTCACGAATGTTCCTAATTTTTTAATCATAACCGAATGCCTTTAACCGAAGTTGCTTTCAGGCCTTCATCTGAAGTCATTAATTTTCTTCTCTACAGTAGTTCATATGTTTCAAACACTGGACTTGAACATCAGATTTTCCTCTACCTTCATTGGGCGATTCTCAATCTTCCTCATAAGCATATCTACACCCCACCATTTCAATCCACGCCAACACAAATCATATACATTTGTATTGGCTTTTGTTTGAGCTCCTAATAATTTAATGACTTTCATTAACATTCCAGGCTGTGCATCTTTTTATCTTATTTTTATGTTATGCTGAGTATTTGTTTTGTATTTATACTGGCACATGCTAAATTGATACTTTCCATTCTATTATTTGGCGTTTTCTCTTATAACATGCACATGTACGGGTTGCTCCAAAAACTATGGCTTTTATACATGCCATCTTTGTTTTTCAATGGAAATATAGTAATGTCATGTGCTGATTTGGAATGCATTATTTTAATAAAAATTCAAACGCTCTTCCTTTTGAATTTAATCAAATGGAATATCAATTTGGCTCTAAAGAAAATTTAATTCATTTTATAAAAAAGTTTTTTATGTAGTTTTTAAAGAGAAGATTTGTTAATTTCTGAAAATATTTTTTATTTTCAAAAAAATTTAGAAAAAAAATTAAATCATTACTTTTGAAAATTCAAGTGACAGTACATGACGATAGAACATGTTACATTCTAAAATCAATTATTCATCCATTTTGAATGCATTATTTCATTCAAAATTCAAAATTAGCACATGTCAGCAAGTTTAGTTTTTCGAGTAATAAAGATGTGTCTGTTTTAATCTGAATGTAGATAAAACAAGAAGCTAGTGGGCAGAATGTCCTAAGAAGAAAAGAAAAAATATGATAGTTATGTACTTAATTGTTTGATATAAGGTTAAAACTATTGATAAAGTTTGATGAGTGGGTTTTTATGAACTTGAAAATTCATACGTTTTAAACCTTGTGTGTAGTATCTGAAAAATAATGTTAAAATTGACACTAATGACTACCACCAGACATACATTGTGCCGAGAAGTAGTTATACATCGTGAACATTATATCTATGTAAATCTTAACAAAATAACATGATCCTAGAAATACCAATATCATTTCAATAAAAAAGGTATCCGCTTTCATTTCTAAACTTTGTATTACAACATTGAACGACACCCGGCAGACACAGTTATATAAAACATCTGCAATCAAGAAATTAAGACTTTTTGGCGCACAGTTTCAGCAATTTGAAGATTTTGTATTCATCGGTTTTGTTTGCTTATTACTTTAGCCCAAGGGACATCTAAAATTAGAAAAACTAGGATTTCAAGGCCGCTTAAAATCATAATTTTAAGCAGCATTAGGTTTTCCAAGGAAAAAATAAAAATGGTGCTGATCTAATTGATGATGTTCCTAATGAACAATGTTACATTTGGTTTAACGATAAAAGCTCGAATAAATACAGAAATAACAGCGAGATGTAGCATGTGGGATCTAATATTAGAACATGATTACGTCATAAAAAAACCGGGTCGTTTGAACACAACTTACAAAACGGTGAATTATGATAGATTAAACACAGAACTTCATTGAATTTGTCATGTGTGGTTTAGTAAGGAATAACATAACGCCAGTGTGAATACATCTTGATATTAATGACAATTTGTCAGGTTTCACTTTCGATTCTTTGGAATTTCCGTACATCCGTGCGCATGCTCAAAGCTCACAATAATCATCGTTGAACATTGACCAACAGGTCAGAGGATTCTGTTTATTTACAGCGTAAAGGAATGAAATTTTAGAAACTGAATCTCACGGATCGTGATTTGAAGTTACCTATATTAAAAAAATATATTTTTAAAAAAATCAAAAAATAAAAAAAAAAAAAATTCAGAAAACTGAAAAACTTAATGCAGCTTTAAGCAACTGTTCTAGCTGATCGAAGTGTTTGTAGAATCCAGCAGTGGGCTGATTATGGTACTGATACCCTGGGTTTTCTCTAACGTCTTCACACTATATTTTAGCAGATATAACTTTTCAGAAGAAATATTACGAGAAATTTTAACTTCACTATTAGCTTAAAACACACCAGGTTTCCGATTTGACAACTTTGTCCAAACATCTTCGACACTCAGTGTTGGGTTTCACATCATAACTTCTAATACAACAAACTCTACAAGATTGAAATAGAATTGTAATAAAATTAAATCAAATTTCCCCTTCAAAGAACAATTTGATTTGACAGACTCTTTAGATTCGAGTGTTTCCAGCCTTCTTATATACGATAAACCTTTAAATGCCAAAAAGGTTAGTGTTTACTCAATTCAAAAAATCGCATTTTTTTCTTTAACCACGGATGGTAGATTTTAATTTTGCAGTTATTGCAACTGTGTTGGAACTGAAATCAAACAAACCAAATATCGTCTAGTCCTGACTTCACAATAGACGAAAACTATCCCTTAAAAAAGATAGGGAACAATTTTAAACCAATGAGCCAAGATTGGGATTGGACCAGAGAAAAAATTAAAGTCAATGCTTAAAGATTATAAGAAATAAGAGCACCAAAATGTTGTAAAACTATACACAAAACATGTCACAACATGCCTGCGCAATTTGAGACAAGACATCACAACTGCAGTGTCACTTGACAATTAGGGTAATCAAAATCGGAAACATCAATCCTTCACCAAAGCATTTTGACAATATTGTCTCTTACCTGTGGGAGGCATTTTAAAGAACTGCCTATTTCATTGAACTATCTAGTGTGTTATTAAAGCAGGTATGTGTAATACGCCGGTAAAATTTGGTTGTGCGATTATAATTGCAAAATGCTAGCCATACATGTATAAATGGAATGCGTAGGCGTTTTAATGGTATCAAAGTAGACGGTTTACTTATGGTGAGTTTCGTTTTAAATCTTGTGACAAAGAAATCTGGGGTTTTATTATAAGGTTTTACAATATTTGACAGGTTTAGTATTTTATATATGTGGGCATAGTTGTCTTATAGAAATTCTATCTATATACTAACCGTCGCTAGCGTGTACCAGAATATATTGCATTTATCACCTTAACATATATAAGTAAGATGCAATAATACCGTAGTAATTGAATCCCACCATGTTTTATTATTATTATTATTATCATTATTATTATTATTATTATTCATTCATTCATTCATTCATTCATTTATTTATTTATTTATTTATTTATTTATTTATTTATTTATTTATTTATTTATTTCATTTTTTTTATTCTATTTTATTTTATTTTATTTATTTTCTTCTTCTTCTTCTTCTTCTTATTTTTTCTTTTTTTTTCTAACTCCATAAATTAGTCTCATAATACTATATTGTTAAGGTTCTGAAGTTTTTTTTTTGTTAAAAAATGTTTTTAGTCAGAAAATTTGAAAATTGAAAAGTATTTAACGGTAATGGGCGGTTCATGCCTGGAAATTTTTTTTCTGATCCACAATAGTCGCAGTTATGATTACTTAAATCCTTTAATCAGTTACGTTGTTAGCAATATATAAATCTTAGTCTTTTCAAAAATGTTTATTTTGACTTTAGACAAATCAAGGTCTACAAGCTGTTAGACGAATGGTAGCATAAAATATTTTTGCCAAGAGAGAATTGAAAACAGAATTATAATTAAGATTTTTAGATCAGGTAATCAAGCATTAAAAGTTATATTGAAACTACGGCACCCAGAGTAGTGTCGATTTAAAAAAAAAGATAATGAAATATTGTCAAATATCCGTGTATTGAAGCCTTGTTTTTGACTATCAAAGTAGACTGACAAATTCGGATTATGATGCCTGGTATTTACCTGGAAGATAAAAGCATTTTTATGACGATCGTCTTGACACTTATTGTCTAGCCACAACTTCGGAAAACTTTCTATTTTTGACAATGTACTTGATGAACTTTTGTCTTAATAGTAACTTTAAACGCCTAATGGCAATATATTTTCACTAATCTCAATTTCTACACTATACAACTTTTGACAATAAATTAGCCTATCTTAGTGACCAAATATCAGAGAACTTGCTCCTTCTGAAAATATATGTGTTTCTTAGTTTGACCTTTAACTGTAATTAGAGTAAACCTAATAAAGATGGTAAGACAAGCATTCTGGTTTATTGTTTGTACTCACGGCACATTTGTTTTTATAGAGATGGTATTAACGCTAACATAACTATCACTAACGTACACAAACAGGAACTGGCTATATCAATTCATCATTTTGTTTCATGCTTGATAATTGCAAACACGACCATTAATTGACACAAAAAGAATGGCGTCTTTTAAAGCGTGCCAAGATTTTATTGGTATTGAATACGTGGCCAATGTAATACTTAAAATGCAGCGTAGTATAGCTAACGTATAATGCTCTATGCGATAACGGACAACAAAACAAAATAAATTATCTCTATATGTGTGGGATGATTTTCATTGACCCTCGTCAAAATAACCGACAACACTAAAACGTTTTTAACGAATAATCAACAAAACAAAGCACTGCTCAAAATGAAATTAAAATATTATGGTATTATAAAATAAAATGTCTGAAAAAAACTATTAAAACTCTCTCTCTCTCTCTCTCTCTCTCTCTCTCTCTCTCTCTCTCTCTCTCTCTCTCTCTCTCTCTCTCTCTCACACACACACACACACACACACACACACACACACACACACGAAGATATATATATATATATATATATATATATATATATATATATATATATATATATATATATATATATATATATATATATATATATAATAATAATAATAATAATAATAATAACTAAGACGACACTGCTGCTATGGTTTTCACCCTGTTTGAACTTTTGAAACATACGACAACAACTATTATTATTGTGTGCTTGAAACGCCCCAAAAGTTATGAAAACGTTGGTGAAAATATTCGTGGAAAAAAAAACAAAACAAAACAAAACAAAAATGTTTGGTATTGTTTCGATGTGAGATTAGGGACAAGAAATAATCAATATAATTCATTTAATTTTATAACATTCAAATCTAAATTACACTTATTAATGCCTATCTGAGAAATTGCCAAAGTCTTTTATCTATCCAATGGGAGACAAGCAAGGTAGTGTAAGAAAAGTGAAACCATGAAATTTAGTGTCTCTTTTTTTCCAGCACATTTTGAACGCATTAAACTACTCGTTTCTATGGATAACACTATCGACACATAATTAGGAAAATGAAAGATTGCTGTATAATATAAGAAAGTAAAGTGTCCAAAGCAATTTTATCTTAATTACGAATTTTACGAAATTCGTGTTAAAATTGATTATATTGATCACCTCTTGAAATTAACAGGCGTATTAACTTCTATTCCAATTACGAAAACTACAGTTTTCAAGTTTGTGATATTCTTGTTTAAAAATATAATCCCATTTTAAAAAAGAGATTCTAAATAAAGACCTAATGAAGTATTATGAAGGATAAATAACTAACACTTCTTCACTAGCATGCAACTTAATTATTTAAATGTGTTAAAGGGATTAAGTTTTCACAAATTACCACTTTGGCACGCAAAACACTAAAATTTTTATACGAAACCTTTTAACGATAGAATCAGATGCAATCTTTATAACACCAAAATAAGATTACATCAAAGTCGTGTGGGCAGCTAAAGGATGCAAAGTTGTCATTTTGTTAGATAATTTTACAAAGATGTGATTCTTTTTCAAGGGTTGTACTGTTGCACTGCGTTTACACGTGTTATAAGTTGTACAAATATTTAAACCTCTCTTATCAGTGTCAAAAATCAAAATTTTGTTTCTTTTTAGGGGATTATTAAATGGTTTAGATTTGAATGGATTGTTGGTGTTTTACGCTCAATACTTGATTTTTTTATTGATTCATATCGACCTAGCCCTAGTTTCGCAATCATTCACTCATCTGAGTGTACACTCAACTCAAATATTCTCTTTTCTCTCATAACGATTTAAAAATGTTAAGGTTTATGAGAAAATGTTTTGTTTCATTCAACAAACCTTCACTAAACAATTTTAATACAACATTAGATATTCAATATTAGCTGTGTAATGTCCTAGAAATTCACAATGAAATATTCCCGAATTTGAGTTAAAGTCTGGTCAGCATTGTATTGGTTGAGTAAAGTAAAACGCGAAAGACATCTACCGTTATTCAGTATGCTAACATAAAATTTTTCAATAAGATCTGCGATTGCTTTACATGAACGTTACTATACAGATAAGTAATGTGCTCTGAGTTTCTACACGTCACTGAAACCTGGGAGAGAGATTCGGTGGCTGAGTGGTCTACAGCGTGTTTACGGATCACAATGCCTCTCAACATTTAAATCAAATCTCGTTCGGGGCAGATCCTAGTGAAAAAAAAACTTGTCAGTTTGCTTTGAAGGTCGATGGTTTTCTCTCGGTACTCCGGTTTCCTCCATCATCTCAGAAATGACTGCGATTTAGTTAAATGTTTAGTGTTATACAACAAAGCTTCAGGGCGTCAATCATCCAATAAAAACCCGGTATATTTGTCGATTATATGCAAATGCAACACCAGTAGGTGCTGGGTTCGAACCATCAACTTGACATTAAAAAGAAAATAGTATCGACGGATACCTTCGATTTCAAGTTACGGGATACCCGAGGGTTTTTTTTTATTATTATCTTTTTTATGTTTTTTTTCTGCAGCAAACTAACTCGTTGAGCTATCAACGTGACAGTAAGTTGTCCTGAGTGCACTTAAGTACAAGACAGACCATGATGCATACAAAATTATTTATCGATTAATCTTAAGATGTTAATAAAATTGCTCTCGCCGCATAAAGCTAAAACATTGCTAACTCAACGTTAGATAACATGGCAATCATAATCAACCAACACTTCATCTAAACCTCGCTTTTATCAATGAATATCATGTTTTATTTAAACTTGACATTATGTTTATTGACAAATACGAATGCACGGTATCATTAACAAAAGAAACTATAATTTTAATTTGCAAATATCATCATAAGTGCCTTAGTTGTCATTGAATAAACCGTAACTCAGCAATATTTTATTTATTTATTTATTCATTGAATCAACTATATAAAGGAGAGATTGATTGATATAATTATTGATTTATTATTAATTATTTTATTTATAGAAAATACTCTATGTTCAAGCAATATTTACTCATTTAATAATTCACTGAATCGAGTGTATAATGGCAAGATTTTTATTTATTTTTTGAATAAATTATGCCCCAGTAATTTCAATTTGTGTTGGCAATTATTAATTAATTTTATGATCGCTCTCTCTCTCTCTCTCTCTCTCTCTCTCTCTCTCTCTCTCTCTCTCTCTCTCTCTCTCTCTCTCTCTCTCTGTGTGTGTGTGTGTGTGTGTGTGCATTTATTTATTTATTTATTCAAACAACAAGACTTTTTTATTTTAAGCGGTGTTTTATCCTCCAAACTCTTAGTAAATCTACACTGACATGAATACGTATTGCAGAGCTGTTTTCCATCGTTAAAGAAATGAACTTTAGATGAGTTTTCCTATTTTACTTCAACTTTGATATATTGCTTAGAAATTGAATGTCAAAAACTATACCGTAAGGTCATATCTTAAACTATATTTCTGCCATATCTGTTTTATTTCTCCGTTATGAAGCAATCTTAAAGCCTATTTCCAATCAAATTTTTGTAAATAAGTTTTTTCCCCGGGGTCAAGTACTGATGACGGTCGTCAAAGTGACAGGCTAATATCATTTTTGTGATTAGTACACTGACGTTTATACAAATATGGGGGATATTTGCCGATGTCATTTTTTTTTACAAACTGGTTCGAGATTTTTTTTTAAGCAGTCAGTTCTAAAATGTTGCAGAAAGTCGAATTGATCACATTTAACAGCCAAACTTCCACAAAATGTCGAACTGATCACATAAAACAACTTCTGTTAAATGAACTGATACACCCCCGCACTATGAACTGCCAAGAAACATCTACAACTGGATCGTAAAAATCGCTGTGACCCATAAAATGATTCTTTGCACTATTTATCCGCCTTATTCGATATTTTAATGTTTTAATACACAGTATTCAAAAGTTTGAGCTATAAGGCACATGTACATGTTTGTGATACTGGATATACTACGTATATAACAAGTACTATACTACCAAAGTTGACAAGATGTACAGTATGAAGTGCAAATATTGTTACAACTGCAAGGGACTGAAAATTGGTGCATAGATTTTTTTTCAAAAGTACTATCAAAGTCTAAAATGTTACCGAAATTATTATTATTATTATTATTATTATTATTATTATTATTATTATTATTATTATTATTATTATTATATCAAACATAACAAAGAATATAAAAGTGTTTGTAAGACGCCTATTTTAGTCTGAGAAATTCAGTAACTGCCTGGCTGGCCATAAATCCGTCAGATGGTGCACTAAGAGTCGCGAACAAAAATTTCAAGAAGATAAAGTATGTATATGCTTTAAATATAACATATCTGAATAGAAAAGTGTAACTGGCCATTGAAGGGAAAAAAGTTTTATTCGTTTAAGTACCCAAATTGCACATATGTCGAGAAGGTGGTAAATGCTAACAAGTGTTTATAAACAAAAAATTATTTAACCATTGAACAGCATAGCTATGACAGTTATTGGATTATAAATGACATAGCTTTGCCAGGCAAACTGAATAACGCGCGTTAGCATTTTTAATCCAATAACTGCCGTAGCTATGCTGTTCAATGGTTATATTTACATTATATTAATTATTAATTAATTATTTTGAATTTTTGTCACGTCAATTTGAATTTTCCCGCCTTCAACGAGAAGCGGGGTCAATTATTGGAACAGCGTAACAATGTAATCAAAATATAGTACAACATGAAAAAACAAGGAACTCGCAAAAATTATGAAATATTTTATTGACCATCACATTGTTTTGCACATTTTATATAAAACACTAATTTAGTCACTTTCATAGCAATTTTACGAAATTATTTTTTTAAAAAAACGAATTTCCTAAGGCGGATGACGAACAAGTGAAAAGTCTCGAAGATTGAC
Organism: Tegillarca granosa; assembly: GCA_029721355.1. Classification (NCBI taxonomy): domain Eukaryota; kingdom Metazoa; phylum Mollusca; class Bivalvia; order Arcoida; family Arcidae; genus Tegillarca; species Tegillarca granosa. Next base: position 30,904,675 of record CM056608.1, on the reverse strand, counting down.
ACGAAAATGATGTTTCACTCTCGCTGTCATTTTTGGAAATTTAAAAGTGCGGTGCGTGAAATTGGAATCTACGAAGAAACCAGGAGTGAAATAATTGGATGACGGAAATGTAATCTGCTTTGGAAAGTCATAGTTTCTGTCATTATTATTCGTAGAACTTGTGGAACTGAGCACATGATGCGACCAAGATTGTGACCCATTTAGGCGCGGTACAACAGCTGATTCGGTGTTTAAATTTTTTGCAGGGTGAGTTAATTCTGACAATGAGTTACTATGACGTTTTTTCTGTTGTGTTGAGACAGTTCTGTTGTAAGATCGGGAGAAGTTTCTCATTTATGGTTCGACATAAACAAATTTGTGCCGAGCTTCGTACCCCAGGTCATTGAGATGCTGAATGGCCGTCACCCGCAAACAGAGAGGAGTGTATTTAGTTTCAACTTTTGCAGCATGGCATGTGTCGGATAAAAACGGGCAAATGTGCGTTTTAAAAGTGGTTTGAACATGAACTATATACGACTCTTCAGGACCAGCCATGACTTTTTCTTATATTGATTGAACCAACTTTGGGATTTTTGTCAGTTTTATCAAAGCACTGGAAACAGCGGTTTAACATTTGCATATATATTCTTTTTTAACATCTGCTATTTTCGTTTGTATGAGATATCTCCCCTCTGAAAATTTTTTGGTTGTATTTCATGTATTTAAGTTACATATTCCCCAGACTCGTCTGTGGTTTTAACTGGTGGTAAAATTTCATAGCTCAAATAAAATTTATAGAACAGATGGTGCCATACACACTTTTCAGTATTATGGGAGAAATTAGGGTTCTTTTTAGATGATTGGAAATTTTCCGTTGTGTATTTAATTCAATGTATATTTTAAAATTAATATTTTTTTTTTCTCAGGCTGTGTTGTTGTTTTGTTATGAAACTTCTTAAAAATTAGTCCAGACAGTGAAATATTCATTGAAATATTCATACGCATAGTGTAAAGATCATGTGATCAATGTCAGTTATTGTACCGTATTTGCCACAGGTCTCAAACATGTTTATTTAGTAAAGTTGCAAAGCAAATGTAAATATACCTTTATTAAAGATACGCTTTTATCTTCTTTACATGATAGAAGCTTTTTTAACTTACACCGATTAAGGCACTGTTTTGGAAGGAGCGAAGCTTTTCAGAGGAGTACATATATTTAGCAGAGGGGAAGGGGGGCTCATTTCTCTTTGGCTTTCTTTTTACTTTGTTGTATATTTGTTATACATGTAGTCCATCTACAAGGGTTGTTCGATATGTAATGTGTATTCTACGATATTTCAAAAGCATTCGATTCAAAAAGTTAATATCACGTTCCTTTAATGTATTCTTCGCGGTTTGAAATACCTAATTTCAAACTCTGAATCCATTTCTGAAAAGCGTGACGGTAAGCTGATTTAGATAAATCTCTGAGTCACTGACTGATGGTTTAGCCAATTGCTTGTAGGGACTTGTTAAAACAACCAGATATGACATTTTCAAGTTTTTGGAAACAGGAAAAGTCACATGGGTCTAGATCTGGATGTGTGGCAAGACGGTAATCTTCTCCGATTTAAAAAATTGTTTCACTATCTCAGATGAAATGATGGAGTTTTATCTTGAAGTAGACAAAAACGCCTTAATCCTGACACAGAGCATCGTTTGAGATAAAATTTCTTCAGCTTTTTGGTATAACATCTCGGTGGCACTGGGATTTGTACGGCTAAACCATTACATGAAAAGAATATGCAATAAAGAACGTTCTTTGTGCTTATGCTTGTTTTGGGAACTACAGGTCTTCTATCGTGTTTAGGTAACTATAAATTGTTTTCAATTTTTCTTACCGATTCGAAATAGTAAACCCTTGTTTCGTCACCAGCAACAATTTTTTGCAAATTGTATTTGATTGAATTTGGTTAACATTTTGAACAATTTCTTAGAGGTTTGTATTGGTACCCGTTTTGGTCATCTGTCAATATGTACGGAATCCACCTGGCAGAAATCTTTCCTACTTTCAATATACGCTTCAGAATGAAATGCACCCACGATAGCAATATGCCAACAGCTTTGGCAATATCACGAATCGTGTATTTCTATCACATTCAATTACTTTCTTGACTTTAAAGACGACTCCATTGTCTGTTACGGTTTCGGGTCGGCCAGAGTGTGCTGTATATTGACGGATCCTGTGCGAAGTTTCTTTCTCCGTCTACGAACTGTCCCATAAAACACCTTATCAGACCCATAAACTTCCAACCATTCTGTAGTAAAAACCGAATGACCTAGTTTTGTGCGAGCTTTTATATAAGCTCTTATTTCTTCAATATTCTCAACCCGTTTCCCAACCATTTTTTCAACAGTGGTCAACATCTGTCTCTTTTGAAACGGCTATAATTTTAAAATAAGGTGGAACTGAAGATACGTGTTTATATTGATGGAAAGGTATTTAATAGATTAATTCAGGCGTATCATCATAAACGAATTCGTGTTATCGCATTGTGGTACAATACACATAACATATCGAACAACCCTCGTATGCTGGTGGCTGTGTATAGAGTCAGAACAATTCTTTTACGAAAAACTCAGAATTATCTATTGCAAATTGTTGTCGGAAGGTGCGTCGCCTCGTTTCACTTCAGACTGCAAAGATGTGGAACTGTAGAATTTTTTAGGTTGCGTAGTCTTGTTTTGAAAATAGAAGTAGAGGTCGGCAAACACCAACACCAAAGAAAACTGTCCAAAAAGCTCAAACCAGCTGCGATTACATCTTAAAATATATTAAAATTTTGGAAACAAATCATTTATCTTTCGAGTTCGTAATTTTACAACAGTTTTATTTATATTTTCAGTGTAAAAAAAATCGTTTAGAACAATTCAAATTTATTAAGCGACAAATAGTACTTATAAAGTTTTATTTGCAGTAAACGTTAGGCTGAAAAAAATTGTTTAATGCGTGAGCTAATGCTTTAAATAACGTCTTTTTTGGAATCTGGTTTTACAATATCTTTCTTACCCATAACCGTAAAGCCGAGCATTAAACTTAATCGGCGTTGGTCAAGTCTTAGGTACAGTTAGCGTTCAGTATCCTTTTTAAACAAAAACCAAGTTTGTATTTAGCGAAAACAATGCTTACTGTGAAATCATTAATTTTCGTGGTGTTCTAATTTTCGTTGTTTTCGTGGACATCATGACCCACGAATTTACATGTCAACGAATATATTTGTAAATATCTGAAATTCAGAAACGATGTGAACAGGTGAAGCCACCAGTAATCAATTAACTTGTTAGGTATTAGATAATTACCTGTGAATAGGGGAGTTTAGTGAATCGTGACACTGTCCTGAGTACTTTTAATTGTTAACAAGCCGACATTAAAGAATTTTTAATCAGATTTTGTCTTTCTTTTATGGGGAAAAAGCCGATTCGGATATTTTTTAATCGGCTTTTTTACAGGTGCTTAACCCACGAATTCATCATCCCACGAAATGGTATTTTTTCTGACATCAACGAAAATTGGAGCCCACGAATTTAAATGTATTCACAGTATTTAGAAATGTACACATGCAAAGATTTTTTAAGTTATCGTTCGAGCATACATAAAAGGAAGCCAAGAAAACGTCAACAAGCATGTACATATTACAGAAAAACTGTTTACATGCATTACCCAACAGCATAATACAACAATTTATTATATAAATAGTTTTTAGAGCATGTATGTAGCATACACAGTATTTAGACACGAGTGGATGGGTAAAATATCGGATTTTGAATTCAATTGTTGTGAACTTTTGCCCAAGCCGGCTATTTTGTATGTCCTTGAGCAAGACCTTTTATCAATTTATCCAGCTGCAAAATGGAGAATCTAGCGTTTTTAGAAGATTGAGTTGTGATTCAGGCAAAATGTATCGATGTCATGTCAATAAAAATTTCCTTACAGCACGTGTCTAGTAAATGCATTTGTATATATTTTTTCATGAGAACGATTTATCGTGTTTTTTAAACTATCATTGTATTCAGATTCTAATACAATTCAGAGTAACGAAACCCGTAATGGCGTTTAAAGATTTTCAGTCCGTTTTAGCGATTATAACTCTGGTGTTCACTATTTATCGAATAAAGTACGTAGCAACCTAAGGTAATCCCGCACCAATTTTCGCAGGTGGCGTTAGAAATTTCTGCATGTCTATTACGTCGATATAGTGCGGAATTTGTTGGAGGATACGTTGGTATGCTATAGTATTTTAAATCGATGGTTTAAATATATATATATATATATATATATATATATATATATATATATATATATATATATATATATATATATATATATATTTATATATATATATATATATTAAACACAAATCACTTGCACCTCAACTTGTTGAAAAAAGTGGTTGGTAAAATCGGTAGAAAGCCCAACCCCCCCCCCCCCAAACCCCCACCCCTTCGATTAATAATTAATAACCAGTACCACATATATCAGCAAATAAGGCTATATTTTATTACTGCATCGTATACACATTTATTTGCGGTAATATTAAATTAGCGCGATTTGTCTAACGCGAAAATCGCTAAAATAATTATCTTATTAAAAATTTTACAATTTTTTTACTCAATACTTTTTGAAGAAGCGATATTTACGATATTTTATTTGTCCTTGATGTTTTATTGATAATAGATTAGAGTTGTCCATTTCACTGACTTAACAACCAGTTTTAGTGCACCACTTGGGTGGTTGTTCATTTTATTGATTATACTACAAATGTTAGCATACCACTTCTATGATCGTTTATTTCACTTATTTTACACAACCATTGTTAGCGTATCACTTAAATGACGACATTTCACTGATTATACAAACAAATGTTAGCATACCACTGTTGCGATCGTTCATTTTGCTTTGTTTTATACAACCAATGTTAGCATTACCCTTTAAAGGCTGTACATTCCATTATCTGTTATACAACCTGTGTAAGCGTTCTATTTCTTACTCAAAGCTTTTTGTTCTTCTTAATATTTTACCGATGTGTTTCCTGAAAATCGTTATTTTTATAGGAACTTAGACACGGTCATTGTGTAAACTGTGGAACATATGCTAACACCTTTATGTAATTGTGTAATTTCTTACATTAACCAAACGCAAGATATTTTTATATAATTAATGACGTCAGTAGTGCTTTCATTATTAAAGACAAATTTGATTTCATCAATTGAAAAACTCGATTAAACGCGTCATACTGAATTTATAAAACAAGCTCTTTTTGAGGTGATGCATTGTATTAGACTGACCAATAGCCAATCAGATAAAAGTAATCGTAGATAATGTTAATTAACGTTGACGTCATCATTTAACTTTATTATTACAGATAAATCCGATTTCATAACGTAGATATTGACAAATTTAATTACGCTTATAACATCCATACCATTTCTTAGTTCAGTAACAGGACATGTTTGTCGATTTAAGGCCTACCTTTATAAATCGCGTGGATACCAACCGGGACAAAAGAAAAAAATTGGTATTTTATAAAGTCAGTAAACAAAAGTTAATATAGTCTTAATGAAATAAAAATAAATATCTTTTTTTTTTTTTTTTTTTTTTTTTTTTTTTTTTTTTTATATATATATATATATACTTTATTCTCACATTGCATATTACAATCAAGAGAACAATCACAATACATAAGACAAATAATACAAAGCACAGTGGTATAAATTATATACAAATATTAACAAATGTTAACCTGGAGAGTAGATTCTCTTAAAAATAATTTGTATAAATTTACAAAGTTGAAGAAGTATAAATTTGTTTTTTGTATTAAATAAATCATGGAAATTCATAACATTAGGTTTAGAAGTATATTTTGCAGGTACATATTTTTTTCTTTCAATAGCAAAATGCTTACAACTCATAATATAATGATATTCATCCCCCAATTCCTTTTTACATAAACAACAAAGACGATTTTCCCTAACAATATTTTTCCATCTGCCAGTTTCTATAGGAAGTTTGTGATTACTGGTTCTAAATTTTATTAAAGACATAAGGTATTTGACATCCAAATCTATAGTTAAATAATGTTGTAGTTGAAGATTTGTACTCACAAATAATCTATAAGAAATACCTTTATATGAATTATTACAATTTTCGTACCATAACTGACTGAACTGATCACTAAGCTTTTGATTAATACATTTTACTAGCCATGTGATATTCGGAAATGACTGAAATAACCATATATTACTTAGACCACACGTTTCAAAAATAGACTTTACAAAATTCACCCATTTACAATTAAAACCAACATGACTTTGTAGATATAACAAACGATACAAAACTGAACAATTTTTTTCCTGTTTATCAAAAATTAATTTGCACCAGTAATTAATAATTCTAGTTTTAACTATTATACTTAGTGGTTTTCTCCCTAATTCACCATAAACAATATAATTTGGTGTAGAATTTTTTAATCTCAAAACCAATTTACAAAACTTAAGATGGACTCTTTCTATTATATCTATATTTTCGAAACCCCACAGTTCACAACCATATAATAATATAGGTACTACAATTCTATCAAAAAGTTCCATTTGGCATTCAATTGATAAATTAAAATGTCTAGCTTTTTGTAACACACAGTACATAGCCTTAGTTGCTCTGTTTACCAAATACTTTTTTGTATTAAAAAAAGAACAAGTTCTTGTAAAAATAATACCAAGATATTTATACTCATTTACAGTTTCTAGGATAGAGTTTTCTAAAATAAAATTAGATAGCTTGTTAATTTTGCCTTTTGAAAATATTAAAACTTTTGTTTCGCTAACATTAACTTGCAATTTCCAAATTCTACAATATTCTGTAAACATATCAAGCTGATGCTGTAAACCTTCAATAGATTCAGACAATAACACTGTGTCATCTGCATATAATAAAATCAGTAGCTTAAGATAAACATTTAATTCATTCTCAATCTGATTTGATATTGTATCTAAACCATGTACATCATTACTGACTAAAAAAGACTCTAAGTCATTTAAATATAAAGAAAAAAGTAATGGTGATAAATTTTCACCCTGTCTAACACCACTTTTACAAAAGAAAAAATCTGAAAATTCACCATTTATACATATCCTTGACTTACACTTATCGTACATATTGTAAATGATTTTAAAACATTTACCTGAAATATTATTATCTAACAGTTTTCGCCACAAACCAATACGCCACACTTTATCAAATGCCGCTTTAAAATCAATGAAAGCACAGTACAATTTCTTTTTCCTGCATCTAAGTAACTCAATAAGACTGTATAAAACAAACATATTATCAACAGTGGAATATTTTTTTCTGAAACCAGCCTGGTTTTCACAAAGAATGTCATAGGTTTCTATATAATTAGTAAGTCTATTACACAAAATAGATGTGAACACTTTACTCATACAACTTAGTAGAGTGATGGGTCTATAATTTTCTGGCTCACCACGACTACCTTTATTTTTATATATTGGTAAAATATTGCCAGCTATCCATTTGTCTGGTATAATTCCAGAGTCAAAAATAAGGTTAAAAAGTTTAATATACACCGGAAGCATAATATTGATGCTAGATACAATATACTCATTAATAATATTATCAATGCCAGCAGCTTTGTTGTTTTTCAGTGCATTAACAGCGTTTAATATTTCTTGTTCTGTTATGACATCATTAATATAATCATTACCATTTGCAGAAAAATGCTCATTATAAAAATTATTTTCATTAAAATCGTTTGCAGAATTCAATTCTTTAAAATAATTATAAAAATCAAAAACAGATACATTACTATTTCTATTACTTTTGCCACTTTTATTCAAAATTTTCCAAAATAACTTTGGATCTGAGTGGCGCATAGTTTTCAATTTCTTTTGTAAACCAGACCTATAATTGTTTAGACATTTATTAAGTTCGTGTTTATATTTCTTTTCAGCAGAACGCATTTCTGATCTAAAAATTGCGGTACCGTATTTTTTGTACATTCTTTTAGATTTACGATACAGCTTTCGAGACATAAAACAATCATTATTAAACCATTCATACTTTTGTTTTTTATAACTTTTACTACCCTGTTTAAAAACACCAAAAGTTTATCTCAACTGACCCAATCATACTGGAGATTTTAGAAAACTAAAGATCGCACTCGCTTTAGTTTTCAGACATTTCTTAGAAATTACCTTTGATGTTAAGTCCTATATTGCTATAATATATCGTCAAATTCATTTCTCATTATCCCATTTTATTTCTTTCTTTCTTTCTTTCTTTCTTTATTTATTTATTTATTTATTTATTTATTTATTTATTTATTCATTTATTTATTTATTTATATTTTATTGAATCGTTTATTTGGCTTTATTTTTTACATAAGTTTATTTTTGCTTTTTTTTTGTTTTGACTTCTTTGAAATAGTTTTAGGTTAATAAAATCCTACTTTAAAAGAGAAGTGAGATGACGAAGGTGCAAAAAAATCATTTTATGCAAAATGCAGTATGTGAAAGGGCTAAAATTAAATACTGTTTATAACAATATGACCTGTTCTCGATATTGCAATAGAATAAAATATTTATATTTGAAAATATGTTCTTGTCGATAGCCCGTTTGTATGTTAAACAAATAACAAATAGTTAGTTTTTACATTTTCTTTAAAAATCTGAAAATCAGGTAATTAAACGTAGATTTACAAATCATGTTGCAGTGTCATCTTGACATTACAATGTTGTGCAATTTCTTCAACAAGACAATCCCGTGAGAGTGCTCGTGAATCTTTTAAATGAATAAACGTTAATGTCAGCATTAAATGTTTTAAAGTTTACTTCATTATAGAAAAATCTTATTTCGTAACTATGGTAATTGTAAATTTGATCAAACTAACAATATACTAGCAATGCTTTATTACTAAGACTTAAAGTCGCTAAATTTTCGCTGATTTTAATCATTTTAATCAACAAGAAACTCTGGGTAGCAACGGTGCACTCCTTAACATTTACATGTGTTGCTATGTAACATAACTGAGTAGTTTCAATTTTTTTCGAGTTTCTCCTTTGAAATTATTTTTAATTTTCGGTTTCCTATTCTTATAAAAGTCTGATAATATTATGTTCTTGCAATTCCAATTATATTGCAACATACTAACATGGTTTAAAAATGATGTTTTTATCCAAGTCACAATGATTTAACTAATAACTAGACGGTCAGTTCCGAGAGCGAAGAAAAAACGGAGTGTGCGGCCGTAAGAAAACCAACTAAGGAGTTGAGTTGAGTAATTGTGTTTTACATCGCGGTCAAGAATATTTCACTTATATCGAGACGACGCCAGCTATAGGCGAAAGTGCAGAAATTTTGCCTGTGCGTTGCTCTGATGGCATTATACAGCAGGGTTCTTTATCGTGCAAAGCCTGCCATGACACGGCACCTCGTGTATTTTAAGTTCCCATCCGAAAGAACCGTGACTTTCATTTCGTAATGCCGAGCGCTTGGCGAAAGAACAGTCACTACCAACTTTCAAGTCTTGGGTCAGACCCGGCTGGGGTTCGAACCCACGACCTCCCACTTAACCAACTAAGGGCAAGAGACGATATCATCCATATGCCCAGACTTTTTACCACTAGATCAGGGAGGTCCTGATTTACAAGTGCAATCGTTTTTAATTCCATATGCAAAAGTGCATGGCATCTCTTTATTTTAGCATGGCTAGTCAATTTAGCATTCCTAATCAAAGAGATAAACGACACACGTAGTATATTATGTCCTACAAATCAGTCTTTCAATAAATCACTATACTTTCGATTTTGCAACTAAATGCACTTTATCGGAATATTTTGACTAATTACATCACAGCTTATTTCGTGACAAATTGTTCACATTTAGACAAAAATAAAGTCTCGTGATTACGGAAAAATGAGTCAGTCTACAATTCTGATTGAAGAATTAAGCCCCCTATAGTTTTCCCCAATAATATGGTTGTTGAATTAGTACACCAATATATCAAGGTAGTATTTGTAGAGAATCTTAATAACACACTATACAGTAACACAGAAAACGCCCCAAAAATAAACACAATTAGTCAATCTGAAACAATACACTTGTTATTGTAATCAACATCAACTTCAGATAGTTTGTTTCTCGAATTGAAATATCACAATTACTAATACCATATCAGTTTTAGAAGAAATTGTACTTATCAGTTACAATAACAATTTCATGAAAGGAATAAAATATTTTTCCATCACGACTACAATTGTTTACCTTATGTCATTGTGTTACTTCAAATACCCGATCCCAGTCAGAAGGGTAGAGTGAAGTGAAGCAAAATAGTATTTCATGTACTTTAAATCATTTTTATCTATATCAAAGCGGTCAGTTCTACAATGGTTAAGGAAAACAGAAGAAAATTTGTTTTAATTATTTTTTTTTTATTTATTTATTTATTTATTTATTTATTTTTTTTTGTACACTAAGATCTGCCGGACTGGGATTTTGGTCAAATCGATGGTAGGTGTTGTGATTCGGAAAGACTGATTTAACCAACAGTTCAAAAACGGAAGTAATATAATCAATTGTTTCCTATTTGGTAATGTGTAATTCCATTCATTGTTCAAATAAAAGACAGATTGGTTTGTAACTGAAAAAAAAACAACAACAGGCAATACATCCAAAACCACGAAAAAAGTTAATGAGAAGCACAGGCAAACACAACATGCAAAAGCAAACCTGTTTTTAATGCACTGACTAAATCACCAGTTGTCATGGTCACTCGGGTATTTTCCTTGAATCACCTAATAGTAAAATTGAAAGATCCATATTAAAAATAATAAAAATAAAATAATAATAATAATAAAAATAATAATAAAAATAGCAACAACAACAACAACAACAATAACAACAACAACAACAATAATAATAATAATAATAATAATAATAATAATAACTCTGCAGCACAGATCAAAGATAGGCATTAATTAACTAATTAATGAAGTACTGAGGGGAAAAAACAATGTTCTTTCAAGGCAACCTTGATCAATATGTGGCAAAGTTTTATCATAACCATTATATTTATTAACTATAAATGTTCGTCCAAAGTCCATTTGTTTACAATTTAAAAATAACTTCTATTAATAGAACCCAAAGATGAGTAATCCCCGAAACTGGTCGAAAATAGTTCCTGTAGGTAGAAAACGTTACTGAAAAATAACAACGTCATTTGACAGGAAAACAACCAATGAAATTGCTCTAAATGGTGTTACAACGTGAAGTTTGTTATTATTTCAGTATAATTAAGTGTACAACAATAAGTAGAGATTGCTTGGTCTCATTATTAACAAGAGGCCCATGGGCCTTAACGCTCACCTAAAGACATGTCCAATATTGTTTGAAAAGTGCAATAGACAATATATTACGTACAGAAGCTTTTAAAGTTTTCTCAAGTTAAGAACTTCCACAAAACTTAATCAGAAATATATCCACTCACATTTCATTCATAAGTAGCTTATACAATATGCATAAAGTAATTGTAGTGCAATGAATAATTTCCAAATCATTAATCAATTTCAGTATACTTATGCAGCTATGTCCTTGACCTTTGAACATATATGACCTTGAACCATATATGATTGTCATGTCAATACCTACAATATTATAATATACATGCCTATGCATGAAAATGATAGCTTTCAAGATAATTAATAATCTTAGTATTCCTATGTTGATATGACATTGACCTTTGAACATATAACCTTGAACCATATATCAAAATGATCGTTGTCATAATACCTACAATATTCTAATATACATGCCTATACAAAAAGTTATTAGTTTTCAAGATAATTAGTAATTCAAGTCTTCTTTTGCAGCTGTAACCTTGACCTTTCCACAAATGACCTTGAACTATATATCAAAATGATCATTGTCGCAATACCTACAATATTCCAATATACATGCCTATAAAAAAGTAATTAGTTTTCAAGATAATTAGCAATTTAAGTTCTCTTTTGCAGCTGTGACCTTGACCTTTCAACATATGTCCTTGAACTATATATCAAAATGATCGTTGTCGCAATACCTTCAATATTCTAATATACATGCCTATACAAAAAGTTAATAGTTTTCAAGATAATTAGCAATTTAAGTCCTTTTGCAGCTGTCACTTCACCTTTCAACATATGACCTTGAACCATATATCATAATGATCGTTGTCGCAATACCTACAATATTCTTATATACATGCCTATACAAAATGTTAATAGTTTTTAAGATAATTAGCAATTTCAGTCTTCTTTTGCAGCTGTGACCTTCACCTTTTAATATATGACCTTGAACCATATATCATAATGATCGTTGTCGCAATACCTACAATATTCTTATATACATGCCTATACAAAAAGTTAATAGTTTTCAAGATAATTAGCAATTTAAGTCTTCTTTTGCAGCTGTGACCTTGACCTTTCAACATATGGCCTTGAACTATATATCAAAATAATCGTTGTCGCAATACCTACAATATTATAATATACATGCCTATACAAAAAGTTAATAGTTTTCAAGATAATTAGCAATTTAAGTCTTTTTGCAGCTGTCACCTTGACCTTTCAACATATAACCTTATATCCATATATAAAAATGATCGTCATGTCAATATCTACAACATTCTAATATACATGCCTATACAAAAAGTTAATAGTTTTCAAGATATAGTGACAAATATATAATTTTAAGCAATTTCCCACTCAGTGCCTCCATTTTGAGCCCCATGGCTACCATTTGTGCAAATCTGAAAAAAAGATGACCTAAGGATGTTATAAATGAAATAACTAAGTTATATCTCTTGTAGATTCAGAGAAGAATATTTTCAAAGTTTTTCTCTCTTTCCCCCCTTATGTGGCCCAAGGGGACATAACTCCTTCATTTATGCAAATCTGAAAGGGCTTCACCCAGGCATGATGGTTACCAAGTTTCATTAAATTTGGCCCAGTGGTTTTGGAGGAGAAGATTAAAATGTAAAAAGTTAACGCACTAGGCACGAAGGACGACGCACGACAGACGACGGACTCAGGTGAGCTAAAAATTCTTAAATAACCTTCCGTAATATATTCCTATATACACTTATATGCTAAAACTTTACAGTTTCGGATGTTTTTTCCAAGGTAACTTGTCACTTGACCATATATAACATTCTGATGGCTATAAAAAGGCATTTAAAATGTTTGAAACTTGGTTAATTTATTTATTTATTTATTTATTTATTTATTTATTTATTTATTTATTTATTTATTATTATTATTACATGTAATTTATTTTATTTTTTTAACTTGTCCTTCCTGTCTGATGATATTGTGCGTGTAACATCAACAAATCTTATTAGTTCATTTTTTCTTTCTATAAGTAACTATTGTTTCGGTCACAGATGTTTTTTAAAGTAACAAAAAATCAACTAAAACATGTTGTTGACAATACAGAAACACAATGAAAAACACAGATCAAGTTTTAAAAAAGTCTTGCAACCGGTGATTAAAACAAACCGGACTTTGGACGGACACTATTGTAAACTTTCTATGGTGTGGTTGTAGTACTGTTTGAATGCTTTTAACCATCAGACTTTCATGATTAATCAAATTTATAGAAAAAAATTGTAACCGCAGTACCATAGTAACAGAAAAAAATATTTATGCCCAAGTCAAGACTTCCATTTAAATCAAGACGGTTTAGAATTTTTATTATTATTTATTTATTTATTATTTTGGTAATACCAAGTTTTGGGAGACAACCACCGACCTTTTAACAATTAGATTTGTAGGATTTTATCCGTACGCACTCGCTGTAAACCACTTGGCAACAGAGGCTTAATCTATTTGAAGGTGTTTATTTGAAAACAGGTTGATTCGATAAAACAATTAACAACACGACCAATAAATAAAATAAAGTAGCCACGTTTCAGACTTTTGATTACAAAAATAACTTGTTGAAACTGTGCGTATGTCTGCCTTTTTTTAAAAAATAAATTTAATCAAGAATATTTTTTATCACAAGTTATGATAAATTTTCCCAATTTGCTTTTTAATAAAAACTAAACTATATGATAAATTTGTACATTATGTATAATAGTCATCGTTAAAATTCTTATTCATAAATTGCAGCAGTTGTCTAAAATTTATGTTAAAAAGAAAATTATGCTGATCAAAGTTTATTTCTATTTCAAGACTCAACTCCTACGCTCAACAAATGAACTTCAATCAGTTTATAATACTACATTAATTATAAGATTATGAATTCTGGCGTGAAAATAATTTGTACTTTTCAACAAGTTAACTATAACCTTCGTCACACGATAAATGTATCAAAGTACTGAAAGTACTGACAGCCTTGTGTTATGAATCAGAATAATAAAAAATAACAATGTAATATGTTATATGAAATTGAATGAAGGAAATAAATGAAGCAAGGAGGTTCACGTGGTAAAAAGGATTAATTGTCAGTGGATAACAAGTCATTTTTGTTGTTGCTATTAGTAACAACAAAGAGTTTAAACACGTAATTTAATTTAATATTGTTTCAAAATGCCTCATCCTTGCTTACTTTAAAAAGAGAAATTCTTTATAACTAAAGCTCCTTACCTTTAAAAATAAAGATCTCATAATACATTATTATTGATCATTAAAGTGATTGATTTATTGTAAACCGCGTGATACACTGACACACGAAAGATGAATCAGAAAGTTTATCAAAGTAACACCTGTGGTAGTCTTTGGCAAAATTAATGAAAGTCGGCTACCACTGGCAACCATTTGTCCTTACTGGTATTTTTGTCAGCATCGGTGACCTTTGGCATTTACTAATTCATAGCAACATCTACAGGACTTACCGAGAGGTTACATGTAAAATAGTGTCGGTACGATAAGGGACAAACTATTAATTGGCTGGATTTCCATAAAACAACGTACGTGTGTATCAGAACAGATATTCGGTATGGTCAAAGTCGATAGTCAATATTTTTAAGCACATCATAAGAAATAAATAATGGTTAAAAAAGAAAAATAAGATAATAAAATGGAAAATGGAAATTGCAAATAAAAAACACTAAAACTTAGAAACAGCCTTAGGCATCGAGAACACATTACACCAAATAACTCACATTAGCTCGCTGAATATAAAAAAAACTAGTATTCATTTGCAACTGAAACAATTGTTTTCATTCATTTTAAATTCCCTCGCCTTTGGACGCTAGCAGGTTTATATCCAAGCATTACTGTTTATTTTATTTTATTTATTTATTTATTTATTATTATTATTATTAATTTTATTATTATGTTATATTTTTTTTCCCTGTTCATTTTTGTAAAGACTTTTAGGGTCATACCAAAGGTCGCTAGTGATGACCCATAACTGGGTTACTACTTAAAGGCGGTAATCCCGTGAACGTTATTCTATATTTTTGCGCAGATGTAATATTTATGCTTCATTTGTGGTATATTTTTTGTGGTTTTTAAATAGATTTTTCATGATATTGTAGGATACCAAATGTTTATTTGATTCTGCATTTCCATTTATAGCGGTTTTGACAGTACTATATTTTTACACGTAGTTTTTTAGCAGCCAATATTATTATAACTTAAAAAATCCTAATATTTTAATTATATTGTACCACGCAGTCCATATAAGGCGTATCAAGTTTGGATTTCCAATTTATCTATTTACAATAGTTGTAATTGGCAGTACCTATTTAAAACTTAATCTTTACGTTGATTTTCCGTTTATCCATACTTGTGGGTGTCTCTCTATTTTAGGCACAGAATAACATAGCGTCTCTCAAGAAAAATTACATTGTCATGATTGAAAGATAAACAGGATTTTACCACAACTAAATACATGATAATCCAGTTTTAACAGAGTTAAGATAAAATATTATTATTGAATGCATTTTAGTTCACCAGAAATAGGTTATACTTACATTATCCTTTTTTTTTTTTTTTTTTTTGATCTAGGCACAAGTCATTAATTGTTTGCGCTTTACCGTTTTCGCTTTTTTTTTTTTTTTTTTTTTTTTTTTTTTTTTTTTTTGCGTTAATTGTTGGCAAAATAAAATTCATGAAAATTTTTGTTCGACAATCTTTTACAATCAAAGATTAAATAGGAAGGCTGCGATCACATAACTTAAAAATTAAACTCGTTAGCCATAATTTGTAAATGTCTACAATATATATGTATAAAACCCTCAAGCACAAACCTGCAATTTTGTTTCTTTTTTTTGCGCCAATGTGTCTAACTACTTAAGCATGTTTATTTTAATCTATTTATACAGTCGTGATTTTTAATACGATTATCTTATGACAACAAAGTTTGCACACATTTATCAAGGTATATGTTTATATATTTTAAAACGTCTGTTAATTGATATAAAACATTAGACATGTTTTTTGAGATACCATTAAATACAATCATATGATCGATGTGGAAATGACTCAGTTTTCTGATTTCTTCTTGGATATTTAACGCTTAAAAATGTTTGGTATTTTTAAAGTGTTGTAACATATGTTATTTAAAGCCGCATTCAAAACATTCTTATGCAATAAACGAACACTTTGTCGTGAGTTGTCAACGTAATTGGCTTTTTTCTCTCATCAAGGTTATTTGTAAAGCGAAAATTGCTGCTACAGCTGGCGTTCTTAAATTTTTAAACCTTTTGAAAAAATCTCACATGTTCCGTATCTGTTTTGTTATAGAACATTCGACTGTTAGTATATTATTATGTCCAATTCATTATTCCTTATTTTCATTTTTTAGACAAGTTTTTTTATGTTCTTAATTTCATTATATATATATATATGGGGAAAATGACACATAGGTATATATATTCCTTATACTTTTAAATTACTTATTTTTATGTAAATATGCAATGTAACCTTTTCATAAGTCTTTTAGGCTGGGCGTCATATACAGTGTATACTAAATTGTACTTTTATATGTTTATATTTTGTATAATATGCTCGTGATAATAAATATTTATAATCAACCATTTATAATAATAATAGTTATTATTATTATTATTATTATTATTATTATTATTATTATTATTATTATTATTATTATTATATTATTGTCATTAGAAGTAGTAGTAGTAGTAGTAGTAGTAGTAGCATTAGTATTAGTACAAGCATTAGTATCATCATCATCATTATTATTATTATTATTATTTTTTTATTATTTTTTTTTTTATTATTTTTATTATTAAGTGTTCCCAATGTGAATTTATAGCACTAAATTGGGCTAAGTAGCATAATAGGTATACACGTACCATGAAGCATATTCCTTATATAGAGGATCGTTTATTGTTTTATTGTTTTTGACAGTTAAATGGAATT
Organism: Tegillarca granosa; assembly: GCA_029721355.1. Taxonomy (NCBI): domain Eukaryota; kingdom Metazoa; phylum Mollusca; class Bivalvia; order Arcoida; family Arcidae; genus Tegillarca; species Tegillarca granosa. The sequence goes on along the minus strand of CM056608.1, from coordinate 30,887,275 downwards.
GTTATTCAGAAAATATTCAATCCCGTAAATAAATATTTTAATAAATAATCTTTTATGAAGAGATAGAAATGCTCAATAATACAGTTTATGTTTTATTCATTACTTGATTTCAAAAAATAGATTTAAACGTTTTAACGTATGATGTATAATCATTTAGGTTCAGTGAAAATAAACAGCCGAAAAAAGAGGATAGATAAAATTGTTTACTTTAAATTATATCTAAATTTCAGATCAAAATAAGCCTGACAATATCAGAATGATTCAGACAGTTATCACTTTTGAATTTTTATCGTAAATCATATGCCAACATTCTATCAACTCATGTAAAACTCGGACATGATTTCTCTTTATGAGAAGGATGCTCTGGATAGAGTTTTGTTTTTTTTATTTACCATGAACTTACGACGACTTTGTGTCTCCTAACTAGGTCTCGCTAAAAACATTATATTAATTTCTCATTCAGACTTTATTAACAGCATATTTTGTATATAAGTAGTTAAACAATAAATAAATCGAATGAAACGATGACGAACTGTTATATCCACATCACTTGAAATATATTCCGATACCCGTCTCAAGTCGGGAATTATATAATTACTTGTCCAAATATATGTCTGTCTCTGATGGTCTGTTTTCTTTGGCTGTTTAAATATTTATTTGTACTCTGTAGGAGTTTGGTTGCGTTGGCTATTTTCGAGTACTTGTCTTTGTCCGTTGGAAATTTCTTTCTTTTACTTAAAAACTCATGCATTACGTCTCAATAGAGTAAAATTCAATTTACTATTGGTCTCATCATGTTTTTACCATTATTTATGCAATACGTATATAGAAAATCCAATAAACATGAATTAATTTGGGTATTTTTCGCTATGGATATTTTATGTATCATGTAATAGTAATGTTTTTTTTTCGTGCATTAAGTCTCTTTTTCCAAAAAAAAAAAAAAAAAAAAAAAAAAAAAAAAAAAAAAAACCATTTGTTTTTCAAAACGTAAAATCTCCGGATGCGGATGCGCTTAGCGACTAGACTCAAGTATGCAAAATATACCAAACTTAATTCAAGAAAATTGGGCACAATTGATTGTCATAAACACAGTGACTTCAATTCATACGAAAAATTCCTCGTGAAATCGTGAAATTTGTAATTCTTTATGAGTATAGCGAGGATTTTAATTTGTTGAAATACGCTAACCTGTGTTTTGTTTTCTGTTTTCGTTTTCTCTCCATTTAGATTTAAATAACATGACTTCATTTGTTCGTATGTTGTTTTTGGTCCATTATTTTCTTTTTTCTCCTTTTTATTCTTCTTTTTTCGTATAAGTTGATTGTTGTTGCTGTCAGTTAATGTGGAACGTGATTTTATACACGTGTTTCTGTTCTGTATTGTATCGATACGTACGTATGGTGACCTTTATTGACCAAGTGCACCTACCTCGATATCGCAGATAAACATTACAGACCACTCAGTCCATTATACTTGTACCGAAAACCACTCAGTCCATTATACTTGTACCGAACAACCACTCAGTTCATTATACTTGTACCGAGCCAACCACTCAGTCCATTATACTTGTACCGAGCTAACCACTCAGTCCATTATACTTGTACCTAGCTAACCACTCAGTCCATTATACTTGTACCGAGCTAACCACTCAGTCCATTATACTTGTACCGAGCTAACCACTCAGTCCATTATACTTGTACCGAGCTAACTACTCAGTCCATTATACTTGTACCTAACAACCACTCAGTCCATACTTGTACCGAGTCAACCACTCAGTTCATTATACTTGTACCAAGCTAACCACTCAGTCCATTATACTTGTACAGAGCTAACCACTCAGTCCATTATACTTGTACCGAGCCAACTACTCAGTCCATTATACTTGTACAGAGCCAGCCACTCAGTCCATTATACTTGTACCGAACAACCACTCAGTCCATTATACTTGTACCGAGTCAACCACTCAGTTCATTATACTTGTACCAAGCCAACCACTCAGTTCATTATACTTGTACCGAACAACCACTCAGTCCATTATACTTGTACCGAGTCAACCACTCAGTTCATTATACTTGTACCAAGCCAACCACTCAGTTCATTATACTTGTACCGAACAACCACTCAGTCCATTATACTTGTACCAAGCCAACCACTCAGTTCATTATACTTGTACCGAACAACCACTCAGTCCATTATACTTGTACCGAGTCAACCACTCAGTTCATTATACTTGTACCAAGCCAACCACTCAGTTCATTATACTTGTACCGAGTCAACCACTCAGTTCATTATACTTGTACCAAGCCAACCACTCAGTTCATTATACTTGTACCGAACAACCACTCAGTCCATTATACTTGTACCGAGTCAACCACTCAGTTCATTATACTTGTACCAAGCCAACCACTCAGTTCATTATACTTGTACCGAACAACCACTCAGTCCATTATACTTGTACCGAGTCAACCACTCAGTTCATTATACTTGTACCAAGCCAACCACTCAGTTCATTATACTTGTACCGAACAACCACTCAGTCCATTATACTTGTACCAAGCCAACCACTCAGTTCATTATACTTGTACCGAACAACCACTCAGTCCATTATACTTGTACCGAGTCAACCACTCAGTTCATTATACTTGTACCAAGCCAACCACTCAGTTCATTATACTTGTACAGAGCTAACTACCCAGTCCATTATACTTGTACCAAGCCAACCACTCAGTCTATTATACTTGTACCGAGCCAGCCACTCAGTCCATTATACTTGTACCGAACAACCACTCAGTCCATTATACTTGTACTGAGCCAACCACTCAGTTCATTATACTTGTACCGAGCTAACTACCCAGTCCATTATACTTGTACCGAGCCAAGTAGTTGAGGCTTACGACAACGAAAACCCCTTTCTCACTTGCGATTAAATAAAGCAAACTCACAGCAGTAACAAGTCTTTGTTTTCACCAGTTCGCCACCGAGGCCCTTTCTCTTATAAATAGTTGTAAACTATCTTTTAATAGACTAAGAAATTACTACTATTTTTAAGACGTTATTATCTACGTTTCTGTACATAACAACATTTTCAGAACTTTTTCCCCTCATTACGTGTATTCAATCTTTGTTACTTTTTTCAGTACAGATTAGCCAAAACTGTAAAAATGTCTTAGACTAGTTAAGAGTTTTTTTCTTTAACAATCGTAATTTGTTTAGATGATCAATGCTAATACTGATCCCTAAGTCATATTAAACATGACATTTTTCTTTTTAACCTTCATGAGTAGTTCTAGGGCCACTGTGGTAGCTCAGTTGGTAGAGTGCTCGCTCCGTAAGTGGAAGGTCGTGGGTTCGAACCCCAGCCGGGTCTGACCAAAGACTTGAAAGTGGGTAGTGACTGCACTTGGCATTACGAAATGAAAGTCATGGTTCTTTCGGATGGGAACTTAAAGTCCCGTGTCATGGCAGGCATGGCACGATAAAGAACCCTGCTGTAAAATGCCATCAGCGCAACGCACAGGCAAAATTTCTGCACTTTCGCCTATAGCTGGCGACGTCTTGATATAAGTGAAATATTCTTGACTGGGACGTTTAACACCATTACTCTACTCAACTCATGCGTAGTTCTATAAGAATTTCTGCCTTACAGTCGTTGGCCACTGTTGTAAGAATGGTTGGGAAACGGGTTGAGAATATTAAAGAAATTAGAGCTTCGGTAATACAGATTTTACTGGGGAAGTTTATGAGTCTGATAAGGTGTCTCGTGAGGCAGTTCGTATGTGTGGAAAGAAATTTCAGACTGCCATAGTTTCCGTCAAAGATGCAGCAAAATCTGGGTGAACTTTGACTTTAACAGGCAAGGCAAATGTCTTAAAAGTCAGGGAAATAATTGAGTGATGACTGATATACAATTCTTGATACTGTCAAAGCTGTTGGTATATCGATATCTCGGGCGCATTTTATTTAAGCGTATATAGAAAGCATGAAATATTTCTGCCAGGTCAATCATTCATGTATTCACTTGACAGATGACCAAAAAAGGGTGCGATTGCAAACCGCTAAGAGAACTGCTCAAAATGTTTCCAAATACAATCAAAGACAATTTGCAAACATTGTTACTGGGTTTAATATTTCGAACCAGAAATATTAATTGGAAAAAAATGTTAACTAAACACATTAGAAGGTTTGCATTTGCCAAAAGAAGCATAAGCACAAAGAAGGTTCTTTATTGCATATTCCACTCATGTGATTGTATAGCCGTACAAATTCCGGAACAGAAGGGCAAAAGTGTAACAGGTCGGTATTACTGAAATGTTATACTAAAAAGCTCAAATGTTATCATTAAATAGGCCCAGTGTCAGGATTTATGCATGTGCGTCTACTTCAAGGTAATGTTCCTTTACATTTGAGCTTGAGGACAGTTTTCTAAGTCTAAGAAGTTTATCGTCTTGCCATACACACCATACTCTCCAGATCTAGCCCCATGCGACTTTTTCATATTTCCAAAACTCAAAAACGTTCTTATCTGGTGGTCGTTATAAGTCCCGACAAGCCCTTGCCTCAGTCATCAGTCAGTACCTCAGAGGTCTGCCTAAATCAACATACCGTCACGCATTTCAGAAATTAATTCAGAGATTGAAATTAGATATTTCAAACCTCGGAGATTAATTTGAAGAAATGTAATGTTCACCTTTTAAGTCGAACGCTTTTGAGATATTGTACAATACACATTACATATTGAACAACCCTCGTATATATGAAATAAACCATACATGTATTAAAGTTATGAGGCATATTGAAGTTGGAGTCGTTTTATTTTCAACTTCTGATAGGGCTTCTCATGGAAATAAAATCTTTAAAGTTCTTTTTCTACTTCTGTGAAACCTTAACAATACTTCTTTTGAGTGCAAAGCTTCCTCATCATTAACTAACATAATAATGATAGATACCGCAACAAACAAACGCAATTTCAATTAGTAACGCCTAATTTAAATCGCTATGGGAATAATTTACTTTATGATTATGCCGCCTTGGAAAATTATAAAATATAATGTATGAAAGAATTCAACATTATCAAAAAGAGCAACAACTTCATCATCAATTGTTATATATAAAAGGGAATTAAATTATGCATGATGAAGCAGTTAATATTACATGTGCCATAACGTATATCTTCACATAAACATCCCAGATGGAAGTTTATAGATTTTTTATGAAACTCAAAGGTGGCTTTTATTTATATTCCAATTCCTACATCTGTAAATTTACTTAAATTTGTTCTTAAATAGAGCAAACATTTAAAGCTTTGGCAGTTACCGGAACCATAGTGTTCGGCGTGCATTTTATTGAGTGATAAGGTTGAGAGCAGTTCTAAGTAAAGAAATATTTGAAAAAGATTTTATTGTATTTCATTTAATGAGGTTTTACGTCCCAAGAATTTATCACTTATATCGAGACGTCACTAGCTATAGGTGAAGTGATAATTTTTATCTTTGGATTGCGTTGAGGGCAATATTCAAGGAGGGTTTTTTGCATGCCACCCCTGTCGTGACACGGGGGCACATTGGTTTGTTAGGTTTCCTCTGGAAAATCCCTTGCCTTCCATTTCTAAATGCCGACTATTTAGCGAAAGAATAGTCACTACCAATTTTTAAGTCTTGGTCAGACTAGGCCTGGGGTCGAACCGCGGCCTCCAATATACGAGGCGAGCACTCTACCAACTGAACTACTGAAGTGTTTATATTTGAATAAGATGGTCGAGACAAAAAAAGTTTTGTGTTTCAGTACAGTCACTATCGAGTGACAAAAAGTATCCAAGATTTTATGAAAAATTTACATTTAAATCACACACACACACACACACACACACACACACACACACACACATATATTATATAATTTATTCCACCTGATCATTTTAGAAGTCTAAGATATGTACGTTGACGACATTTACACGCCCTAACGATGTAAATTTGTTGATGTAATTATGTTTTTATAATTAACATTCAGGAATTTAAGCATAAATAGGTTAATCTTTTAACTTGGATCAAACTACCACAGGTGAGTTTTAAATAATATTTAAACACTTTATAGTTTAAAAATAAGACTAATTGGATCCATTGCTTCTGTTATCTGATTTAAAGTTGGTAATACCAATACTTTCCCATGGAAACTATTTACAAATCTAAAATATCTTGCTTGATTTTATTTATTTAACACGATTTGTTTTTTTTTTTTTTTGTTTTTTTTTATTAATTTATTTTGACTAATTTCGAAAAAAAAAGTTCATAGAATGATTTTGCATTTTGGTTTTTAAACAAAAATTTAAAATTCTGGCTACATATATTGTGAAAACAAATGCTGAAACATTATACACGGTATGTAAAAACTTAGATATACATGTACATATCTCACTAAGGTCAACATGATCCATTACTACCTTCTTTATTCGTATTTATATTAAACCTATGTATGTTTGATCTCAAAATACACTTTTATCACACCGCTCGAAAATCATTTTGTCACAAAATAATTTCAATTCATATATTGTAATTTGTTTTTCAGATATTAAAATATCGCTTTTTCAGTCGTTAAAGTAACATGTACAACCTTCACTCTTATTATCTTCATTATTTGCAACATGACGGATAAAGCCGAAGGGAATCCTAGACTGGTAAATGGGGGCGACTGGTCCCTGGCTACTTTTTTACCATTGACCTGTAAGGCTTCGTGTTACGTTTCCTGTTGTCTACATGTAGTTTTTATCGTTTAGTCAAATACGCATTTATTTGTTGTTTTGTTTTCGTGATTGACTAACTATTCCAATAAATTGATTAACAAAATTAGATTCCAAAATTTAAATTACCTCTCAATGCTAAAATAATCATAATGTATAGATAATTTTATGTTAATTTTATACACCGGCTTGCAGTGTTTGATCTCATTGTTTTCCCTGGATCATAGTTGTTTTTAAATAGGTTAATTGTCAGAGGATAGCCTTCATCGACATAGAACGTTAAACTGGCATTGTGTTAAATAATTATTGATAATTAAACAATCAATAATTATAAAAGATAAATAATTTGGTTAATTAACTAACTTTATTGAAGTCATAATTGGTAATGTGATAGATTATTTAATGGATAAGTCTGTCACCATGTCTCAAATTACACAATACTTTATCTACGGTGTTCCTGCTGTTGTTTAACATTTAATAAACTAATTTTGTAACAACTGTCAGCAGATAGACAGAGAGGACATATCGATATGTCGTAATGATGATTAACTTAGAGTTACAAATATGTCTTTATATCAAAATTATGATACTCTCTCTCTCTCTCTCTCTCTCTCTCTCTCTCTCTCTCTCTCTCTCTCTCGTAGGTACGGTTAGTTTCAATAAACTCTCTCTCTCTCTCTCTCTCTCTCTCTCTCTCTCTCTCTCTCGTACTTACGGTTAGTTTCAATAAACTCTCTCTCTCTCTCTCTCTCTCTCTCTCTCTCTCTCTCTCTCTCTCTCTCTCTCTCTCTCTCTCTTACGTAAGGTAGTTTCTATGAAGTCACTTTGAATGGTCAGAAATTTCATAGTTAACTATGAATATCTTACTGTTGTATAAAAATCGGTGATACCACAGTCACTTAAAACATGTTTCACAAAGCATCCATTGCTTAATAAAAATGTTGTTAAGTAAATAATACATTTGATTGTTTCCCCTTGTTGTAAGAGACTTGAGAACATAAAGAGACGTGTTACTCTATGAGTCTATATGCTATCCTGTTTTCATCAACTGAACGTACAACATTCCTGAATGTTGTTATTACCTTGACATCTTAATGCGATTTAGTGCTAGCCCTGTAAGTGGTAGGTCGTGGATTCGAACCCCGACTGGATCTGACCCAAGACTTGAAAGTGGCTAGTGACTTTTCATTCGCCAAGCACTCGGCAGTATGAAAAAAGTAACGGTTCTTTCGGATGGGAACGTAAAATAAACGAGGTCCCGTGTCACGATATGTGTGGTACAATAAAGAACTCTGCTGTATAATGTCCATCAGCGCAACCTACAGGCAAAATTTCTATCTACACTTTCGCCTTAAGCTGGCGATGTCTCGATAACAGTGAAATATTCTTGACTGGGACTTTAAACACTATCACTCATTCACTTTTTATGCGATTAAGCAATGTAAATTAGAAAAAGATTAGCTCAAGGAGCTACCACAAGACGCGGCTCCTGCACAAAACCTCATATAAACTACATCTTAATGGAGAATACTACCTCTATTAAACAATTTTATTTTTATTTTTATTTAATTTTATAATCAGTTGTCCTCATAATATTTTACCTTTTGGCTGTTTTATCATTTACTTTATTGTGTGGTTTTGTTGGTTGAATTGGCTATTGCAAGGAAAATAGTTTCATATGCAAATATTTTTTTTCGTCTACTTTAATTGGTTTATTGAAGTTATTTTTACTTTTATGGCGCCTTTTTAGTCACTTTGGTGATTCTCAGATACAATAAATGTTGTCTTGTTACATATTTTATTATTCTTTTGCAGATCATTAAAGCCAGACTGCTTTTATAACAACATCAAAATACTAAACATAAAAGTTATGTGGAAAAAAAGTTTGTATCACAGGAAATAGGATTTAAATATACATATGTTGTAATGAGAGTAAAACACAGACAGAAAAAAAAGGAAAAAAAAAAGAAGAAAATTACTTCAATTAACTTTAGACTTCAAACACGGGTTTATAGTTGTTTGAGTACTATCAGAGAGTCCAAATAATTTAACATTTTCAATGGACCATTGTTGTACAAATTTTGTACAACAATGGTCCAAATATTTGTACAACAATGGTCCATTGAAAATGGTAAATAATTAATATTTAATTAATTATGTAATTAGCAAAAAAAAAAATGATAAAGATGACAGTTTGACAATTTAATCAAGATATTTTAAGCTATATGACAGCTAATCAAGATCCTACTGTGATTAATTTTGACAGATAAACAGAGGGGGTAGAAATCTGGACCAACTAACGTCTGTAAAATCCACGACTAGATAATTTACTGACCAGCGTTTTTAGTAAGTATGTAAGAAAAAAGGCTACTAAGATTGAAGGTTGAATTTGTTCTTCCACAATTAACAGAGCATGTCTTGTACTATTTTATTAATCTTATGCATAACAGTCTTTTGTTAGTTTCATACCTTAGTTCATAAAAACTTAACAAATTAACTAAAACGTCATTGACAGTCTTGTAAAATTTGAGAACTAGATTAACATCAGTTAAAAAAGATTCGAGATTTTCAATATAATACATAAATAACAAAAAACAGTAGCATTTTTAATCAATCAATTAATTAATTCATATTTATTAATTTATTTATTTTAATTTATTTTTATTTATTTTTTTTCAAAGGATTTTCGTATTCTTTGATAGAAGTGTTACTTGAATAACAATTTAAAATGATCTTTCGAGTGAAAATCAAGTCAACAGATGATCCATTATAATACTTCTTTATGAAATCATAAAAAACCGCATTGGTGGCTCATTGGTAAAAAGCAAATAGCTGACAAAATGCTGATATGACGTTAAATAACATTATTAAGCAATCAAATGACTTGAAAAAAAAATCCCATGACTATTGTTTTGCTTTCCATGGAATATAGAAATCGGTATTAATAATTAAGTAAATATTGACTATAGAAGAATCGAGATTCAAATCCCAAATAGTTTGCATTCGGTAATGAGTATGTGTTCTTTTAAAAAAACGCCATTTTGGTACTAGCGCGAATTGACAATTTTGTCGTTAGCGAGCACTGAGAAGCAGGACATCATCTTAGAGTGTAGAATGGACAGATAAAATCACCGTATGAAATCCCCAGGTCAAACATGTGGCTTTTACTTTATTCCATTAATTTTTGATGTAGGAAAGGTGTTTATAGGCAAAAGTTTTAGATAATTAGGGAAAGTAGCTCTTTACACGTAAAAATGCAATAACAACGATTTTATCCGCATCAGATTATCTGATATATTACATAAAAAATGAATGGAAAAAGGAATGTAAATAAGCTTTAGGTTCAGATAAACAATGATTATGTTCACACAATCTGCATATTAAGAGGTTAATTATTGAAGTAAAGAAGACATTTATGATAATTAATTGATAAATGACATTAGATATCTTCTTTAATAATCCTGTTTTCAGAGATAAGTAGTTTTACTTAAAATATAAAAACTTTCATAAATTAAAGTTTAAAGTAGTAACTCAGATATGTTTGAAAATCGGTGATGCTTAATGGGAAGATTTAAATATTTCAAAAGAAATATAACCATAATGGGCATGTTAAGAGGGATACTTACATATGACACACCAGTACAAAATTAGAAACAAAACGATCTCCAAGTATAAAACCCATCACTTAGGAGTGTCATTAATCGGGCACCACTAAATATAACACCCTTGACTTGGTACAGATATTATCAGGCACCACTAAGTATAACACCGCTGACTTGGTACTGACGTTTATTGGACAGCACCTTGATACAGATATTATCGGGCACCACTCAGTATGAACCCCTGACTTGGTACTGACGTTTATTGGACAGCACCTTGGAACAGATATTATCAGGCACCACTAAGTATAACACCGCTGACTTGCACTGACGTTTATTGGACAGCAACTTGGTACAGATATTATCGGGCACCACTAAGTATGAACCCCTGACTTGGTTCTGACATTTATTGGACAGCAACTTGGTACAGATATTATCAGGCACCACTAAGTATGAACCCCTGACTTGGTACTGACGTTTATTGAACAGCACCTTGGTACAGATATTATCAGGCACCACTAAGTATAACACCGCTGACTTGGTACTGACGTTTATTGGACAGCACCTTGGTACAGATATTATCGGGCACCACTAAGTATGAACCCCTGACTTGGTACTGACGTTTATTGGACAGCACCTTGGTACAGATTTTATCGGGCACCACTAAGTATAACACCGCTGACTTGGTACTGACGTTTATTGGACGGCAACTTGGTACAGATATTATCGGGCCCAACTAAGTATGAACCCCTGACTTGGTACTGACATTTATTGGACAGCAACTTCGTACAGATATTATCGGGCACCACTAAGTATGAACCCCTGACTTGATACTGACACTTATTGGACAGCAACTTGGTACAGATATTATCGGGCACCACTAAGTATAACACCGCTGACTTGGTACTGACGTTTATTGGACAGCACCTTGGTACAGATCGGGCACCACTAAGTATGAACCCCTCGTCTAAGTACAGACTACTAAATACAAAAACCCTGATTTGGTACAGACATATATTGGGCACACCACCAAGTATATACCCTTGACTTTGTACAAATATTATCGGGCACTACTTAGTATAAAACCCCTGATTTGGTACTAAAATATATTGTGCCTAACCACCAAGTATATACCCTAGACTTGGTACTGAAATAATCAGTCACCACTAAGTACATACCTTGACTTGGTACAGATATTATCGGGCACTACTTAGCATAAAACCCGGATAAGGTACTGAAATATATTGTGCCTAACCACCAAGTATATACTCATGACGGATATTATCGGGCACTACTAAGTATAAACCTCTTGACTTAGTACAAACATATCTCCGGCACTACTTAGTATCAAACCCCTGACTAGGGCTTACATTATAGGGCACCACTAAGTATGAACCCCTTTGAACTCACATTCATCATAAAATATATACCCGTGACCTGGTTTCGAAATATATAAGGCACCAACAAATTTTATAGAGGACTGACATTTTTCGGGCGGCATAAAGAATATACCCCTCTCAATTAGCACAGACTTTCATCGGGAAACATTACGTATTTACTATTTGTTTGGTATTGATATCAATCGGGCAGCACCACCCCTGACTTTGTACAGACTTTTATTGGATACCCCTGGTTATAAAACTCCTGACGTAACACAGACTTCACCAGGCACTTCTGAGTATATGATCCTTGTCTTAGTTCTACACATATGTCAAGCGGCCTCCAGTATCAAATCCCTTATTAATGACTTTATTGGACACCACAGAGTATAAAACCCCCATGTAGTTACTTTTATTAGGCACCGCTGAGTAAAGTCACCTGACTTGGTACTGACACACTCCGGGAATGTTGATAATATGGTATTTAGTTTAGTCATTTAGTTATTGTCACAACAAGTTGCCCAATATTTAACTTGGCTTACTTCTAGATGACACAATCACAATGCTCATAAAACTGATTATTACGGTCAGGCTGGACATAAGTTACGAAAAATATCAAACAAATAACGAAGTGTTGTATTTTTTGTCTTCTTTCTGCAAACGGTGAACTTGTTCCAGGTCTATAGATATTTTCCATGTAATAGCGATATCTGAGTATAGAAACAAATAGAGTAATTAGAATCCACATCAAGTAAACAATATATCATTGGACGTAACTGGCAGCAACTGATTTTAGATCGATTTGCTGTGAAAAAAACATAAATCAAAAAAAAAAAAAAAAAAAAAAAAAAAAAAAAAAAAAAAAAAAAAATTGGAAAAGAAAAAAAGAACAGAAAAAAAAACAAAACAAAAAACACCTTCAGACCCTATGGAACATTTGGGAACCAAATGTCGTGTAGAAATTTAACATTTTTTTATCATTTTTTTTTAAAATGTCGGGAAAACATTTGCATTTTATTATTTGGATCTGACAATCGCTATTCATGCTGACTTCCAGAAAAGACTTACAATCCCAACTTTACGACCCGGATGGTATCAGTAAAAACAAGCCATTATCAGGAAGACATGTAAGCCATCTTGTACGTTCAGTAATAATAAAGCGTTAGTCTCTTTATGACTTTGTAACGTTGTATTGCTTTATATTCTGTTTTATGTATGATTTGACATTTAATCATGGAAATTGGATAATTCCATTTATTTTATCAAATAATTAAACATGTTTGTAATTTGATATAACTGTTATTATAACGACAGTTATGGTTGAAATAACAACATATTGCTAACTTCCTCTTTTTTATTATCAGATATTAATCAATTTGTACGGAATGTCGCAGCTTTAAATGAACCATGAAGATCCAATAAATTTACAACATACAACTTAAAATGAACAAACGAACATAAAAACGGATCAAATCGGGTTTATGACAATGTAGAGGAAATTGAAAATATCCTGATGACATGTAGAATTAAAAAACTTAACATGTAGTATCGTATACAGTTATACAGGGAATTTAAAATATTTCTACATATACAATTTTAAACTTCAAAAACCTAACATAAATTGTAACAAAGCAAGTTTATGACAATAAAAAGGAAATTGGAAATATTTTGATGATTTCATATAAAATATAAAAACAAAAAGGTTCGTTTCATGTGGTAATTACTTTTTGAATGTTAATTGTATATTCGGGATCGCTTGCTTGACTTTG
>CM056608.1:30833792-30868792 GCA_029721355.1 Tegillarca granosa | reverse complement strand
AGAGATTTTGCTGGCATGCTATTCAATTTAAAGATGTATAATTTGAACTGAAAACTTTACTAAAAAATAAACACACAATTTCTTTTTAAAAAAGCATAATTTTGTATTTACTAAAGGAGATTAGTATAAACATGACACTGGAATTGACATTTTGACGTAAATATGTAACAGTACTTTTTACGTATTTGAAAATATTCCCAAGGAAAGTTTTCAGAAGGTTTAGTTCTGAAAATGTTAAAATCAAAAGGGATTTATTGCCTTTTAATTAAGACTAGTTTCAGATAATGGAGAATCGCATGACTTACAGTACAGGCCTGTCGAAAGTTTAACACTAAGCTGACGAAAAGGAGCCGAGACTCGGCTGCCGAGGGGCCGAGCTGTGGACAGCAAATGGCCGAAAAGTTGTCAACTCTCGGCCCCTCGGCAACTGGAACTGTCCACAGCTCGGCCACTCGGTAGCCGAGTCTCGGCAACTCATTCGGCTCCTCGGCACTTGAACTGTCCACGACTCGGCAGTTCATTTGGCCTCTAAGTAGCCGAGTCTCAGCCACTAGCTAGCGAGTGGTCTAACAATTAACATCTGAGAGATTAATGTTTAACTGTATATTTAAAATAATAAAATCTATCAATCCGTAATGATAAAGACTTTGAAAAATAACAATAATAAATTTAAAAAAATGATTATCAAACAAATAAAATAAAATAAAATAAAATAAATAATAAAATAAAATAAAATAAAATAAATAATAAAATAAAATAAAATAAAATAAAATAAAATAAAATAAAACAAAACAAAACAAAACAAAATAAAATAAAATAAAATAAAATAAATAAAACTATTAAATAAACGGATGGTGGAAAAGATACATATGTGATTTTTTTCAGCAATTTACATCTGATAGAGATTAATTGTATATAAAAATAATACTGTAATAATAATAATAATAATAATAATAATAATAATAATAATAATAATAATAAAAATAAAAATATATCAGTCGTTAATGATAAGGAATATAAGTGCAAATTAAATAAATTAAATAATTATAATAAATTTAAAAATAATAATAATAGAAATAATAATAAATAAATAAATAAATGAATAAATAAATAAAAAACAATAATAAAAGATAAATAAATAAATACCATCAAATATATGTACGACGGAAAAGTAGATATGTGATTTTTTTCCCCAGAATTGCATAAATCTTTTATATTCCATTATGGAGCGGAATTTCAAAACAAAAAACTGGACTTCTGCCATCGCAGTTTTAATTTAGTCATTAAATGTACCTATACAGGTAAACGTCAGGTGTCATAATCCGAATCTGTTAATCCCCTGTCATCATCAAATACCAAATAGATAAATATTATCTTCTCTAATAATTTTCCTTCTGATCTTTTTTTGACTTACTCCAGAGTTAGATAATCTCACAATTTTCTCTCTAAAATATTGCGATATACGCGTAACTGCAGGCATGTTTAATGAACTGATGTTTTCTAGATAATGATCGTGTGGCCGAAAAAGTGCCGAGGAGCCGAGCGACCGAAAAGTGCCGAGCAGCCGAAAAAGTGCCGAGCAGTCAAAAAGTGGCCGAAAAACAGCCGAGCGATGGACAGTAGCTGCCGAAAAGGTGCCGAGCTGTTGATTACTATTGGCCGAGACATAACTGCCGAGGGGCCGAGACAAGCTGCCGAGTCGGCACTAATTTGGCACTTAAGTGTTTAACTTTCGACAGGCCTGTACTGGATGAAGATGCAATATATGCGTTCAGGTCGAAAGGGTAGTATGATTTCGAATTGCCTTAAGTAGACACCATACGCAACCGACATTTAATGAAGCCTTTTTTAACTTCTGAGGTTGGTGTGTACTTTTTTAATGAGTTCACTGAAATTGAATTCGTGACTTAATCGGCTCTCATTTTGATTTAAAGAGAAATGTTTCGTGCTTACAAACGCATTTACAATTTCTGTTAACATTTAAATGAAAGCATTGCTTATTTTCGGGAAAAAATGAAATTGCATTTTCAACGCAACATAATTTCTCTTCATTTAGGATAGATATTGGAATAGACATATTCTGAAATGGTTTGAAAGACAACATACCCGCACGACTTAAAATCATTTAACTAAAGAAGCTGTTCTCAGTATAATTAAAGGAATGTAGTTATGATGTTAAACAACCAAGTCAATATTCTTTTACTTATAACGAATTGGTCAGATTTTGAGTGGTGGAGGAAACCGACCTGGAAATATTCATGTTGCGAAAATACAAAAAATTGTGCAATACGTACGTTTTGTACCTGCGAAAACTGAGTAACTTTTCACTTACGAGGTAGAGTAATTATTTTTAAATCGAAGTGGTTTGTTTTAAAAAAAAAGGGTGAACTCGAATTTCAACTGACAAACCTTGTCAAACTGGAATTTGCTCGAAGTGGGAGGCAATTTCCATTTTGACCAACTGAGGCTGTCAAACTTTCTCCAACAAAGATCTTCATAGGCTTAGTTGAGTTAAGTTGATTAATGGTGTTTAACGTCCAAGTCAAGAATATTTCACTTATATCGAGACGTCGACAACTATAGGCGAAATTGCAGAAATTTTGCCTGTGCGTTGCGCTGTTGGCATTATACAGCAGGGTTCTTATCGTACAATGCCTACCGTGACACAGGACATTGTTTATTTTAAGTTCCCATCCGAAAGAACCGTGACTTTCATTTCGTAAATGCCGAGTGCTAGGCGAAAGAACAGTCTCTACCCACTTTCAAGTCTTGGGTCAGATCCGACCGGGGTTCGAACCCTCGACCTCCCACTTATGGAACGAGCACTCTACCAACTGAGCTACCGCAGTGGTCTTCAGAGGTTGAAATTCGAACCTGTAGGCGTTAGTAGATAACGTAAGATCAATAAACACTCTGTAAACAACTCAACCAGGAAACCCGGACATTATGATTTAAATAATGTTACACTTGTGAAATGTATTTCACCATTAATTTTGTCTATATGTCGATTTATAACTGTAGAATACCATAAAAATTAATATATGAGGTGTATACAATGACTTTAACGGTTATAGATAAGTAATTCCATATATCACTTAACACACTATAAATCTACTTATCAGGAAAGATTATCTCATTTAAAACTTATGTTGTTTTTGTTTTAACCTAAAAACAAACGCCATTTGTACAAAAGAATGCCATTTGTTAATGTTTTAAAACATTTAGTAAAATAAAAGATATATATTGTATATAATTTTTTTCCCTAAGTAATTGAATATAATTTTATTTGATTTTTATTATTTTTAATTAATTCTAAGTAACAAAGATATATCAGTATATCATAAACACAAGTCATCATCACAATATATAATAGACTCGTTTATATGGATTAATCATTTTAAAAAAAAGATATAAATGCATATTATAACTTTATAAGACTATCCCCTCTAAGCATGCATTGTTATTATTCAAACTCAGATATGAACATCATAACAATTTAGTTACTGGTGTGAAGCTAGCCCGCAATTTTAGGCCCAAATTCTAATCAATAACCGCCAGCCCGCAATTCTATTATTTTTTTTTTTTTCACAGAAGAAAATATTTCATTCCCATTATCATTGAAATAAACAATATTACATCAATACAAAGTCCAGAATCAGAAAATACCTTTTTAAAACGACCACCTGTATTTTAAGACCACAAGACTAATTTTTGAACGCAAAAACGGATAATTATGCCTAGGGCGTAAGATGCTTTTCGCCATCTCGGCCTTTCTGCCACAGATTCATACCACATGAATGCTTCTTAAACCGTGTTTGTTTGGTAAAGTTTTTTAGGGGTCAATAGCTAAACAATTAGTCAAATGTAATTGATCTAAAAAACACCTGTACTTAAACATTTTTTCTCCATATTTTTCTCTAAATATATTTTGCTGTGGTGCGCATATCAAAATGTAAACCACCTATTAAAAAAGCTCTATGGTACAGGTCTAAAACATCACCAATCTCATAATTGGAATTATCTCGCTCACGTCATTCTCAAGAAGACCAGTTGTCTTAAATGGGCTGAGGAGCTTCAGTGACCTATTGGGGAAGGAGTATTGTGGTCTTATACAAGCGGAAAGAGGTAAGCAGTCTGGTGTGGGCAAACGGAATTCAATGGTCTGATATTGGCGGAAAAATTCCAGTGGTCGCGTGTAGGGTTAGTGAGTCAAGTGAACTGGAGTGTGTTGAATGAATCCACTGTTCTGTTGCAGTCCAGTGGTCGTTTGTGAGATGATGGGTCTGGTGGTCTGTTGACGGCTTCTGATAAAAAAAATCCAAGAGCTCTTGATTATTGCCGTGGAGGAAGGGAATGTTTGTAGACTTGAACTGAGTTAAAGCGGTCAGGGTATTAAGCTTTGTTAACAAGCTAAAATAGGCTTTACGCTGTCTTTCGTCTTTATCTGTTATCTATAGGGTCTTAGTTTCCTGTATTAAAATAACTATGTCCAGTTCTTTGGTAACATTTCTCTGTTTACAAATCTTAACTTAATTTTTTTTATCTTGCCAAAGATCCGCATTCTGTTTTCCTCGGTCACCGCCGAACTGACAGCCTCAATATAAGTGTAAAATTTCTGACTGGGGCGTAAAAGAACACGAATGCTCTATCCCACCTCTCATGGAAAAATATCAGAATCTGTTACCATAGCATAAGGTGTATGAGTCACTCAATTGTTTAATACGTACATGCATGATAATACTTCAATATATATTATATTTATAGATTTCATAGATATCATAGAAGTCGAATTATAGCATTTGAAATTAAATTTGTGCAGAGTTAATTATAAAGGACCAATTAAAACAAGCGTTACATATTAATTTGGTGCAAAATGAATTACACGGAACCAATCAAATCGTGCGTTACGAACGCAATTTTGCTGTAATTAACGTTAAAGAAGATTTGTTGTATTTTATATTTATTTTATTAATCAATCAAAAAAGGCAATTGTTCAGCAAAAACTATAAAACACACAAAATATGTTTTATTTCTCTGTCACATTTCAGGAAAACAAGGATTGGTTGCGGTTTTAAATTTCTAGCAACAAAAAGATAATCATTCTACATAAAGACTTCCATTTAATGGTGGGGTTTGGTTAATTTCATCGAGCCTTGCTTCTAATTATAAAGCTTTATTCATCAATATTCAATGACTTCTTTCACTGACGACTTTTATGGCTCTCTAAATTTGTATAAAACGAATATAAAATGAATTATAATTTTGATGTATAACGTTGCAGCTGAATAAAATTTAGTAAATGAAATAAAATGTGTCGGAAAACAACTCCACAATAAAAACCTCGAAAATATAATAAGAAAAGCCGATCTAATTTATAAAAGTAAAAAGAATTCGGTATCGAGACGGACGAAAACACGATGTTAAGCTTCATTCTCCAGGTCCGGGCAAATGTATAAAGCAAACATATACGGATCAATTGCCTTTTGTAGCTTTCAAATCGAACTCGCGAAAAATACTTAGAAATTATCGGTTTGATTGTAGAAACAGGCAAGTTTGATAGGAAATTGTGCTCAGCCTACGAAGTCCCCTTTCGTGAAAATTCACGTGATCGTTTCTGGTTTGTCTTTTTAATTTCAAAATTATTTTATTGTTTTAACTTTTTATTAACTTTAATAAATTTTAGTTCTGAAACAAACACATGTCAAGGATATCTTCTTTATGAGAAAGCAGATACGTGAGTTACGCTTCATACCGCAGTGATGCGAGCATTAACATCTAACATTCCCCATGCTGAAGATGAAGACAGATCTTTGGCCCCAGCTTCACAATCATTCACTCAATTAAGTGTACACTCAATTTAAGGGATATTTCAATGTTAATTTTTCAGACATTACACAGTCAAAATTGAATAGATAATGTTATACATGAATTTAAATTGTTTAGTTTAGGATTGTTGAATAAAACAAAACATTGTCTCAGAAAACTTAATTTTAAAAAAAAAGAAATATTAATAAAAGAAAAATTTGAATATTTGAGTTGAGTGTACACTCAATCGAATGAGTGATTTTGAAACTGGGGCCCTGTCTTTATCTACATTCTATTAAACCCGGTGTACTAAACCCAGTGGAAAATTGAGGGGCGGGCCTTTTTCATCTTTGGACCGTTATATCAGATTGATGTTTATCAACGGTCGCAAGTCAGCACATTGACATTCTATAGGCTGCGCAAAGGTAAAAAGCAAATGAAAATCACTTGCACAAAACTCTAACATCAAATGATGTTACATTTAGGTTAATCCTGTAAATAAATTTGTCTTCTGAAACAATTGCTGATGCAACGTGAAAAATTGTTCAACTATCTTTTATCAAATGAAAATGGCTTTTAAAACAGGATTTACTGTTTAACCAACTAAAGTTGAAGTATTATTGGTATAAATAACTAACCGATATTTACTGGCTTTGTCGCGGACAGACGTATTTTTGATATGGCGATTTCATGCAAACCGGCTATTACTTAAGTCTGGGGACAAAATGGTCATCTATTTCTTTATTAGTCGGTCTATCTCTTAAGAACAGACAAATAAAAGTGCAATTTCCTCTCTTCTCACTAATGGAACCTTGTAAATTGTCATTTAGTTTACGACGTAATCAAGTCACTCGGATAATTTTCATTACATTATATGCTCCTGAATATCAGGTTTCCGTACTTATCTGATTGAAGGTGTTGCCGTCTATAATAAAAGTTGCTTCCTCAGAGCGGTTTTATCTTCACATGTTTCAACTGTAAATATGTCTTGATTAAATATGCCTTTGTTTTCATTTCTGTTACAATTCCTCCCAAAAAGCCGCAAAAAGGAAAACAATAATATTATATAATTTTCCTGATATTGTACATACATGTATGAGAAAATATAACCGACCCCCCCCCCCCCCCCCTTTTTTTTTTTTTTTTTTTTTTTTTTTTTTTTGTCATATGACGGTAGGTACAAAAAAGTCATCGTCAAGATATCAAATTTATCTGTTATTTGCGTACTATATCTTTTTTACCGTACTTGATTATTCGGTGTTATAATTAAACACACAAACATACCAGTCCATGTCAAAATCACAATCCAAAAGAAACAAACTAAAACATTTTTAAAACTGGCCAGTTAAGTTACAATTGCGAACTTTTATATCGAAGTGAGGCCGGGTGCGCCGGAAAAACAAATTTGATAAAAAAAATTACAAGTACATGTTTTAAGTCATAAACATGGGGATTTTTACGCCTATTGAACACACTTTTAACATCGATCTACAGCCCCGATGAATGATTGATAAATCCTTTGAAACGTCAATAATCGTATCATTTCCTACCTTATATAATCTTGGGTCCGTAAAAAATTTTTAAGCTAAAATATTTTTGATACCGAAATTCAAAACTGCGAAAGTTTATACCAGCAAAATTTTTTATTATTAACAAAATGTAATTTTTCACAGAATATCATTGGATTATTTTCGGCTTCATTAGATAATGAAGTCTCTTTTCCTTATAATCTGTGACAAATTAACTCATTCGTTTCTTATCCCCGATACTTATAAGTAATCCCAAAGTTTATCGCTGTCGACCTTAATCTTGCTTTATCTACACGACAAATGTTAATTATAGCATACATCTATTTGTTTATTTAAGTCTAAGAATGGTCAAAGATGGAGCGTTTCTGTCAAACACTGATAAATCTGCGATGTAAAACACAATTTGTTATTCCCCACTGATTAATAGATACATTGTATATCTGGTTGTTAACAGTTTCTAAATAATGTTTTATGGTTTTTTTTTCCAAGATAGCTAATTATTTTCATAAAGTAACATTTTATTATAATATTTTGACATAGCAACCTTCGAAGAATGAAGTTAGGGAAGACTACTATCGCCGAATTAACTCAAAAATATTATTGCCATTCATCGTTATAGGATTATAAAACTTTTGGCAAATATTTTTTACGTAGAAGTATTTTTATCAATTACGTTTTAGACCATAATTGTTGTGTATACGTAATTAATTCAGAAGGTCAAGTCGCTCGATCATTGCCGAAATTGATATCATCCTTACATTGGCAAATTATGTAGGATATTACACAAGTTTGTTAGTCTTTTATAGGTAAGCAAAAAAAGCTTTTTTGAACAATGTGTCAATGTGTTTAAAGTAAACCTTATGTTAATGTCAAACGCCTGTTGAAAAGGACAAAAAACCTACCTGATTCAACTAAAATAAGAATTTTAAGCACAAAGTTGGAAAATTCACGTCTTTATTCACTCTGGAAATGAGACCTGAGAGATGGCAGAAAGGATATCTTTTGTCTTTGGTCAGAGCCTACAAGTTAAAACGTGCAACCTTTTCCAATCTTCATTGGCTCCCAAAATCTGTATGGTAATTAATCATGAACAGATAGAATAGTAATGTAAACTTGATACCTCAACTTTGCTTAAACATTGCCTAGGAAACACAATTGTAGCCTTTTGTCGTGTTCCGTTATTAAATGCATGCTTTAAAAAATTCAAAAAGGTACAGATCACCTTAAATAAAAAAATATGAAAAGGAATAAAATTTCTGTAGCAAAAAGTCAAATGAACAAAAGTATATATGGGAAAATATTATGTTATGTACTATATTTAAAAACCAAAAATTCACTCGAAAAAAAGTAAACATAATAGTGAAGAAAAACCACAGTTAAAAACCAGTGAAATAAAAACTACAAGAGAAAAAATGAAAGCAAAAAAGATTGTTGTACGCATAAGATATTAAGACATGTTCAAGTAAAATTTTCTTACAAGTATATACATTTAGTAATATTACAAACGCATATAACCACTTCACGCAGCTTGTGTCCGTCTATCATATATTTTTCAAACCTTAGTTTACAAATGTACTTAAACGTTTGCTTTAGCAATTTTATGGCTTGTCATCATTATTTATTCAGGATTTTCTAAATTTAAAGAAAACTTAATTAATTTTAAAAACAGCAAATTATGATTGTTTCATAAAACAAGCAGAAATTCAATTGAACAGTAAAGTTCTGTTTTTATTATTTTTTTTCATCAGAGACCTTTTCTAAAAATAGGAAACTTTCGAGTTTTGTTTCAAGCGTATTATAATGATTAGAAGAATAATAAGGAAAATCTTGTAAATTTAATTTATAAAAAAAAATCTTATCTTTAAGTTAAAAAGAATAATCTCCACAATGGAATAAACTTAAAATCATTTCCTTTTACAGGAAATACAAAATATTATTTTGGCATTTTATGGTTTCCTTTCCAATATGATAAGATTTTCTTTAATTACCAAAGTTTACCTGGTACAAAAAAATTATGATTGGTTTTAAAAAATATATGTCGTTACAAAGTGCGATTGACTTCCTAAATAAGGAGTTTCTATGAATCGAGTAGGAATCCGTTTATGGATAGAGGAAACATATTGGATTACCTTAGTAGAGGTTGAAATTTCGCGATGAAATATACATTTCATTATCTTAAGTTCCAATGAAATGATGAAATTTACTACAGAGATTTAGTATGTTATAATTGGTTTCAATGGCACACACATAAAGTGTGTTCTAAAACCATACAATCCGTGATTATATTTTAAATGTTCATTTTATCTGTGGAATTTGCTGAATTCAATCACTTGACAATAGCTTTTTTAACCAAGAACACGTGCCCTTTTCGAGATAAAAGAGAAAGTAAGAAACTGAAGTAAATTAATTCAGACCAATGTTTGTGAGGGTTTTTTCATCTTTAGACGTGCAACATGTAATTAGCTATAGAAAAAAAGATGTTGTTTATAGATGAAGCTTAGATATTATGTATATAAGGCAAGTCAAGATATAAATTTCTTATACAATTACGACTGGATGATAATTTGCAATATGTAATTACAATTATATAATCAAACTTTTTGCATTTCCCCGCAGAGTTCGAGATAACGAGATTCTACTGTAGTTATATAAAATATCTACACGGTTTCTAATTTGACCAATATGGCTAAAAAATGAGTCATTTTGTGTTTTCTGAGCACTTTCTATGTATCTCCCATATATTCTCAGTTCTTGTTATTAAAGCATTACACAGTTGAGTTTTTATAATTATGGTGCTATAACAGACAAGATTTTCCTGGTAAACTAAATAAACCGCGTTAGCGCGTTTAAAAGCAGTTTGTCGTTATGTCGTGTCTTGGTCTGATATTTACTACCGAATTTCGTATATAACAGAATGATCAATCATTTGATGGAAAAAAGTGCACAAAAATACGTCATATAAAATCGAAGAATTTATAATTTTATTTTATTTATCTTTTTTTTAATTATTAAAATAATAAGATATAGCATCACTTTAATCATAGAAAACACGAATTGAAAAAAAAAAATTATGCGGGCTTTTTCTCACTTTGGTTTGATGTGTGTTTACATTTCGACGGGTCAAGGACATTGTGTATTGGGAATGGAAACATTGTTATTTTACTCGAGTATAAGTCCCTTTCTGTGCTATGTCCTAACAACTCGCAACGGTTTTATAATGAAGAGAATGGAAAATTATAGACAGAATGTAAATATATAAAACCAAACACAGACTTACTGATCCAAGTTCAAGAGGCCAGGTGCTACGGAAGGATAAACCAATCCAGACTAGCTAGTGGCATCCACCACGTGTTTAAAATATCCGGCTTGTTATCATCTCTCAGAAACAAGGGAACTAAAACTAAAGAGTGATACTCGTATTTGATAACGATGTTCTAGTAATAATAGGAAGTGTTTTAAAGATGGGGTCAGTAGAACATGGCACAAAGATTATAATAAACAGTTAACTTCCGGTTTATTTGGAGAAATTCATCCAGAGAGTCATGGTTAAGTTCTCGATATATTTTTAAGTGCTCCGTCACCACAGACGAGTGGACGACCCTAGAATACAAAATTTTAAACATATTAGAATTGAACAGACTTTAAAAAAATCAGAACCTTTGTACAAAGATTAAATGTTACAGTTGTCAAAACAAGACTTCACAACAATTTTATAAAAGTATTGTTGATATAAAGTAGTAAATACTGAACTTTATAATGGACATTGTCATAAAAAAGTGGAAATCTTATAGAAAAAAATCACGATTTGTTATTCAATGTTGTGAACCCATTTAAAGATGATGCGATAATTTATAGAAGTTTGTTACATAAACATTGTAAATCAGATATTCTGCTTTAGTCTGTTAAACCATCAGAATGAGAATCTTTATAAAGCCTTCATTCACTTGTCTTTCCTAGTTACCGAGATTTAAGAGATAAAAGTCTAAGTCCAATTCGATCTGTCTTTTACTCCCATTATAAATCATTGGAAATCTTTCAGCATCTCACATTATCTGTGATTTTTGATCGATGTCTAAATGGGTTCTGATTTTTACGGGAAAACTACAGCAGAGATAGGATATTCCTTTGGGAAACATACATCCCGTCATTATATATATATATATATATATATATATATATATATATATATATATATATATATATATATATATATATATATATATATATATATATAAAACTCTTAGCTGACGCTGATAATGGTTAGAGAAACAAAATAAAACTTTTATTCAAAAAAAATGGTTGCATTGGAGACCGTGATAGTTTTTTCACAGACTTTGCTTTCTGTATGTCTATTTAATGTAATTAAAAAAGAATGCTTAAAGTTTTACCAAATGTCCATTTCACTAAGATTTAATATGGAGAACATTGCGTTGCAATTTAAAGAACCTTGGGATGGTAACATTTGACCATTTGTCTGTGTTGTCAAATTCATTAAACACAAACAACCCTGTCAATGTTCAATTTATAATTAAAACAAACAAAATAAAATATGAAAACTGGCAGTTAAACACGTGAAGTTCCACAAGGAAGGTGTGGGTCGGATGTTCGGGAAGGGTAGCTAGCTATACTCATCACATTTAAATTGTTATAGTAAATGTAGAATTTAAGCAGAAATTCAAATGATTATTCTTAACAATATGATACTAAGTTTGGAAACACAGGAACAGAAATCTTTTTTTTAAATATTTTTCTAAATATCTGTCTTTTCAATATTTGATTATTGTTCAAGATTATTGAGAACCAAAAACTTACTGATGATAATTACATGAACATATCCGATATCCGGCAAGTTGTACCGGCGTCGTTATGTATGTATTCATACGACATCAACAATATAAACTTTGAACAGACGTCAAAATTGTCTCGAAGAATACCATACATCAATCTTTTTAATTGGATTATATCAAATCTTCCAAAAATACTAGAATAAATTGAGAGTTAATAAATAAAAGATGACAATCTAAACATGAAATTTATCCCATATTTCTCTACACAATATCACTTGTTAGAACCATATTTAACCATTAGTCAAAAATTCGTCAACAAAATTAGACAACTAAACTATGAAGTGTAACTACGATACCGCTTACACAATATATTTGTTAGAGCCGTATTTATGCCTGGACAAAAACATCATGGACCAAAATAAGGCAAACTCTATACCTTATATATGAAATTACTGTACAACAGTGCTCACACAATTAACTTGTTAGAGCTGAATATGAGAAAAATGAACCAAAGTAGACCCGTATAGAACAGGAGGAAACAAATTATCAACGAAATTTTATATCCTATCATAAAATGTATCCCTCATTTTTTTTTAAACAAGTATTCGTAAAAAGCATTTGTTAGAGACATATTTAAGATTGGAGGATATAATAATTGACAAAATTACTAGATAAAATATCTTATTTAATTTATCATTTATTACCCTTTATACTTGTTAGAGAAATGTTCAATTTGAAAAAAATGGATAAAATAACACAATCTTGAAATGTAGGCGTTATTTTTCAATCTAGTATCCTTCACACCATCGAACTTCTATAATCTTTTTTGTTTAGTTTAAACATATTTTATTTTGTCAAAAGAGTTATATAATTACAATATCTTGAAACAAATGACAAATGCAAATGACAAAAAAAGGATTCAGTAACAAGTGTGTTACCACTTATGTAAACTGTTTCCTAAAGATAGAGATAAGTTACAATAATAACGCGCCATTTATAAAATATATATAAGTTTAGGGAATTCCACAAATAAACAATAATATATGTAGTACCAAATACTAGTTAACTGTATGTTATAAGTCAAGCAGTAGTATCAAAACGTTTACTTTGATGTATGAATTTTTGTGCTGTTTTAAATATAGTTTTATTTTGTGTTGTTGAAAGAGAAATATCACCATAAAGTAACAGTTCAGCAGTTAGGGTATGGGGTAGGGTGGAAAGAGTTGTATTTCGAATGTGAGAGTAACGATTACATTGTATTGTCTTTATCTATTTATCTTTTTTAAAGCCTAGAGGTTGATTCTAAATAAAACTGTTTTAAATTAAAAGTATATATTTCAGCCAACACATGAAAAAACCAAATTGAGATATCTTTTAAAAAAAACAACAACCATAAATTGATTAAGCGTTTTCTCCGGTAAGTAGACTTCCACAGAAGCACGTGTTTTAATTAATTGTAATTAATACAATCATAAAGTGATGCAATTGATTATATAATTTATCAATCACTTAAGTGAATTTGTAAACTACATAGATACAGCATTCTACTCTAGCTTTTAAAGACTCTGTAAAGATGGAGTTGAATAATGGTGTTTTATACGGTTTAGTTATCAACATTCTCATACTAGGATATATCCCAGTGGAATTTGGACATAACCGGTGAAAGCCTGTCGCCGCTTTTGACCACAGGGATACTGGCGCCATATAAACCAAATCAACTTAAGCAAACCCGTGTATCCACTAAATCGAGTGTTTGGGTATTTGAGTTAAAATCCCAGTAGTCGATGTTTCCTCTGTTAAACGTCCGTCCAAATTAGACAAATAGTATATCGGCATTTTCTCTTCAGGCAATAATATAAATGTCTCATGTGGCAGGGGTGGGTCTTTATTCTTCATTACAAACCTTTTACGTTAGATTGATGTAAATGCTGTCTATTTTGACGAGTAATTTAAAATAATTTTAACTTTCGGCTACCCAGATTCCAAGTAGATAGACAATTTATATGGAGAAGGTTTAAAACTAAATTGGACAGTAAATGGATTTCCCCTTGGCGTTATACAAGGCTGTATACTAATTCCTTGTCGATTGATTGATAGCAAGTCCATATCAAGCCTAATTTAATCCCTCGCTTTTTATTTTTATTTTTTTTGTCCTCTATTTTATTTGATAACTTTAAAGTATTCAAAGTTTATTTTATCAACAGGCGTATGTCCTCTAAGTAATAAATTTTGTATGACTGTTGAAGTAGCCTGGAGTGACTTAAGCATTTACAAAAAAAATTATCATACAGAGATTTACAAAAACATACACATGTATAATTCTTTCAATTTCGCTAACGATTCTTCAAATTTTCAAGGTCAGAGATATCTATCTTGCCTATTAAAACAAGTCAGGTGGCGTAGCATTTGTGTCAGTTCTGGAATGGTGGAGGATACCGAAATGTATTGGACAAGCAAAACAATAACCTATTCAGTGTTGGAAGTACATGCTTAATTTGGCAAACCAAATAGAGTATATGATTAGATATAGCTGTATATCTTTGGACATCCTTTTTTCTAAACATTTTCATTCCAATTTTTCTTAGTATTCTGAATTATTCATTGGCCTTTTTTTTGACATTTTGTTTAGTAATGACACGGGATTTAATCATCGGTTTTTACACTTTATCATCGTTATTAAAAGAATTTTACTATAAGAAAAGATTGCAAAACCTAATAAATAGACCCAAACCAGGAAAAAGTGGATTATTAATGTTTTATGCCAATACAAGGTTCTTTAACCTTAACGAAGAAGGTCACTTATAGGTTGGTGAAAAAAAACCCTACAAACCGGGAAAAAAACACTGAACAAACTTTCTTATCGTGGCTTGTATATATACTTGTATATGCTTGAGTGGGGATCGAACATTAGCAGTGGGGATTTTTGTGTTCCGTCACTATATTGTTTTCTACGGGATTTTTTTTATTATCAAACCAATGCTTTTTAGGTGACGAAATGCCGGATTTTTCTAACTAAAATGTCAAATATGTATTAGCAGGTTTTGTTTATTAGTTTCATTTCAATTGCATCAAACTGTCCATCTAAAGTTTTCAATGGAGCAACTTTTAGCTGAGGCACAACCACTGAATCGTAAACACGAGAAAGGAAAAAAGTCTCTCACCGCCGAGTTTTAAGGGAGAAATATATATCAAAAAAATGGAGGGGGCATTAAACTCTGATAAATATTGCTCATGTTTGAGAATTGCGAAAAAGCACTACTAACACACCTTTTAGATTATGCTAGTTTTAAGTCGATATGACTTTTTATTCATGAGTCTTAAACACACACACACACACACACACACACACACACACACACACACACACACACACACGTAGGCAAGAGAGTCGCTGTGCGTGCTATAGGCCACTTGGCCACCAATTCCACTGAGTCAATTGACCGGGGTTATTTCTAACCTTTGAACATTTTTTTTGAATGAATTTGCACCTCCTTGAATTTTGTGTCGTTTCAATTTTGAAAAAAAAATCTTAATGTCTAAATGATTAGGATATAACTGTTGACATCAATATTGCAAATATTTTCCGTAATTATGATCAAATATCTATAGGCGTCTAATTATGATAGACCTGTCAACCACGTATTGTGAAAATTATGACGTATGTCTCTAATCCAACAATATAATATGTCCTCATTACGTCATTTTTTCAAATTATTTTTTACTGACTTATAACGCTAAAAACTTATTAGAAGATGGATCTAGGAGTAGAAAAAATTACTCTGAAAAACCATTATATTGAATATGACACGGAATGAACCAATATATTATAAATTATCAATAATTTCTAGAGTTTCACAA
Source organism: Tegillarca granosa (assembly GCA_029721355.1). Taxonomy (NCBI): domain Eukaryota; kingdom Metazoa; phylum Mollusca; class Bivalvia; order Arcoida; family Arcidae; genus Tegillarca; species Tegillarca granosa. The sequence continues at coordinate 30,852,813 of CM056608.1, read as the reverse complement.
ACTGTTACCCGATAGATCAAAACTGACGTTTATATTTGTTTTGACTTCTAGGATTAAGTGTATCAGAATGATACATTGCTTCATATTAATTGTGATGTATTGTATGTTTTAGTGATTATGTATATTTTTTTTATTTCTCGATCTTGTCCATTATCTGTATATTAGCATATTCACTAATATGACGGAGGGAAAAATATCGTGAAATAAAAATGTTCGTGAGGATTAAATTTCACTATTTTGGTAGTAAATACCACAAGATTGATGGCGATGCAATTTTCTCATCAAGCTCCCCCGTTGGGTAATAATTTCATACTTATACTTCCGCAATGTCTCCCAACGAACTTATTTTTACAAACCACGAAGTTTTAAACACTGAGTTTAAAATTCAATGAAATTTACAGTGCTCTTTTACATTATATTAAAACAATGATTTTAAGTTTACAAATAAATAAATTGACATGTTAAATGTAATAAAATAGCTTTAAATTTGGACCCAAAACTAAAATTTTAAATGGAGATTCAATAGGTATTAATTTTGAAGTTTAAATTTAAGGCAAATCATTTACAGTCAAATCAACACTAAAATATTTAAAGCTGCATTAAGTTTTTCAATTTTCTGAATTTTATGGGTTTTTTTTAAAAAATATATTTTTTTAAAATATATAACTTCTAATCACGATCCGCGAGATTCATTTTCTAAAATTTCATTCCTTTTAGCTTTAAATAAACGGAATCCTCTAACCGTTTGGTCAATGTTTATCGATGATTAAATTATGAGCCGGGAGCATGCGCACGGATGTACGGAAACTCCAATAAATCGAAAGTGAAACCTGACAAATTGTCCGTCCGTGATTAATATCCAGATGTATTCGCAATTGTGTTATGTATCCCTTACTAAGGCACAATTGACAAATTCAACGAAGTTCTATGTTAATTTTATCGTATTTCACTGTTTTGTAAGTTGTGTTTTTATGACGTAAGCATGTTCTAATATTAGATCCCATATGCTACATCTCGTTGGGAAATTATTGTTGTTTCTGTATTTATTCGAGCTTTTATCGTTGAACCAAATGTAACATTGTTTATTAGGAACATCATTCATCATTGATTTGATCAGCAGCGTTTTAATTTTTTTCCTTGGAAAACTTTATGCAGCTTTAATATGGAATTACTAAAGATGTCATTCTAAAACACTGCGGCTGATATACCTGTGGAATGAGATCCATATGCTACATCTCGTTGGGAAATTATTGTTGTTTCTGTATTTATTCGAGCTTTTATCGTTTGAACCAATGTAACATTGTTTATTAGGAACATCATTTCATCATTGATTTGATCAGCAGCGTTTTAATTTTTTTCTTGGAAAACTTTATGCAGCTTAATATGGAATTACTAAAGATGTCATTCTAAAACACTGCGGCTGATATACCTGTGGAATGAGCTATAACGGGGACAAATCTTAAATGAAGTCAAGTCGCAGAAAATGTAAAAAAAATATAGGTTAAATCAAAGAGAACAAACTATACTCCTGGAATGATTGATTATATGAAGACGCAAAAAAATATCAAAATTTTCATTTATTTATTTATTTATTTTTTTTTTTTTTATTTTTTTTTTAATTGGTCGTTTGTTTGTGCTCCGTATTGTATACGCATCAAAATGTATCCCACGTGTTAATATTGTATTAAACTTCAATATGAACAGTAACATAAAATTAAATTTTTTATATTTTAAATTAAATACTGCAGCATGATTCAATCTATTTCTTTAGTAATCATTTTAAAGGCCCTTATCATAAGCATATAAACTCTTTGAATAATACATATCCAGATCCAATTTGATAACTTAAGCATAAACTTAACATTTTAATTCACTAAGATTTGTTCTGTACAATATTTGTCCGATGATTAGAAATGATGTGTATATTTTTGTTGTAGTAAAACAATAGGCCGTGTACTTACATGATTTATATCTTTATGCCTCTTTCTGTTCTTCTCAACTCTGTATGGGGCCTCGATGGTCTACATGACTGAAGCCCGCTTTCAGATCTCGGTGCCTTTCACTGCCTAGGTTTGACTCCAACTCGGATAGTCAGAGATTAGATAAAATACTTACTTACTTACTTATTACTTACTTACTTACCGATTGACTTACTTACTTACTTACTTACTTAACGATTGACTTACTTACTTACTTACTTACTTACCGACTTACTGACTGACTTACTTACTAACTTACTGACTTACTTACTTACTTATTACTTACTTACCTACTTATTACTTACTTACTTACTTATAACTTACTTCCTTACTTACTTATTACTTACTTACTTACTTACTTACTTACTTACCGACTTACTGACTGACTTACTTACTAACTTACTTACTTACTTACTTACTTACTTATTACTTACTTACCTACTTATTACTTACTTACTTACCGACTTACTGACTGACTGACTTACTTACTTACCGACTTACTGACTGACTGACTGACTTACTTACTTACTTACTTACTTACTTACTTACTTACTTACTTACTTACTTACTTACTTACTTACTTACTTACTTACTTACTAGTGGAAGAACGTTTTTCAGTTCTCTTGCCGAAGGTCGATGTTTTTTTCGGGTTATACTTTTTACCTCCACCATTACAGAAAGTTACCGTCTTGATATAAGTATAAGAATCTTGATTGGACCGTAAAAACATCACTTCATCCCTCTCCTTATTTCCTTATGCTAGTATTTAGGAAGTAAAGTGATTAAGTATTATGTCTCAGTCCAGGTTCTTTAATTTATTTCGAGGCAGTCAGTTTTGGAAAAAGTTTGTGACAATTTATTTCTGAGGAATACAATAATTTGATCGCAATAATTCTAGCACAATATTACAGAAAGTGGAATCTATGTGAGTATTGTCATCACAGCATACATATTTAACAAACCATATAAGATAAAAATGTTTTGCTGTTACTATGTGAAAACCCCTATATAAAAATCTTAATAAACTTTATAGAAACTTTTATTACACGCTTTGAGCCTGTTTTGAGTGACCCTATGGGAATATTAATTTATAAAATTGACATTTTTACGCCTTTCATGTTAAATTTTTAAAAATGTTGATTAGGACTATGAATCAAAGATGTGAAGCTTTTTCCTAACATTAAATTCTCAGCCTCATACTTCAACAAACACTTTAAATTACATTGTTTTATAGCACTGAACGTACAAGAAAAAGAAAGGCAATTTCTCTATATAATATATTATTCACTGTAACATTATATTTCCCATAAGCCTCTTTATTTTAGCAATAAAAGCAAGTAAAGAACGCGATTTTATACATGTAAACTTGATCATGGCGTGATTGTTTGTTACAAATAAAAATCAACAAAAAGATTTTTTTAGATTGCAAAATTTGGTTTGATATCATTAAATATGAACATTTATTCTTTTTTACAAACCCAAAGCTGTAATCTTAACACAACAAATGCCATAAAGCATAACGAATTGTAGCTGAAAAAACATTTGATCGGCAATTACTTGAAGCAACAAACAACATCATCACAGCCTACAATAACACACAAACGACACGTGACACTGCATGAATGGATACTAAGGTATCTGATTCAAAATGTTGCTGGTCCCAGTTCTAAAGTCATTTACTCAACTGAGCGTAAATGGGAATAGATCAATGTCAGTTTGTTAAATTGAATACCTTATGTTTTAAATGTGTTATTTGAATTGTTTAGTGTAGATTAATTAATCAAACAAACATGGTCTCATAAAATTTTAAATTTTTATAATATTGATGAGAGAAAAATGGGAGTTGAATGTACATTCAATTGAGTGAATGTTGTGAAACTGAGGCCAGTTCTAAACATTTTACAATGTAAATACATGTGTCAAGTGCAAACTATTATCATTTAATGAAATTAATGAATTCAGTGATCTAATTATGATAATTATACACGTTCTTAATAATAAAACGTGTTTTCAAGTATCATTTGCAGTATTTTTAATTTTTCATATGGTAAAAATTAAAAAAAAATCTTATCTGAAGTAAGCAAAGAATCTATCCGATTCTAAAAATAGCAAGACTTTAGTGTCACTATTTGTCCAGTTATACTTGGTCATTAAATAGAATACTGACAATATTGAAAATGTTGGGACTTTGTCGATAAGCGAGATGACAAAGATATCCAAGGGCATTATAACGATTTTCTCTGTATTCCAAAATTTGGATTTCATGTCTTAACAGGAGAAACACAAACGGTAAACCGTTGTAGTTATCCATGTTGGTTGTATGGTCCTTTTCCATGCACTCAAATTACATCACTGTTACCATTTTGTTATCATTGTTTTTGGTTCATTTGTTTATCAAAAAAGGATTATTATTATTATTATTATTATTATTATTATATTGAGATTATTATTATTATTATTATTATTATTATATTGAGATTATTATTATTATTATTATTATTATTATTATTATTATTATTATTATTATTATATATTATTATTATATTGAGATTATTATTATTATTATTATTATTATTATTATTATTTTATTGAGATGATGATGATGATGATGAAGATTATTATTATTATTATTATTATTATTATTTGAGTCAAAGTATAAAGCAAATACACTTTGCAAAGTCTATGTAAGCGGTAACTACTGATATATGTAAGATAGCAAGAAAGAGAATAAAACATACGTTCAATACGAAACAACCATATTCGGATGAAAATTACTGAAGACAAAAATACGTTTTAAAACCACTCAGTACGAAACTATTGATCTGAGTTTGAAACCAATAAATTCAAAAGACCAGATTTCAGTTTGAAAACATTTAATTCGAAAATACAGATTTAAATGAAAACTAACGAAAACGAAACCACCGACTTTGGATTAAAAACAATAAATATAAAACTCCATACTTTGAACGAACATTTTTATAAAATGGCAAAATGATATTCTTTTTTACATTGTTACAAATCACATATTCAGTGACACGTCGATCACTCGAAATACAATCAGATCGTAGGTTGTTGTTTCAGGTTTTTGTGTAGCACTGGTGATTACGAAAATTATCGAGACTAAATCGCAAGTACTTTGCGTATTTTCAAGTTACCCAAGGTAATTAACAGTCACCTATATAGGTGTACTAAATATACCGCGTTCGATTTTTTTGTTATCCAAAAGCCAGTTTACAGTCATACGCAGCACATAGGTAACACGAAAACTATTTTATTTTGCGTCTTTACGCAAAAGTCATTTCATGCGCACGCAAAAATTATCGTTAGCTCACGTTAAAGTAATCACGTGCCACGCAAAAGTGAAAGCTTTACTTGAGCACGCAATATCTTTCGTGTGACCACACGATATAAAAAACATATTTCTTCATGTCACCTCTTTACCGCCGTACAATCAGCTGAATGTTCTTTACAGACTGAAATTTTCGTATGGGTTTTTTTAAATGGTTTTTATCTTACCGACAGTTAATTATACAAAGATATTCAGTTAAAATGAATACCTATATCCTTTATATTGTTTTACGTTTATAATGCCAATTGAACTGCAGCGCTAGGTGACGTCTAGTCACTTTTGGTTTCATCACGTAGTGCAACATTGACATCATCAGCTTGACTGATTAGATTATCATCTTCAATCAAAACAGAGATAATAAAAGTTTTGCGCGTTCTGTTAGGCTCATATTTTCAAAACCTTCTTTATTTTGTTTATCTTATATGTTTATTTGTTTATATTTACTCTGGGAAAGCCTCTGTTTAATTTTCTGTCAAGATGTACTTAAAGCCATAATCGTGTTACGAGTACCATTATCACCACAACTATTACCAGAAAATTTAATTAGTTGTGAGAATTGTGATTGCATGGCAGATATTACAATAAATTTTAAAAGTTCAGCTACCTCTCACGGTCCGACAATTTATTAGAATAAAGCTCAACTTGTAATAGAACACAGCTTCTGGTACCAATAAAATGGACAAGAGTAATGAGAAATTTATTAATCTTATCGTCTGCTTTATATATATGGGTCTTTTCACTAATCTCTTATCATCAACTCTTACGTTTCAGAAATGAACGACACCATTAACAAATACAATCTACTACCTATCCGAGAAAATCTTGTTAAGCAATTATTGAGTTCTGATTAAACCATAATATCAGACTCTATAATTTATTTCCCGTTTTTGTCACCAATAATGGTACAATTTATTTTTATGTAAAAAATTAGGTCTTTAGACTTGAATAGCTTCGCACGTGATACCCAATAACATTTGTGTTGAAGATTTGTTTCATTAGATATGGAATCATATAGAGTAATGTTTTCTAGTAAAACCATCTTATTCCGCAAATGGCTTCTTACAATTTAAGAGTAAATGGATCACGTGGTACGCTGGCGAAACCTATGGTGTTTTTGAAGCACGTGATTTGTTTGTTGTTCTGTTTTTAAACGTCGCATCAGCATTGTTTAATTATTCTGTACGAGAACAAGTTTATAAATCTCTAAGCAGTTTTCTAATGACTAGTTTGTGTATACATGAGATGCACTTTTATTAAGATGCTAGTTCACCCTATCAGCATGTTGCAGACAAGAATATCACTCTCTCAGTCACATTAAACTGGCACCAGTGAACTAGTCGATAATCTGTTATTATCGAGGACAAGGCTTAGAGCAATAATGATGTATGGCCCTGCAAAGGTTCAAATCTCCGACATCCCATGTAAGCACATAGCTTTAAAAACAGAAATCAAGTTTTTCCTCTTACTTTTTATTTTTTTTTTATTTTTTTATTTTTTTTTTTTTTTTGTTTGTTGAAATTTTTGATTTCTGAGTTACTTTTAATATTGTTTCATTAACAGAGACGTGAAGAACTGGATTTTACGCCACATGCTCAGCCTCTTTATTAACTTGTCAAGATTAGGTATATTTTATAAGGGACCTAAGACATTTAAGCGGATTTGAAAAAAGAGTGATGGGACATTTGAGCGGAAGCTTTAATGGACATTTGAGCGAATTAATTTTAAGTAAATCGTAAACACCACTGGACATTTGAGCGGATAAATCTTTAAGTAAATCGTAAACACCACTGGACATTTTAGCGGATTAATTTTTAAGTAAATCGTAAACACCAATGGACATTTTAGCGGATTAATTTTTAAGTAAATCGTAAACACCACTGGACATTTGAGCGGATTTTCCTCTGCGTTAAACGCGTTCATCTTATCAAACCTCGTCTGAGACAAAGAGGACAAATAATGGACCAGAGTCGTTTTATGGTCATTACAATACCCAGTTTTAATTCCGTCATTCGTCAGTGTACGTGTTCTTAGAGGTTATATTAGACCAACAGACCACAACATATATCAAGATGAGAAATCTACATCAGATGGCATTGCAATCAAAACCAGAACGTGAAAGGATAGAGAAAACAGTGGAAACATACAAGAGATATAATGACAATGAAATTACAAGGAAAAATATGTACAATGTCTTAGATATAGATACAGGACCAACACAAATATTATTTTTAAGGAAGGGGGAAGAGAGCGAGAAGAAAAGAAGAAGGGTTGAATTTTTTTTGCAACTGAAATCATTTTATTGGCAAAAAGGAATGCATATAAGAACACGGCACAATATGCATTGTTAATTGTTAAACAGCCAAACATGACAAGACTAAAAGTGACACATATTGGGTCTACTGATTCTTCAATTCTCAACATTACACGGGCACTTGTGTTGTGGATATAACACAGATATGTGTCTGGATTAATTTGCTAACTTCTAATTTTGGGAGTGTTTACACTTTGAACAGGCATATTTTTTTCAGATATGTATCTGAGTTAATTTGCTAACTTCTAAGTTTGGGAGTGTTTACACTTCGAACAGGCATATAATTTTTTTTTCAGATATGTATCTGAGTTAATTTGCTAACTTCTAAGTTTGGGAGTGTTTACATTTTGAACAGGCATATAATTTTTTTTTTCAGATATGTATCTGAGTTAATTTGCTAACTTCTAAGTTTGGGAGTGTTTACACTTTGAAAAGGCACATAATTTTTTTTTTCAGATATGTAATTTGCTTACTTGTAATTTTGGAAGGCTTTTCACTTTAAACAGGGACATACTTTTAGTAAGAAATGCATCTAAATTAATTTGCTTACTTGTAATTTTGGAAGGCACTTATTGTCGTACTTTCTTCAATCTGTGAAAGCCTTAAACAACTAAACAATCGCCTTTAAATATTCTTTATTTCCTCCATAAAGGAGATTATAATAAATAGCACAAAATATAAACACATAAACTTAGAACAGAAACAAGACATAACATAATTTTACGAACACTATTATAAATATACACACACTATTTGGACATGAAAATAACGTATTATGTATGATACGTGTTTATGGCAACACGCTTCCAGCTGAATGGCAAGTAGTGCAGACTAGTGATTGGGCAAGCTATCCCCTACAAACAAGCCTTATTCAATACCTGCCATTAAACTAGACCATGTAATACACGTATGTAAACACGCTTAAGTTCAAAAGAAAAACAGACGTTTGAGCGATTGGGAAACGATCCCTACCAACCAGATGTCTGCAAAATCCAACATCCAAACTATATAGAGCTTAGAGCTATGATGCTGTGTCTGAGAATGACACATACTGCTGAAACGTATTTTATAAAACAGAAACAGTGTAGTCTGAATTGGCTTAATGCAACTGTGCCAATATCTGTGAGTGGTGGTTTTCCCGTAAATTACCATCATCGCAAAACGTAGGCTCGACGTTAAGATTGATATGGAAGAACGAAAATACTGTAGTCCAAAAACTAGTCCTATATGGCTCAGTAATAGAACACACGCACAGAATATCCGTGAAATTCAACAATTGTACCGTTATGTACAAACTAACTAACACACGGAAGTAGGTTATATTTGTCAAGGAGAAGTAAAATGTAGCTGGAAAATCCACTGTGGTTTTGATTCAGATCGAGTATACATTGGAAAAGCTTACGTATGAATATCTGTTTTGGGACAGAACTTGGTTTATAATTGCACAGTCGATTAAAAAAGAGAAACTGCCGGCGTTCGACTTCAGATGTTAGACGGAATAATCCAACCTTGCTTTCACATATATCTGGTCTGGTTAATTTAGGAAAGTGATGAATGTGTTTGACTACAAAATGCTGACATTTTTTCAGCAATTGAATATCTATATGTTTTAGTCCATTCCATACTTCACAACCATATAAAACTGACGGTTTAATTACTTTATTGTATAATGACTCTGATGTTAAAGGATTGATAATATTTATGCCGGTAATTGCAAAAAGTGATTTCCGACCTTTTTCACATGCTTGACGAGTTCTATTTTCTGTTTTAAAACCAGAGTCTATGATAATACCTAAATTGGATACCGAAGTTTCGACTGGAATTTTGCTTTGTCCAAGTGTCCATTTAAGGCGATGTGTATTTTTTTGTCGCGTTTGATCACCAAAGATAAGAATAGCGGATTTATTTGGTTTGAAACTGAGCCTCCACTTTACTGAATAGCCATAACAAATATGTATCATTTCCTGTAGACTGGATGGAGATATACTAATGCAGCTGATGTCATCTGCTAGCAAAATAGCTTTATTTTAGAACGAACGTCAAAGACATGGAATACGTTATCGATAAAATATATATAATAACTGTTGTAATTACTATAATATTGAGGGAAACGTGTTTTTTTTAAGTTACTTTCAATCATTTATTTATTTATTTTTTTTACTTTATGTATTTGTTTTTTTATTAAATCACGTTGCCCCCAAAGCAATGATTGCGGCTATAGTGGTTTAACCAGTAAAAACAGACGTTATGTTGGTGTGAGATGAGCAGTGAGAGTTTTCTAAGGACCGTATGTTTTGTTTCGAGAAACCACGCACAAAATGTAACATACATGTATATGTATCAAATCTAGGCAACGAAATCTGAAAAAATAATCATTAAATTAGAGATAATGTCTCGATTCATGTTAGTTTTAAATGTTCTAAAGTTCAACCAGTAAAAATGTTTGAAAGGAACTTTTTATGAGGCTCATCAAAATTTAAATTAAAAGATTTAAGTCTTGAATCTTTAGCAAGAAAAATCAATCAATTTTGATGACTTTACAAAATTATATTTTTCATTTTTCATGAAGGATGTTTTCATAATCTAGTTAATTTAATAGAATTTGTACAGTTTCCTTCATACAATGTGAGACAAATTGAAATATCTGAACTTAAATGCTGATAAAAACAAGAGTGAATTCTAAACTTTTAATACAAGGTTTCGCAATTAATTCTACCGACCAAGAAAAAAAAGCTTGGCAATGTAAAAAACATGGACCTGATTGGACTCTTTAGACGAGTCTCTTGTATGTGACTGAAACGGTGTACTGGGACTCTTTAGACGGGTCTTTGTATTTGACTGAAATGGTGTATTGGACTCTTGAGCAGGTCTCTTGTATTTGACTGAAACGGTGTACTTGGACTCTTTAGACGTGTCTCTTGTATTTGACTGAAACGGTGTATTGGACTCTTTAGACGGGTCTCTTGCATTTGACTGAAACGGTGTACTTGGACTCTTTAGACGGGTCTCTTGTATTTGACTGAAACGGTGTATCGGACTCTTTAGCAGGTCTCTTGTATTTGACTGAAACGGTTCACTTGGACTCTTTAGACAGGTCTCTTGCATTTGACTGAAACGGTGTACTTGGACTCTTTAGACGGGTCTCTTGTATTTGACTGAAACGGTGTATCGGACTCTTTAGCAGGTCTCTTGTATTTGACTGAAACGGTGTTCTGGGACTCTTTAGACGTGTCTCTTGTATTTGACTGAAACGGTGTATTGGACTCTTTAGACGGGTCTCTTGTATTTGACTGAAACGGTGTATTGGACTTTCGAGTTCTATTTAAACGATTTATTAAACTTTAAGATTTTTTTGAAACATTTACATTTAGATTTCATCCCAATGACCTAAGTCAATACTCGGAACTTGGGAAGCTTAATGTTCCCAGATCTGATAAAACCAGCACTTTTTCAGACTATATGTTTATGGTCACAAGCTACCTTTCAACTTTTTATATAATTTTTATTTATTTGAAATTTAAACTTAATTTCCAATGATTCGGAATAATATAAGAGATCAAACAATTTTTTTTTTTTTTTTTTTTTTTTTTTTTTTTTTTTTTTTAATAATTTTAATATTTTAGCACCCGGCCTCATTTTCTTGATGGGAGTTCACGTGTATAACATATTTTGCCAGTTTGCAAAGTTTTTACTTTGTTTTTGGGATTGTGATATGGAAAAGGACTGGTATGTTTGTTTATTTAGACTGCTGTCCAACTCAACAGTCCACGTTTTACACTTAGCCAAAAATTCTGAAGTTAAGAAATCCAGAACATTAAACTGTGTCAGATTAAAGCATTGATTGTGTAATAAATTGGTTTATTTCAGTCAAAAAATTATCTTCCTATAGATTAAAGTTTCGGCTAACTGTCAATTTTCTTAATCATAGTCTTCAAAATGCTTGTTATTCTTCTACGAGCTTGTTCTTCTCTGAAAGGCAATTAGCAGACGATGTCAAAACTGACAATTTTGATTTCGAAATTTTTTATCTCTGGTTTGAATTTTTTTCGCTTTTCAATTCCGGTAGAATTTTGAGAGAGATTGTCAAGAATTATAAAAGACTATACTTTTGAGAGATTGTTAAGAATAATTAAGACCATACTGTTACAAATTCATTTATCACAAAATAATTAAAGTATAAATAATTTGTAAGATTTTTTTTAAAAAAATTGTTTTGAAATCGCCATGTTTCTTGAATTTTAACTGAAAATTAATAACTTTGTCAAATATCTTTTTTTTTAAATTAAAGTTTTTATAAATAATACATTCAAAAGGTGATATATGACATAGTGATAGGAGAAGTTCAAACATGAACTGTTTTGATAAACAATTTTACTGATGATTAATTTGCTTACTAAGATCGCATAAATTTTACTCTAAAGTAAAATAATAAATAAATAAATAAATAAATAAATAAATAAATAAATAAATAAATAAATAAATAAGTAAATAAGTAAATAAATTTATTATTATTATGATGATGATGATGATGATAATTATTATTATTATTATTATTATTATTATTATTATTATTATTATTATTATTGATGATGATGATGATGATGATGATGATAATGACAATAATTATGATAATAACTAAAATTAAGTAAAGAACAATATTTGATGGGACAGAACAACAACAATAATTGTTTCCTAAAAAGCATTTAATAAAATTCTGTTTAATTGGAGATGTATATCTAGTCGGTTAATATGGCGTCAGATATCTACAGAAGGCTAGATTTGGTTAGATGGTTGTAATATTGTTTAAAGTCGCAGAAACAATTCTCGAAGAAATAAAGTTTATTAATTTCCATGTATTAATCTAAAAAGAAGTTTTAGTAGGCGTGGCATGTGCTAGTCTGTGTATTACGGCGCAATGATGCAAGCCGACCTCTTGTTTCGGGTGCTAGCTTACTGAGTCTTTATGCAAGGCATACCATTCCCCAGTCCATTATCCAGACACCGGATAAACCAGTCCTTCTAATGTCGAACGCCATTCGAGGGACAATATCTCAAATTTTAAAGTCTTAGGTAAAATTCGACCGCGGTTCAAACCGATGACCTCTCGACTTTGAAGCAGATGTTCCTCTATTAGGCCGCTGAGGCGATTAAGAGAACACTTCGAGCTGATATTTACAGAACGTTTAAAGCTTATTTATAGAGAACTCTTCTAGCTGATACTTAAAAATCGCTAAAATTATTAATAGAGAATGCTTAAAGTTGTTATTTAAAGAACGTTTAAAGATCATTTATAGAGAACGCTTCTAGCTGTTATGTAAAAATCATTTAAAGATTATTTATAGAGAACGTGCCAAGCTGATATTTTTAAATATCTCTTAAAGATCATTTAAAGAGAACGCTTCCAGCTGTTATGTTAAAATCATTTAAAGATTATTTATGGAGAACACTTCAAGCTGTTATGTAAAAACCGCTTTAAAGATAATTTATAGAGAACGCTTCAAGCTGTTATGTAAAAATCTCTTAAAGATTATTTATGGAGAACACTTCAAGCTGTTATGTAAAAACCGCTTTAAAGATTATTTATAGAGAACGCTTCAAGCTGTTATGTAAAAACCGCTTTAAAGATCATTAATAGAGAACGCTTCAAGCTGTTATGTAAAAATCTCTTAAAGATTATTTATGGAGAACGCTTCTAGCTGTTATGTAAAAACCGCTTTAAAGATTATTTATAGAGAACGCTTCAAGCTGTTATGTAAAAACCGCTTTAAAGATCATTTATAGAGAACACTTCAAGCTGTTATGTAAAAACCGCTTTAAAGATTATTTATAGAGAACGCTTCAAGCTGTTATGTAAAAACCGCTTTAAAGATCATTTATAGAGAACGCTTCAAGCTGTTATGTAAAAATCTCTTAAAGATTATTTATGGAGAACGCTTCTAGCTGTTATGTAAAAACCGCTTTAAAGATTATTTATAGAGAACGCTTCAAGCTGTTATGTAAAAACCGCTTTAAAGATCATTTATAGAGAACGCTTCAGGCTGTTATGTAAAAATCTCTTAAAGATTATTTATGGAGAACGCTTCTAGCTGTTATGTAAAAACCGCTTTAAAGATTATTTATAGAGAACGCTTCTAGCTGTTATGTAAAAATCTCTTAAAGATTATTTATGGAGAACGCTTTTAGCTGTTATGTAAAAATCTCTTAAAGATTATTTAAAGAGAACGCTTCAAGCTGTTATGTAAAAACCGCTTTAAAGATTATTTATGGAGAACGCTTCTAGCTGTTATGTAAAAACCGCTTTAAAGATTATTTATGGAGAACGCTTCTAGCTGTTATGTAAAAACCGCTTTAAAGATTATTTATAGAGAACGCTTCAAGTTGTTATGTAAAAACCGCTTTAAAGATCATTTATAGAGAACGCTTCAAGCTGTTATGTAAAAATCTCTTAAAGATTTTTTATAGAGAACGCTTCAAGCTGTTATGTTAAAACCGCTTTAAAGATCATTTATAGAGAACGCTTCAAGCTGTTATGTAAAAATCTCTTAAAGATTATTTATAGAGAACACTTCAAGCTGTTATGTAAAAACCGCTTTAAAGATCATTTATAGAGAACGCTTCAAGCTGTTATGTAAAAATCTCTTAAAGATTATTTATGGAGAACGCTTTTAGCTGTTATGTAAAAATCATTTAAAGATCATTTATAGAGAACGCTTCAAGCTGTTATGTAAAAACCGCTTTAAAGATCATTTATAGAGAACGCTTCAAGCTGTTATGTAAAAATCTCTTAAAGATTATTTATGGAGAACGCTTCTAGCTGTTATGTAAAAACCGCTTTAAAGATTATCTATAGAGAACGCTTCAAGCTGTTATGTAAAAATCTCTTAAAGATTATTTATGGAGAACGCTTTTAGCTGTTATGTAAAAATCATTTAAAGATCATTTATAGAGAACACTTCAAGCTGTTATGTAAAAACCGCTTTAAAGATCATTTATAGAGAACGCTTCAAGTTGTTATGTAAAAATCTCTTAAAGATTATTTATGGAGATCGCTTTTAGCTGTTATGTAAAAATCATTTAAAGATCATTTATAGAGAACACTTCAAGCTGTTATGTAAAAACCGCTTTAAAGATCATTTATAGAGAACGCTTCAAGCTGTTATGTAAAAACCGCTTTAAAGATTATTTATAGAGAACGCTTCAAGCTGTTATGTAAAAATCATTTGAAGATTATTTATAGAGAACACTTCAAGCTGTTATGTAAAAACTGCTTTAAAGATCATTTATAGAGAACGCTTCAAGCTGTTATGTAAAAATCTCTTAAAGATTATTTATGGAGAACGCTTTTAGCTGTTATGTAAAAATCTCTTAAAGATTATTTATGGAGAACGCTTCAAGTTGTTATGTTAAAACTGCTTTAAAGATGATTTATAGAGAACGCTTCAAGCTGTTATTTTAAAACCTTTAAAAATCATTTAAAGAGAACGCTTCAAGCTGTTATTTAAAGAACGCTTAAAGATCATTTATAGAGAACGCTTAGAGCTGACAGCTATATTTTGTCCAAGTGGTCTGTAAACATGTGAATAACTGTATCTCTTTGTACCCATGCAATCAACAGCAACATACAAAATCGTTCTTTTACATTACTCTACATGCAAAATTAAAACATGTATATTTAACAAAATTTTCGGCGGAACATGAACAAAAATCCATGGTAACGAATTTAAAATTAAACGTACGATTACGAAAAAAGGCAGACTAAATGGTTTTATTGAATTTTTTGTTCATGTAATGAGCAGATGTCATGAGTGTCAAAATTACAAAATTGATTTTGAAACTTGATCTCCTGCTTGGATTATTTTTTGCTTTTTCAATTCCAAGAAAATCTTCAGGGATATTGTTACCTCATTTATCTTGAAATGACTTACTATGAACAATTGGTTATATTTTAAAAGTAATCAAAATTTAATGATGGAAATCGCTATGTGCATTGATTTTCACCAAATTGCTAACAGAAAAAAATTATACTTAAAAAGAAAAGTTCATAACTTGAATTTGGGCAATATAGCAAGAAGTTGAAAACTGGTGTAAAGCTAGCCGCAATGTTTTTAAATCAGAGTTAAAATACCATTATAGTTCATCTGTGCGATAATGAACAATGATAAATATATAAAACGTCGTGTACATGTTTTAATTTTGTACAAGTTATAACATGTACAAAATAATAATACAAGTTATACTTGTACAATGCAATCATACAAGTTACAACTTGCACAATTTTTGCCATACAAGTTATAACATGTACAAAATAATAATACAAGTTTTAACTTGTACAATGCGATCATACAAGTTAAAACTTGCGCAATTTTTGCAATACAAGTTATAACTTGTACAAATTTTTAAGCCAAAAAATAACAACTTGTATAGTTTTGTTTTTAAATGTCATCATATGTTTGCATTATTATCTTGTTTTGTCTGGTTATTTTTCAATATTATGTTCTTGGTTGTATACACTATTGTTAAGTACATGTTAGTCAGCTGCAAACTTTGAACTTTGAATTATTACATAAATCATTGATGCATAGTCAGAGATGAATAATCAAAATTTTAGAGGAAACGAAAAAAGGAAGGGGCCTCGATTGCTCAAGGGTGAAAAGCACGTCTCTCGGGACTGATCCTAGTGTGAGACAGTTTGTCAGTTCGCTTGCCAAAAGCTCCGGTTTTCTCCCCTATTCAAGAACTGACAACCTCGAAATAAGTGAAAAAAAAAAAAAACTTGACAGGGAATAAAAAGAAAAAAGGAACAAGGGGAACTGAAATATGAACTTAATTAACATTTGGAACATACAAGTCATTAAGTCGGCGAACACATGCAAACATTGATAGAATAAAGAATTGTTTTTAACTTAAATATTTTTCACTTGTTGTTACATCCTAATGAAGCATGGCACCTTGAATTACATAATAATCCTGAACAATTTACACTTAGCAGTTTTACAGTCGGACCGACAGCTGCAGTGCAAATGCCCCTGACCACCACTGATTGATAAAATTTGAACGGATTGTCTTATTGAAACATCCCTTCTATCAGGAACATCAGTAACACCCATAGTGTTAATTCCGTAAATCTTTTCAATCTGATTCCTGTTTAAAAATCCAGCGAGGACCCCAGCTTTAGTTCCCACCTTAAATCCATGCTTAGTTTTATCTAACATAATCCCTTTTATATTTCGGCAGTCAGTCGGTCCACGGTTTACTCTTGGAATTGGAATAACAATATTATCATCAATATTTAAGTCACAAATCCTTTTCTTGCTGAGGCTTTCCACTTGCCTGCATTGCTGGTCCAGAAAGTGCCCTTTTCCTGGCACGTACAATATTAGACTATCAACATTTTCTTTTGATGTTACTTCCTGTATTGTCACATTTTCTACGATGCTAGAAGCTGTGTTTAGATCTGCTGTCTGTTCATTTGTCCGATCATTGTCTGTTGTCTCACTATTTTGTTTTGCTGCCAGTGTTCTCATCATTAATACTCTCAGTGTTCTCATTTTCACTTCCACTTTGAGATGAATAATTTGTTTGCAATTTTTTAAAATCCTCTTCTGTTTCAACACCATGTAAAAGTTCTCTGGGCACATTTGAAAGGGATGACTGATAATCTACAAGCTCAACTTGACCACGGGAATTAAAATCTTTGGATGTTATGGGTCTAACAACTAGTTTTGTCGTTTCAGTTCTTTTCTTTTTTAAAATACACTGTTCACGCATCATGATAAATATCTTAATAATCTCCCGACTAATATCGACATAACTGGTGTTTAAGTTCCTTATGTTTTATGTGTAACAAAAAATGCAGGGTCAGACCGGGGATTGAATACGGGACCTCCCGCAATTTAGGCAGTGCTCTACCAACTGAGCTACCCAGCCCATTCTGGCCACTAAATTGTAACAAAAGCAGAAAAAATGCAGGGTCGGATTGGGGATCAAACCTAGGACCTACCGCACTATAAGCGAGTGCGCTACCAACTGAGCTACCCAAACCGCTGCATATGTAAGCCGCCATGTCCAACACCACTATGTGCTATTTTAATTATTTGGTACATTTCATCTAGAGTAACAGTAAAGTATGCCATCATCTTCTTAACAAATTAATTTTACAATTCAAGCAAAAGTAATCACGTTATATTTCTTTAGTAAATACCTTTCATTTTGGGACTACTTTTCATTTTCTTGAGCTATTTTTACTTTTCTTACTGTCTCTTGCTCTTGTAAATATAATGTTATTAGATGACTTAATCTCATTTGATAGTTTTAAAACTTCATCACAAAATTTCCCTTCAATTTCTGCCATTACGATTGTCCAACTTATATATTCCAACTGCGTTATTTTACAAAGACTACCAAAACTACTAAAGAGTGTTCACCATGTATTACTTTGAGACTGATCATGTAATGTGTTTATGTTAGCTTAACTATTACTCAATAAACATTAAAATTACTAAGTTATACAAGTTTTTTTTTTTTTTTTTTTTGCTTAAAAATATGTACAAGTTATAACTTGTATAACAAAAATTGTGCAAGTTAAAATTGTAACATGTATGATTGCATTGTACAAGTTATAACTTGTACAAAATTATAACATGTACACGACACGACACACACACACACACACACACACACACACACATATATTGATTGGTCTAAGTTTCATAATCACGTCTTAACTAAGATTCTCTCTTTCAGTTAAATATAACAAATTTGAAATTTAAATTTTACTATGTATTGTTAAAATATTCTGGTGTTGTTTTAAAGAGTTGTGTTTGGCTTTGTCAAAAAAATATAAAAAATAAAATAAAAAAATAAAAAAATTTAAAAATTGATGTTTTGTATGATGGACAGTCTGACTAAATATGAATATTTTCAAATAACTAATTAAAAAAGTTTTGAGATTATTTTATGGATCAGAATCATAGCTAATAATTTAAACCAAGAACCAAATTACCATCTTTTGGGCTAGTATTAGAATCATAGCTTACAATATAAACCAAATAGTTTATTTCTCCAAGTTATATTAATATGTTTATCATGTCGGTCGGTATGCAATCTCAGATAAATTCAAATTTTATTCTTAGCAGGTAATAATATGCCACTTTTTTTTCAACTTCTAACTGGTATTATATAAAAACTTCAGTTATAAAATCTCTGTAGATTTTTGACAAACTGGTGTGTATAGAAAGCATAACCAAACAAATAATAACAAATTTTTACCATCTTCTAACAGCCAACTCCATTTTCACAACATTTGGTGTAAGAGATGTTGTCATTTTTATGTTTTATGTGTAACAAAAAATGCAGGGTCAGACCGGGGATTGAATACGGGAC
>CM056608.1:30728023-30833692 GCA_029721355.1 Tegillarca granosa | reverse complement strand
TATTAAATGATATAAACGTATTCCATATCCCTTCTTCATTTAATTTTCTTAAAAGTCAATATCAGAAAATTCAGCTGCATGTTTAGAAGAGGAAGTTGACTGAATAATGGAATTTACAAAATTCATTTATACTTAGGCAGTAAGTTTGTTGATAGTGATGAACATCTGCGTACTTAAAGATAACTTGAGCCTTAGGCAAGCAAACTGACGATATTCACATACAAAAAATCTAATGATTGGGATCCATTCTATAAGTTGTATTAAATGATGTTGCAAAACAATTCCTCAATTGATATTATTGCAATTGTAATAAATGCCCATTCTATGACCTGTAAGATGAGGCCTATAGACTGAATTGTAGTAGGATAGAAACTATACAGTGATTTTGCTATGGTTTTTAAAAACTACCTTCTACCTTTCAGATTGGGAAAATTTGGACCCTTTTAATGTCACATATTACGCAATTCATTGCAAAAAGCTTGACAATATCCAACATTTTTTGTCTGTCAGAGCAGTTTTGGACAACTGGATTTAACTTAAACTATTTGATTGTGTGTCACTGTTGCCTTTTGGGGAATTTTAGTTGTCAAATTGGGAAATTTTAGTCTTATTTCTCAAGGGGAAACTACCTTTATTCGGTAGTAATTTTAGGCAAACAAAACCACTGCTATATATAGCCTTTGTATGTCTAGGGAATAAATCAGTGCAACTAACACTTGGACTTAGTGGTCGTGTGGTTATAGACCATAGACTCGTGATTTTGCCATGGTTTCAAGTCAAAGTATGATTTTTTAAGATATGTCCTTGACATCTACTTTCACATACTTAAGTTTATCCCCTTCATATAAAAATGCCTACTGACAGGAGACTGGTTTCTTATCCAAGAGAAGTCTTTGAATTCAGCTGCTTTAAGTAACTAAAATGCACTGATAAATAAAAACCTATAGAGCCTAGATATAAGTTCCATACATATAGGCTTCATACATATATGGTCCATAGATATAGGCTCCAGATAAAGGTTCCATAGATATATGCTCCATAGACAAAGGTTTCATACATAGATATTGGCTTAATAGATATAGTGTCTATGGATATAGGCTCCATAGATATATGTTCCATAGACAAAGGTTTCACACATAGATATTGGCTTAATAGATATAGCGTCTATGGATAAAGGCTCCATAGATATAGGCTCTAAGGGCATAGGGAACCACTGTGGTAGCTCAGTCGGTAGAGTGCTCGCTGGATAAGTGAAAGGTTGTGGGTTCAAACCCAACCAGTTTTGATCCAAGACTTGAAAGTGGGATGTGGCTGTTCTTTGCTATGCACTCAGCATTACAAAATAAATGTTATTGTTCTTTTGGATTGGAACTTAAAATAAACAATGTCCCGTGTAATGGTAGTCGTAGCACGATAAAGAACCCTGTGGATAATGCCATCAGTACAACACACAGGCAAAATTACAGAACTTTTGGTTAAAGCTGGCAATGTCTTAATATAAGTGAAATATTCTTGACTGGGATGTTAAACACCATTTCTCAACTCAATGGATATAGGCTTAATAGATATAGGCTCCATAGACACTGGCTCCAAAGAAATAGACTATAGATATAGGCTCCATAGACAAAGACTCTATAGAAACTGGCATCATAGATAAAGGCTACATACATTTAAACTCTACATGCATTTATGGATATAGGCTCCATAGATTTAGAGTCTATAGACACTTGCACCATAGATATAGTGTCTATAGGTATGGGTCTATGGAAAGAGGCTTCATTAATAATGATAACCAGATCTAAAAATAGTAGAAATAGCCTATCAATATAAGCTTTATAGATATGGACACTATAGATATAGGCTCTATAGATATAGACATCAAATATAGGCTCTATAGATATAGACATCATAGATATAGGCTCTGTATTTATGGACACCATAAATATAGGCTTCAAAGATAAAGGCTACATATATTTAACCTCTACATGAATATATCCTAACATATATCTCAAGTCTCTATAGATACAGGCTCCATAGATAAGGGTTCCATAACTATTAGCTCTATAGATACATGCTCCAGACTGACTTAACTTTCACAATAATATCTTTAAAAACTTGTTAAATGTTACCAGTGAATTTTACTTCTTAAAATGTACACATGAACCTAATGATACACTAAGAAGAAATCTCAGTCCATAATTACTTTGAATTTTCATGATCAAATCATTTCCATGGTAATTTTTCCACAAGGACTGGCCTTAATTTGATAACATCATTAAGTGAACAGATTTCTAACTGCTGTAAACTTATATAAAGCTGTGCGTTATTAAATAAAAAAAAGCACTAAAACAAATAATTTCCTGCAGGGCCTGTTCTCGCTAATATGATTCCACTCAAGGGAATAATTAAGACAAATGGTGAAAAATATCTAATTCAATTTACTCTTTGACATCAATAAGTGCCACAATAAGAATTTACGTTGGTGAGAATTAGATCAGCCAAAAAACACATAAACTGGAAAGCTCCGTTACATAATAAAGATTGACAAGGAAGGTTCACTGGTTCTGATTAAATATAAAACAATTCTTAAAATAAAACAAAAAAACTATTTTTACTCAATAAATAAGGGGATTAAATTAACATAAATTTAAGAGCTAACATAATGTCTTAAAATTGGGAATATTAACTGTTTCTCTATGTAAACTGAATGTGATTAAAAAAAAATAGCATTTTAAATGTTGATACAAGGAAAATGTTGTACATTTTTTATTCATTTATTTATTTATCTATTTTTTTTTTTTTTTATTTATTAATTACATGTAATTTATTTTTTATTTATTAATTATTTTTTATTTATTTACTCATTTATTTTATTATTTATTTATTTTTTTACTCATTTATTTATTTATTTATGAAACAAATTAAACAAATGTATAGTATAATATACCGGTAATCTGTTGGTCAAGCTTAAAAAAGACAGGGATTTTTCTGGCCATTTTGGGAAAGGGACCGTGGGATGAATTTGGGAAAATCATTGACAAAATCGACATTTTGGGAAAATTAAACTTTAAAAATTTTCACACTGTCAGCACATCAAATATTTTGCCTGGAATATTTTCTATTTTGATACATGCTGGTAGTCACTCATTTGTACCAAATCACACAGACATTAACACAATATCTTCATAGACTGGCTTCAATACAAACATCTGAGAAAGTTGTTTCATGAGTTGCTCCCATTCGACCAGATCCTCATTGAGTATAAATCAAAATGTGCATAAATACAGGTTATTATAAAGATATACAAGCTACACCAAAAATGTAGAGTTTTTTCACTTTTTCTTAAGTTTCTCAAAGCAGGATCATTTGGGAATTTTTACCTACAAAATTGGGAAAAATGTATGCTTTTTGGCATTGGGAATAGGTCCCTTTACCAGACCCTGTAGTGGCCAGAAATATCCCTGAAAGACTACCTCTGAAAGTCATCTAAAACATCAAAGGTTTTGAAAAATAAATAGGTTACCTCTCATGATGCTACCCAGTGAAATGCTGTTTAAATTTACACTGTATACCCCCCAAGAAAGACAACTCTACTTATAGAGCATTACTTTCACAGCATAAAAAGCTAACAATATAAAAAAAAAATATCCTATGCAATCATTTTATTGCCATTACCAGTTCTAACACTTATTTTCCACTTCTTGGTACCAATATCGACAGAAGCCAACTGAATTTTTGTTGCCACTTTGTGTTTTGAAGCTAAAAATTTGTTAAAGTGTTTTTACTACATCTGCTTCATCATACATTGTAATCAGTATACAGAGATATATGTCTATTGTCAGACCCAGCCAATTCTATTTTAAGCACTTACATATAGAAGAACCAGTAACACCATCTGGATTGAAGATTCTCTTCTCTTCAGTTACACAGATATAAAGATAAAGAGGTCAATATTGATAGAATGCCCTGATTAATTAATCTAGTTTAGGCAGGCTTGGTTTATTCTGGTTTTCACGAATTCATTTTTTGTCAAAGTCAATATCTTCTTACACTCTGTATGGCTTAAATGTATTATGTTTCAAGCTTCTGCATCTCTTTTAACAGCTTAAAATGTTTTACACAGCGAATGCAACCTTGAATGGTCAAAGTCAACCTTTTTACCTGGAAAACTTGGCATGATTTTCTGCAATGACCTAACATGTAAACTATGTCTTTGGTTTTATGAAAACATATTGAAAAGTTTTATCTAGCACGTTAGGTCACTATGACAATGTAAGGTCAATGTTAACCTTCTTTGAAAATTTTGATAAGGTTTTAAAATAGATATACATGCATGTAAACATACATATGTAATTGATACTTTTACTTACTTTAGCGACAGCTAATTCAAAATCTTCCTGAGTTACATGTACTCGTCTTTCTCTAAGAGCATACATACCAGCCTCTGTACAAACACCCTAAAATAAATAATAATAAATCTGCAGAAATTCGAAGGACAAGAATGAAGATTAAAACACTGCAGTAGACAAAAGTAGAATAGGTTAGGTTTTGCAATATGCATCATTAACGACTTAAAATGGGCCACATCTAAAGTAAAATACTGGTACATTTACCAGTATAACATTGCTTACAGAATGTCAATTGATTTCCAAATTTATAAACAATGATCCTGAAAAAAATGACTATAGATGAAATACATGTATATGAATTAAGTGCCTGCAACACTGTAACCTTTGTGGGACTACCAAATTCCTTCTTTATAATTTTTTCCTACCAAAAGGACATTAAATCCAAATAATTTCCCAATCATTCTTTTAAGAATTGAATTTCACTTTTTACGTTGTTATCGGGTGTAACAACGTGACAATTATTACAAATTGTGTAAAACTGCGTAGCCTGAAATTAAACAATTTTTTATGCTGACCTACATTTCTTAACTGATGAACTGATTTTCTGAAAATCGATGTTACAACTTCGCGGCGTAATAATACATTAAATGTCACCTTTAAAAGACGATAAAATGTTTTGTAAAAAACTGAAAAAGGTTTAAAATTGATATCTTTTTATTCATTTTCTTGTTAATTTCAGTCAACATATAAATCATATTACAATTAAATCCTTTGAGAAAAAGGGTTCTATATTATGTTTCATGACAACACATTTACCAACAACAACATACGACTATCACACATTTGTATGCATGTTAACTTATAGTTTGACGTTTCCCGTAACAAAAGAAAACTGAATGAACAGTGTTTAAAAACTGTGGAACCAACTAATGAAATGGAATTAATGTTTTCTTGGTTGAAACCGATTTTTTGCCAACTATGGGCTGGGAGTGAGACAAAGGGATTTCGTTTAATGATGACACCAGTGGTAGCTGCTCTACATAATGGCTGATCAGAGAAATGTGGAGGTAAAACAAGTGGTAGGGTGTGCATTAGACTGGACGTTTCCCGAGAAGGTATCACTGATATGTTAATTCTGTGAACTGAACAGTCCCTACTATAGCTGTTAACTGAGGCCTCGTTTCTGTGGCCTGAGATAAGCATGATGTGGCGTAACTGAAATTCAGCATCACTCAGCCTCATAGATATGGCTCTGGCTCTCGGGCGATGTGCAGTGTATACCTGACTACAATTATAATTTTTTTATATTTTTTGCATGTATTCAGAAATTACGTGTTTAGAAATTGGTTGAGGTGTGTAACAAAATTTTTTTTGTCTTTGGATTTTTAAGGGGTGTACAAAAGGGATCCTCTGCGACTGGATTACAAAGAGATAAAAATATTTTATACACATAAATATTTAATAGTCTTGAATATTTTGGTGAACAAATATAAGAACATGTCAAGAAAAAAACCACTTTGGTCACGTTTTAAAATCAATACTACCACAAACAAGAACTTAAATGGATAATAGAATGCAATTTTAGAATGAGTTTATTTTCTGTACAAAAATATATTATATCCCTTTGTAGAGCTATAATGTTCCACTCAATTTAACTTCAAAGATTTGAGTGGAATGGAATAACGGTGTTTTATGCCTCAGTCAGGATTTTTATACTTATTTTGAGGTGATCAGTTCTGGGATCGTTGAGGAAAAATTTGATACAGTAAAACTTTGATCGCTCAAACAACGCTACCTTGAATACCTCAGATAACTCGAAGTCATCTGTTGGTCTCGATCAATTTCCTATAATATCCTATGTAAATAAACCTCGATGGCTCAAACTTCGTTAACTTAAATACCCCGCTCGCTCGAACAATAAATATTTTTCAAATGCATAAAATTATGGAAAATTCAACTTCGTTCCCTTGAATCCATTTTTTTTCAGAATGACATGTGACCCGAGTCATTGTAAACAAAACACAAGCTAAAGCCATATTACAGATTTCAATAAAAGTAATAAAGTGGAACGAAACAATTAGTCTAGTTACCTGAAATGTTGAGTGCTACTTGAGATTATTAAATGACCTAATGAGACAGTGCTCGATCGCTAAAACACCTCAGTCATCCATGCATGATGATTGCACATAGGATTCTGTAACTTACATGTCACTAGAATATGATGAGTATTACCGTTATGTATTGTCGTAATTTTCTGTGATTTAAATGACCAATGTGCTTTGTATTGTTATTAGAATAAAGTAAGTTTATGTTTTATCATCACTTGTTGAAATTCAAATAAAGTACCATGTTTTAATTCCATAGCTATTAAACATATGACATACTGCAGGTCAACAGTTTGAAAACATTATCGAGATATCACGATGAATAATAAATTTTGATTGGTACGTTTCTACCTTTTCATTATCTATAAATTTTTAATAATTCAAGATGAAAACTTCAATTTTAATTTGGACATTTTTTATTTGACCTTTAAATACATTTATATGTACAAATGTATTACAATTCAAAGTAGATTCTCTGTCCGCCAATAATCATCAGGACCTGAACCTCTGACTGTATCTCGATGTTCGATGGCTCGAACCCCCAAGGCTCGAATATTTGGCTATCGAACTTCTACTGTATCTTATAAATCAATTATGATTACTGTAAATCGCTTAATTTTCATGAGCACTTTATTTTCACGATATTTGCAGCATGGTAATTAAATGAAATTAAAGTGATTTTTGATAAAGTTAAATCTAAGTTTCCTGTGCATTTTTACCAAAGAAACTGGATGCTAACACAGACAATACGTCATTTTATTTCAATCTATAACACAGACAATACGTCTTTTATTTCAATCTATTTGTACTTACTTTATTGCTATATTAATCCACATATCAAGAAATTATGTAAAACTACTGATTCATTAAACTGATTAAAATCATCAGACCTTTATTCATGTGAATAAAATCATCAGCACATTGCTAGTTATCAATTGACAATTACCTATGATATCGTATTTTCACCTGGGTACTCATTAGGTTACGTGACTTGATAACCTCATGAAGGTGTATATAATTATACCATGTATGAGTTTAAAAATAAACTGACCATGATATAATATATACAAATATAAACATATTTTATGAGGGGTTACCTTTAGGGAAATTGCAAACATTTCATGTGGCATATATATATTATATCATGTATGAGTTTAAAAATAAACCGACCATGATATAATATATACAAATAGTAACATTTTTTATGAGGGGTTACCCTTTGGGGAAATAGCAAAAAATTTTTGTGGCAAAATAGACTTTGGTATGGATTTGTGAAAAACAAAGTTGACGCGAAATTAAAGTGATTTACAGTATCTTCTTATATATATATATAAGATAAACACTTCTGTACTGGAGAAATAACCTTAAAATATCAACCATAAAACCAATTGCTAGAAACTGTTGACAAAATGCCCTTTACCTTACAAATAAACTAACAAAACTTCAATGATGTCAATGTTGTCAGGTGCCAAGTTTTTCCACTTAAGATACTAGCCTATTCTTAGTTGTGGTAGGGACAGAGTCTCACTAGAGTAAAATGGGAGATTTTTTGTCCTAGATGAAAGAAAACTTGAACTTATAGAAAGAACTTTGACATGTACAAAACATACCTTAACTTCAGCACCAGAAGCTCCCGGCATCATTTCTGCTATCTTTCTTAAATTGATACCTCTTGTTAAATTCATTTTACGAGAATGAATTTTTAAAATGTCTAGTCTGGCCTGTAAAATAAATGTAGAAAAAAAAACAATTACTGACCTTTATTTACAAAATAGTGACAGAATAGGACCTTTAATATTCAATTCTAATTTCTACCTTTGGAACAGCTGATTGTCTTGTAAACTGGTCAGCTTTGTGATGTCACAGAAAACCAGGAGCATATGTTTAGTTAAAATCTGTTTTTTAGAAGTAAACATTTGTTAACAGGTGTGATATAAAATCGGATAATGTAACTGTTCCTGTAACTGGCAAACAAAGTGTTTAAACTTGACCTTAGGTTAGTGGCAACATTCTAGCTTAAGTCTTAAGAAAATTGTCCCATTTTCAAAAAGGGCCAAACATAATAAAATACATCGGTTCATTTTATTTGTAAAATCTAGTTGTGAAGATATCTTTCACATAATCGCATATTTTTGCAAATGAAACACAGTCAATTTTTCACTCAAAGTGAGATAAGGAGTAGATCAATATTTTCAACTGGTATTGAAAAGTTAGGTCAAAGTTGGTCTATTAACAAGATCTTTTGGGAGAGGGAAAGCCAGTACTGCAAGAGTTTCTTATAAAATCAACACTGCAATTAGTCTAATGGCATCTCATTTCCATCTTCTTCTTTTAGAATGAGAAACATTATAAGTTGGTAATAATACTGCTTATTTACACAATTTATAGAAATTATACACAGTGTAAACACACAAAGTAATCTAAGAGAGATAACTCTAACAGAAAATAAGCAAAAATCTTAGTCACTTAAAAGTTACTTTAAATCCATTTGTCGAGTCTGACAAGTGATTGAATCAATGATTTCCCACTATTAGTTTGATAACAAAAGCAAATGAAATACTGCATGAAAATATGAATATGAAGCCATAATATATATTGCTATTCTTACCTCTTCATTTGGTGGGGGAAATTCAATTTTTCTGTCTATTCTTCCTGGACGCAATAAAGCAGAGTCTAAAATATCTATTCTGTTTGTAGCCATAATAACCTGTCATCAAAAACAAATATATATATATATCATAAATTACTTGCAGCCAAGTGGTGTAAAGCTTATATTTACAGAACATAGTGTCTCTCACATTCAACATCAAAGGAGGCAAAAAAATACTCAGATTTAACTGTGTTACATCATTTAATATGAGCTTTAAAAGTAATACAAAAAAAAAAAATAAATATATAAATAAATCTCACTTAACAATCTCATACAGCTGAGTGACATCAGGGGACTCTTACAAAACAGACAAATTCAAAAGTGAAAGGAATAAAAATCAGAAAGTTCTGGGCTTTATCAAGATCTAATGGCAGTATATTAGCCATGAGCTTTTGGGTGTTATCTTAACTAGTATGAGAAAAATTTAGGTTGCTGTTTATGACATTCTGCTATTGAAAAGGTTAAAACAAAAAATGCATACCTTGATATTCTGTTTGGGTTCGAACCCATCCAGCTGATTTAATAATTCTAACATAGTCCTTTGTACTTCACTGTCCCCTGTAAAATAAACAAATTATTAGTTATGTGTTGCCAACATTCACAATAACATCACCATGAAAATTAAAACTACATCTAATCCCTGCTACATGGGCTCATATAATGTTACTTGTAACTCCAAAATGTAGATGCTGCATCTCATGTAGACTAAATTAAAATACTAAAGATACTAAACCTCAATTTTTAGAAATTCCATTTAATGATTTTAGAAAGCCCTCGGAAGAAAAATCTGAATGATTTATTTCCAAAATATTTATATATTTTAAGTTGTCATTGCCAATATTTAAAACTGAGATCAATTTATTACAGCGTTGATGCTTGCCGACCCCCTTCTTCCATTTTTAAAACAATATTATACAACCTTCCAAACTCCTGTACTGAAATATTTTGGAAGACAAATCATTCATTTATTGAACAAGGCTGGTAACTTTTCAACCTCTCCACTAAGATTTTCAGTCTGAAATGAAACGAGGCAGCGCCTAACACCAGTTGGTATCTAAAAAATCAGAGGTTGCTGATATAGAAATTGTTCAAACTCTACACACAACTGCCAGGCATAATAAAAGTATTAATGTCTAAGGAAATTCATTATACAGCAGGGTATGTTTTGCTGTTCTGCACTTTTATATATTTGTAGTCTCTCTCCCTCTATCTCTTATCTTGCTCAGTCTGTTTCACTTCTCAGTTGTAAGCTTCCTCTGTAGCGGCCACAGGTGGCCTACTCTTTTTGAAACTCTACAGAGGTGTCTTAGCATGAACAGAGACATGGGACCTCATTATTGAGTCTCAACTGAAAGACTACATGGTAACAAGCTTTTTACAGCTTTAGTATGGGCAGAAGATAAAAATCATCTCAGAAAATGTCCAAGTCCTGAGTGAGGTTTGAACCCACAACCCGTGACTTTAAAAGCCAGTGACAGTACCACTCTGCCATGTCCACCCATCTATATACTGTAAACCGTGAAAATTTAGCGGCAGTTTTATTTTAGCGCAATTGGCGGAAGAACTCAACCACTAAAATTAAACTCGCTAAAATTTTACAAAACTTAACGAGCAAATACTAACGGTCACCCGAAACGGTCATCTTTGATAATGTTTAACTGCTATTATTGTTGAATATTATACCCGTCATATAATTATATTAATGATCAAAGAAAAAAATGTTTTTTAAAAAACGTCAAATCAATGAGAAGCTATATCGATTTACACAAACATAAAAGTCAATAATAAGTTTTATCAATCAGTCCAAAAAGTCCATTACCTTTCAGCTGAGAGAACGATATGCGCACGCACACAAAATTAAAATGGAATGAAATCCAAATTAAATCATGATAAATCCTAAAAAATCAGTAAAGCCATAATAAAACAGTTTTAAAAAGCACTAAATATCCACGAAATTTAAAAAACAAATCGGTGTTTTGGATTTGTAAACAATGGGGACTCTGGGTTTTTCTCTGGACAAACGGCCACATTTTTATAAATACCTATGTCTACATGTACAGAATGACTAAGAGTAAATGTATGGCTTCATTAACGTAATTATTACTACTCATCACCTGTTCACAGGTGATTACACAAGTATATAAAATAGTATTCATAGTATCTATAAATACATGTAGCTTAATTAAGATTAGTATATAGTTGGGTACAGGTGTAAATTATGGGGTCCCAAACAGGGTAATCACTGGCGCTAAAATAAAACTGTGCTAATACAACTGGCATTTTGAAATTGCTAAAATTTCTATGCGCTAATATAAAGCGGTTTACAGTAACAATAATCACATTTTAGAAATACATACCTCCAGATCCACTTTCTAACCTTGAGGAACCTATAGAATCGATTTCATCCATGAAGATAATTGATGGGGCATGTTCTCTAAAAAAGGAGAAAAAAAATACAAAATATTTCCAATAAATACATGTATAATTGTCAATAATGAACTCTGTTTAGGCAATAATTCTTTTCATAGTTTTTTTCATAGATTAGCATGGAATTTTCAATATAAATCATTACAAAACAGCATAAGAAAAGCCTTTCTATGATGTCAATTATTTTTCTCACACAAAAAATACCATATACATTCTTGGTTTCCCAGATGGTACTGCAGATCACTTGTTTCAGGAAATGAATTTATATCTGTGTTTGAAACGGTATTGTAATGATTATTACCAGAAAAAATATTTTATATTTGATCAGGAATAACATGTATAATAATAATTTATAGCTCAATTTTCATATCAAACCCAATTTGAAAATCTTCACATTAAGTGACATTAGAAGTAATTTATATAAAATTGCAAGGTCAAAAATCACAATCAGTTATATAATTAATGCTCCTGAAATAACTGAACAATGAAGTTCACCAGACTATCACATGATTGAAGTTTTTGTGGAACAGTTATTTCCATTTGATATAAAATATCATCCCCAACCCCTAATTTCAGAGAATATATTAACTCTTAAGCAAATGTATATATTAAATCTTAACTTACCTAGCCATTACAAAAAGTTCTCGCACCATTCTGGATCCTTCTCCTATAAATTTCTGGACAAGTTCAGACCCAGACACTCTGATAAATGTACATTCTGTATGGTGAGCTACGGCTCTGGCTAACAAAGTTTTACCTGTCCCTGGTGGACCATACAGTAACACACCCTACAATAGAGTTAATAAAACAACAGCTGTCATAGAGTGGTGCATTTAGCATACCTGCATATTTAGTTCGTGAATAAAACTATAACCCAAAACTAACAATTTGTATTTTTGTATTTTTTTACAGGAATAGATCAGAGTTAAGATGTTTTACACTCTGGTCAAGATTGTTTCACACATTTCAT
Source organism: Tegillarca granosa (assembly GCA_029721355.1). Classification (NCBI taxonomy): domain Eukaryota; kingdom Metazoa; phylum Mollusca; class Bivalvia; order Arcoida; family Arcidae; genus Tegillarca; species Tegillarca granosa. The sequence goes on along the minus strand of CM056608.1, from coordinate 30,821,191 downwards.
GGAGGTCAGTTCTTGAATGATAAAACTGTTTTACTGAGAGAAAATCACAGACCTTTAGCAAGTGAACAAGGATCTGCCTATGTGAAAAGATCTGCATATGTCAAGTGGTATTCACAGTGGGAGGTATAGAGATCCCTAAGCTTGTGCATGAGACCACTAGTTATAGAGACAGGATAATGGTATGACAGTTATAGTATAAACTTAACTCATCTGACACTGCACCTCACACCAATATTTTCAGGTAGGGCGAGTTTCAGATTCATACTTCATGCAGACCAGCTAAACTGTACCCTTAGTCTCAAACTGACATTAAGATACTTTCAATAATTTAAATTGATTCAAACAAAAAAAATAAATCCCCCTACCCGACTGTTTTGAGTGACACTTGGCAATATGTACAAATACTTAAGAATGGATGGTTAGGGTAGGGATATAATACTAAAGTCTGTCTTAAGTTGTGCAATTCCGAGGACATCTAACAGTTCTGAATATATATAACTGGTAGATCTATAATATTAAACTTTACCTTAGGTTGTGCAATTCCGAGAGCATCAAACAACTCTGGATGTTTAACCGGTAGCTCTATAACTTCTTTGATTTCCTTGATTTGTTTGTCTAAACCACCTACCATTTCATATGTTGAGTCCGGTACCTTCTCCACCATCATCAAACTGACTAGTGGATCAACCTATTATAATGTAAAAAGAAAGAAACTAAAATGAAATATATGTGCCATGTATAATAAAAACAAAGTAAAACAAGAAATCTCTATAACAAAATTACAGTTAATTATAGTTAACTTTAACATGAATCTAGCAAAAACATTAAAACATTACAAACAATAATTTATAATAAGACCCATTTAATGTTTTTTCTATCAATAATTAAGAACGGAAACTGAGTCCTATTTACAATGGCACAAACTGTTTCCTGTTTGTTTTTCCAAATTATCCTCACTTTACTTTGTTACAGCATATATCACCTACATGTAAGTATAAGGCATGATATCTACTTCTTTTAAATTGCATGTACACTTTTAATTTCCACTTTATATGATACATACTCTGTGAAATAGCTAGATTTTAAATTTCAAAATTGAAATGTAACATGGAATTTTGTGTGCTAAATTCCCAATATAAAGGCCCCAACTACTTTTTCCAGAAGTCAGAAAGGGACTGTTATTCTTAAAATGTATGGTGCATTACAAATAAAAATGGTAATTAGGTCAACTACTGGCATAAATACAATAAACACTAAAAATAAATAATAATAATATAATATATAATATATATGACATACAAGAGGCCCATTTAAGTGTGTATGTAAGCTTTGGTGAGCAAGCTATTTGGGAGTGAGTCTTTGCAGCGACTGCTGTCACTGATTTAAAGGCTGTTTGCCTTAGATTCAAGATGGACAAAGTTTGTATGTGTATGTGTGCTTTGGCTTTGGCGAGCAAGCTATTTGGGAGAGAGTCTTTGCAGCGACTGCTGTCACTGATTTAAAGGCTGTTTGCCTTAGATTCAAGATGGACAAAGTTTGTATGTGTATGTGTGCTTTGGCTTTGGCGAGCAAGCTATTTGGGAGTGAGTCTTTGCAGCGACTGCTGTCACTGATTTAAAGGCTGTTTGCCTTAGATTCAAGATGGACAAAGTTTGTATGTGTATGTGTGCTTTGGCTTTGGCGAGCAAGCTATAAGGGAGAGAGTCTTTGCAGCGACTGCTGTCACTGACTTAAAGGTTGTTTGCCTTAGATTCAAGATGGACAAAGTTTATAAGAAATGTTTTAATAATAACTGAAACTAACATGCATTTCAATCTATATTTCAGTGTAAGAGTACGGCATCATTCTAGAGGAAATTGAATGAGAGAATTAGTTAAAACTTGTGTACAGATGACAGATTTAATTTATATTTTGGCTTTTTTCTCAAGCCAAGTGTCCAAATCTAAAGGAAATTAAAGCATCTGGATGATTATGATTTGGATTCAACGTTATAAGACAAATGAATCATTTGCACAAGCCCGGTGGAAAGCAACCTGTCTGTTGGAACAGATCTCAGGCTGTAAATGCATGAGAAACTTTACAGTGGAATCTGCCTAAAGCAGACAGTCTCATTTTTGAAGATTTTGTTCCATTTAGATAGTTAACAGGGATTTAGTTATCAAACTAATTTTTCTTACCTTATTTGGTAATATTTTATGTAAAGTATAACTATCATTTCTAAGAGCAACTCGACAATTGGGTGTAACATCATTAATATCAATGTTTTTATCTAAATCTACAACAAATTTTCCCTCTGGGTGCACCTGAAATAGATAAAATTGAAAAGTAGAACTTAGAAATACACACATACAATTTAACATCGGAAAAGGTGCCTATCTGTTGGTTGTTCTGACAGATGACATAAATTGCAGATAATCTGTCATGTCTGAGTTGCCTCATTTTACTTGAAAAATTTTCAACTTTTATTCAAGATTAAGAAAGTCTAACTTTAGAATGGATAAGATTAGTGCTGATTTATATACCAGTTTTAATCCTTTCACTTGTAATGTAAAGTCAATTCTTGTGATCTAAAGCCCTTCGATATAAGTGAAAGAATTCTGACATGGATGTAAACTGTACTCAGTTGTAAGATGGTGGAGGTAACAGGAATACACCGAGAATTCCATCAACCTTCTACAGGCAAACTTACCAACTCTCTTACAATAGAATCTGTCCAGGCTGTGAGAGGCACTTTGATTTATAAGCACATGCTTTGGAACCTTTGGCCACCAAGGTCCACCTAATTTTAGAAAACTGTTAGTCAAACAGTCATTGACTATCATATCAAAATCCCAGTTTTACTTTTTAGCGAAAAGTCTCAACAATTTTTTAAGTAAAATGGCAAGTTTAAAAATTAAGACAAATCTGCTGCCCCATGTTCTGTAGCTTTTCAGTCTGGCACATAATATTTTATAAATCAAATTATCTTCTATGTTCTTACAAGAAACATCAAAAAGATGAGATTTAAACTGGCTAAAACACCAGTCTTAGCTTTGATCACTGCTTAATGGGTATCAAATCTATGTTCAATTTTGGTAAAACATACAGATTTATTTGTTATATATGTTTACACAATACCTTGACTAATATCTTCTTTTTGTCCATTGGTTTAACCACTTCCCCAACATAAGATCCTTGTTCCTGAAGTAACTGGAGTTCTTCTCGTAACATTCTCACTGAAAGAAAGTATACCACAACTTCAATAAAGAATTTTTACTAAAAACAAACTTTCTCAGACTAGGAACTAACCAGGTTTGATTTGAACTAAGGCAAGGAGGCAATGTGATCCATAAACCAGTGTTTAACACCACTATGCACCATAGGTCACTTTGATTTAACATCACTCTGCAACCAAGGTCACTGATTTAACACCACTATGCAACCAAGGTCACTTTGATTTAACACCACTATGCAACCAAGGTCACTTTGATTTAATACTACTATGCAATCAAGGTTACTTATTTAACACCACTATGCAACATAGGTCACTTTGATTTAACACCACCATGCAACATAGGTCACTTTTATTTAACACCACCATGCAACCAAGGTCACTTGATTTAACACACCATGCAACCAAGGTCACTTATTTAACACCGCTATGCAACCAAGGTCACTTTTATTTAACACACCATGCAACCAAGGTCACTTTATTTAACACCACTATGCAACATAGGTCACTTGATTTAACACCACTATGCAATTAAGGTCACTTATTTAACACCACTATGCAACATAGGTCACTTTGATTTAACATCACTCTGCAACCAAGGTCACTGATTTAACACCCCCATGCAACCAAGGTCACTTTTATTTAACACCACCATGCAACCAAGGTCACTTCTTTAACACCGCTATGCAACCAAGGTCACTTTTATTTAACAACACTATGCAACCAAGGTCACTTTTCAGAAAAACAGCATTGTGATTCATGAAACCGCATTTTATATAAAAAACAATACATTATATACATACATGCTTTAACACTATGTATAAAAATTCAATTTCAGAAGACAAAAAATACTGCATACATATTTAACAATGTTACAAAATTTGCAGTGTGAGCCTTGAGGTCAATGGTAATGAATATAAGCCATTTAAATTACATGATGTGCTCTTAGTAAGGCACTTTACTCTAGGTCCAACACAAACATTTATCTTCCTGATGTGCCTATTGTTTTTGGACAGACTTAAGCATGTTTTGAAGATTAATGATATGAGGAAAATTTGTGTCAAAAACTTATGAATAAACATATTTCTACTTGATAAGGCTGTAATAAACATAACACATTACTATTCCTATATCACAACAATTTGAAGAAAAATGTAGAAGGGGATTACACTGGAAACAAAATTACATGCATAATTTTCAATACATTATATAAATTCTTGGCTATCGTAGAAAAAATAATTACCTTTAGCATTCAGTTCATTTCTCTGAGCTTCCAAACGACGTAAATTTTGTGTTTTATCTGTAACCACTAACTGTAAAGAGAAAATACAGTAAAAACTTGATTTATTATAACAATTTCTTTTGTCAGATTTCAGTATAACAATTAGGTTATAAATGAAGGAAGATTTATAAAGAAAATATATAAAAGAAATGGACTTTGGGACTTCAAAATATTCAGAAGAATTTACGGAGTTTTACTGTACTTAGATTTTAGAGATTTTTTATGACAACTACAATCAAAAAGAAAGACATTATTAGGACTCAAGACAACCACTTTACCTTTTTTGGGGTGGTGAGTCAGTGATTATAGTTTCCAGCTTGAGTCAAGTAAAAATATAATTGCTATTATAGTTTCCAGTTTGAGTCAAGTAAAAATATAATTGTAAGTTAAGAGATCAAGGCTTAGGATTACTTTCTCACTTGTTTTTTTAATGCCAGGAGAAAACGTCGTCCTTCTGCCCATTTTAAAAGTGATGTTAATACCAAATTTTTCTTCTTTATTATTAATCCTAGATTAGTTTAAGCTTAAAGTACCATTTTTCTCCAAACCAAATTAATTCTCAATTAACATAATTTGGGTTCTGGTGTCAAATTACCAAGAAAATGTTCATGTAACTAGGTATAAAAGATATTAAGATTTTGGATGACACTCGCAGACCATTAAAAAGAAAAGAAAAGAAATATATGCTAATACCTGTAGTTCTTCTATCTTACTGACATAATACTGTTTAATTCCTTCGTGACTCACTGTCAAGCCATTAGAGCTGATTTCCATTTTCTGAAATTAAATAACAGAAAATTAAAGAATACAGTCAAACACACTATTTATCTAAGTCTAAGGTATGACCTTGCTGGTTGTGAAACTTGAAGATAAACATTTAAATCTAATTTAATGAAAACACTATTTAAGTCTATACTTCATTAAATACAATTATAATATCAAAGAAAAATAATATATCAGTAAAAATTTATTTAATGCCAACAATACACATGAATCTGGCTTAGTTAGAATGTCATCAGGGTCATATGTACGGACCTATACCGACTTCCCAAAAGTTAAAATTTTTTTTAGACATTTGGTCGGACAAAACTAAAAATCTGTCGGATCAACCAAAAATCTGTCATACAGAAAAAATACAACAAAATTCATGCTGTCTTTTTAATTGGAATTTATAGTATAACTTTATATATATATATATATATATATATATATATATATATATATATATATATATATATATCTTAGTCTGCTTTACATATCTCTTTAATTCACAGTTTATCAAAATTCTCAAGTTTTTCCTGAAAGTCTAAACATTCTTCATCAATGTCCAAGTCAATATCATCAACATGTTTTACATAATCCATTTTATTTTCTTTCAATTCTTTTGAAAAAAGTTTTCTCTTTTTTCCCTGGTTTTGCTCCATCGTAATAAGATGTCATTTTTAAAAAATGAGTCCCATGATCATACCTTATAGACATATCAACTGGATCACTCACACTCAAAAGCTTTCAACCAATGAAATTCTGTTTTACAAATCTAGACTTAAGAACGGCTACTCTTTTAAACACTAAAGACTGAGTGGTGCAGAGTTATAAAAAAAAAACAGGAAAAAGTGCCAGACAGTCGGTCCAATATCAACTCACAAATTATCAGTCTGAGTGAAAATTTGTTTGTTTTGTTTGACTGACCGGCAGCTTTCTGGAAGTCTGCCTTTAGCAAGTTACATGATTTGACAGTGCTGTCTAATCCTGTGTCAGGATAATGAACAAGTGGGACTTCAAATGTTATCTTGATGAGGTATGCATTAAAATTGCCCTGCTACCTGCTGGTACAAAGCATACATACACAACGGTCACTGCCAGTCAAGGGCACATTAAAATAGCATTGCTAAACCTGTTTGACTAGAATAAGTGTCTTTATACCAAAATTGGGTTCTCCACCGGTAAGAACCATAGTATAAAATTTTCATAATATGGACAAAGTCTATCCGGTCCATATGACTCAATTGTCTGAACCAACCTGTAGATTATGATATACTTGTATATTCATTATAATACTGGTAAATTTTTAACTTATTTCCTAAAACCATCTTTGAGAATGGCCTTGTTTAATACCAGCTCAATGAAAATGATTGAAAACAAACAAATCCCAGGTGCATTAATGCCACTACAAAGGGGATAATTCAAGAAATATTTATTTTAATGTGAGTGTGCATCATTTTTTAACACGTTACATTATGATTCCTGTCTTGTTGTCTTGCTTGATGTGTCTTGAAGTTAATCAGATGCTCTCTGTTCATTATGATCACGAAATTTTGTCTAAATTCACATGTGGGTATGTGAAAATACCATTATGGACAAACACGCTCTCAACAATAAATAAAATGACGTAGAAAACTAACTTTTTCTCAGAAATAAATTCTGCATGTTACTGTTGTTTTCTTTAGAGTGTTCCTATCTTTAGATTTCCCTTTGTATCATAGTCATTACACCACTGTGACCAAATTTAGGCTTTAAACAATCGATGTATGGACCATGACAAGCACTTTTAGAGAGAATCGACACAAATAATGCCAGTAATTGTCGGTATAATAAGAGGTAACATGAGCTGGTTAACATTCCAAAAAAACATAGAGGCTTTAAATTTCAAACCGATGAAGAGATCAGTTTTATATTTGATAAATTATCTAGTATATTGTAAAATTATTTCAATAGTTACCTCTTCTCCTGCCATTTTGCGTGGTTCAGTTAACTTCATGGTCATTGAAACGCTTGTTTTGTTTGAAAACGTACCTTTGTCATAATCTATCCGATAAATTGTAATCCATGTCAGTCAAAATGGTACCTTATAAAAAGGACGAATTTTTGAGCAAATGGTTGCAATTTCAGTAGGAAAATGCAATACCATTACTTTTTCAATTACACTACAGTTGAGAGTTGAGTAATGGTGTTTAACGTCCCAGTCAAGAATATTTCACTTATATCGAGACGTCGCCAGCTATAGGCGAAAGTATTTCACTAAAGCAACTACGTACTATACGAATATATCACTTCCTTTTATCTTAAAGGTATTTATCGAATATTCATTCATTATTCTATTCTATTCTTTATAAAACTAAATACCTTACGGTATACAGGTTCATTGTACAAAATATAAACATAACATCATGTTAATACGGCGCTGTTTGAGTTCTTTTCAGAAAGATTTTTTTTATTATTTTATTTTATTTTATTTTATTTTATTTTATTTTATTTTATTTTATTTTATTTTATTTTATTTTATTTTTATTTATTTATTTATTTATTTATTTATTTATTTATTTATTTATTTGTTTGTTTGTTTGATTGTTTATTTATTTATTTTTTTTTTATATTTTTGTCAAATAGACAATAACAGAAATAAATCTTTGCATCATCCAATCCAATCCATTTTGCGTCCGAACAAGCAAGAATTAATTTTGAACAGGGGCGATGTGACGACAATATGAATAAAGATGTCAATAGACCCGGCAAGAAGAAGACATCATGTTCATTATTATTTTTATTATTATTATTATTATTATTATTATTATTATTATTATTATTATTATTATTATATTCATTCATTCATTCATTCATTCATTCATTTATTTATTTATTTATTTATTTATTTATTTATTTATTTATTTATTTAATGCAATAATATATTTGGTTTCCACTGACAACAACTTCCAATCAATTACCATGTTTTTATTTTACGTAATCTGTAATTGAAACACGCGCGTGAAACGTAATTTTTGTGCATTTTATTCTTTCACGTGATCACGTAGCTTGTAGATCCGATCACGTGATATATATATATATATAATATAATATATATATATATATATATATATATATATATATATATATATATATATATATATATATATATATATATATATATATATATATTTTTTTTTTTTTTTTTTTTTTTTTTCTTTTTTGGGGGGGGGGGATTGTCACTCTTTAGCTTTGATTGTAAGACTGGTATTGTACTATTAATATATGTTGACGTTTGTTGTATTTCAGGGTTTATTTCTCGATGTAACACTACACCCGCATCGTAATTTAATAACTAAAATGAAAGAAATATAGATTTATTTTACTCCATAAAAACCTGCTATATATTGATCACGTGATTCTCCGACGAATTTTTTATTCAAAGCAAATAACGTACCTGTAACGATTTTCAGTTTTGACATATTTTATTCGTCATACTTAAATATGGCTTGAGCGAAAATTCCATAAAATTCCATTCCATAATAAGGTTGATATTGGTGAATTTCTAATATATCTAATCAAAAAGGTCGATATCGAGGCTCCCGAGCTGTGACGTCATACCAGTAACATACCTCCACAGAATATTATTTACCAACTACTAAAATAAGTCAAATACGAACTCGTTGTTAATTTTCTATGATTATTTTACGGGAAAACTATTTAATCAAGTGGAATTAACATCCGTTTGACATGTACCGATAATTAAGATTATTATTAATCCTTTTGATATTAGACACATTCCTTAGATTTAGACCCACACCTGTAATTAACAGGATGTAACTTATAATTTGCAAAATTGATTTGCTGGTTGATAAAGATATCTTACGACCTGTAATATACAATAATATATTCACAGTTCGAGTAAAGTAAAATATATTAATTATTTGGTAAACGTTATATGTCATATACAGTATAAAGATTTCACTCCGGAAAAATGGATATTCCATTTTTAAATTTTAAAAAGTAAGAAAAAGAAAATTTTCCTTAGTTTTCATATCAGTAATAATAATAATAATAATAATAATAATAATAATAATAATAATAATAATAATAATAATAAAATATAACTTTTAGGCAAAATTGAAAATTAAACTTTGACCAGAATAGTCTAAATTTAAAACATGTTTATTGATCTACTTACAGCATTTGATTTTATTAGATTTTAGTTTTCACTTTTCCTTGGGCAGACATTTACCTGTGATATTTTTAATTTCTTTATTCTATATATACAAATATAAAATTATCATCATTATTATTATTATTATTATTATCTCGCTTTTTTAAGGTGGTCTCATTTTAAAATCCGTGTCATTTCATTTTAAACAATTATAATATATTTCGCGTAAAATAATTGAGATGGAATATCTTGACTTTTTTCTTTTTAATTATCCCAGCATTGATTAGCAACCTGACAGTTGAAAAGAACTATGTTACAAACTTTAATTGTGTGAACATCTTCCAATATTATCGAAGACATATAATGCCGCCAGATTACTTAAAAGTTTTCTACATCACGGTCATTTAATTTCAAATGTCAATAAACATTGCACAAAAGAGCATAGGAGATTGATTTTTTATGTATTGATGTTTAGCCGGTGCCACTGCCATGTGCTGATTTAGAATTTCTATTAAAATAATGCATTCAAAATCAGCACATGACAAGCTATAATTATATAATATTAATAAATAATTTATTTTTTTTAAAAGTCAAAGATATAATCTTTGATAAATACGGGTACATGTCAGTGTCGTTACTTTCTTCTACATACGTCAATATATCATTGTTACTACTGTCTATTATGTTAGATACTACTTCTAATACTGCAATGACGTCACACATTTCTAACTCAAAACGAGGCGTTTCACTTTGGGATAAAGAGAAAGAGAAACCGCTATAACTTTTTTATTTTGCCACCAATTTTAATGCGGTTTTCAATATTGTTATATTTAAATAATACATAAAACATTAGTGATGAAAAAAAAAATTTGGTTACAGGTACCCTTTAAGACAACATTAGACTACAAAAGCAGAATTCCATTTGCACGGTGAGTATCACAGGCACTTGTTTCGTATACGGGGTCTCCCTACCTATACCCCGTATACGAAACAAGTGTCTGTGGTGAGTATCCATTGCGCAAATGTGACACCAAGTTGGTTTTTTTTAAAGAAAGCTATTACCTGCCTAAAAAAAACATTTTATCGACAAGAACGGGGAAAATAAATTGCAGATTTCAAATGAAAAAGATTTTTTATGATTTAGCGGATTTTATCCTTTAAGTAAAAAAAACAGTCATCGTTTTCATCTTTTCATACAAGTTATTGAAAAAACTGATAAATCTGCAATGAAAAAGCGAATCGAATTTCATTTCATATCTTACGAATACTTTATTTCGTTTACAAAGTATTAGAACACAGAAACTGATGACGTAGTTCGCAAAGACACTTGAAACATGATATGGCTGAGTAAAAAGAAGTTACATTTTGTTATCCACGTTAATACTTTCACATTTAACTCCACGCTTGTATTTTTAATTTTTAATTTTGTTTAATCCTGGTTTCAAATAACTATTCCGGAAATAATGTTTAGAGTTTCACAGTTTAAACCTATTTTACCAATTTTGTTGGGAACCTGTTTGGGGATTGCTCTGAACATGATGTTTGCCCCTTTCTTGGAGGAGATGTGTGACACGCCCCAGATATCTCAGGAACACGATAGTGACAATCTTATCAAATTACGCGAAACTATGTCAGTTGATGAAAAGAAGCCAGTGATTGAGAAGGACATCGGTATTGTGGATACAGCCAGACGAGAAAACTTGTTGCCTGTGACAAAACAACCACCTAAAACTCAAAAACCAAAGAAAAAAATAGTCCGACCAAGATTTGCATCTACAGAACTTGGAATCCGAGAAAAATTATTTATTGGAGTAATGACATCACCTAATACCATTAATTCATTTGGAGTAGCAGTGAATAAAACAATGGCTCATTATGTAACAAAAACTGTGTTTTTTAGCGTTGCAAAACTAGGAAACACCCCATCTGGAATGGCAGTGATAAGTTTTGCAGATCACCATGTTAAACATCTGCCACTTCATATGTTAAAGTATATATCAGATCATTATGCCCACACCTATGATTACTACATGTTCATGACAGACAGGACATACATTCGTGCTGAGAAAATATTTGAACTAGTCAGCCATATCAGTGTTAGTCAAGATGTCTACATGGGATCCAGTGATCTTCAGAATAATGAAGGATCAAATGTTTGCTCATTAGAGGGTGGGATTATAATATCACAGGTACGTATACATTTTTATACGACCCTTTTTATATAGATTTGAGCCCATTAATAGTGACAGCTTCTTGTCATAGATTTGCAAATCCTTCTAGTTACTGCATTATCCAATGGAACTCCCCATAGCTCCACATGATACCTCATAACGTTTGTGCAGATCAGTTATTTCTATTGGCAATGGAATCGCATTAAGTGACATTTCCCATAATAACAACATTTTTTAAGGAATATTTGACATAAACAAACTCAAACTTTAAGAGGTATTGATCACATGGTATGTCGATGAGTTCGATTGATATCAAATTTGAATGAAATATTCAAATGTTTAAATAAATAATAAAAAGTCCCTGGAAAATGTTTGTTACACTATAACCATAAAACTAGAGTAAAAAAACCTACTGCATCTCTTGTTTTATTGAAAATGTTCACCTGATTGATTACTATGAAAAGTTTGAATACTGGTTTACTTTCAAGTGTATTTTATTGTAAAATACAGGATTTTTGGTGAAAAAAAGAATTATATATTCAAAGCTTTTATTGAACATGTGTGTAGTATTACTACAGGACTAGGTGAAATGTACAACCACGTAGGAAAAATGAATTGTAAATGTTGACTTCAAACCATATACATGTATATATATTGATCAATGATTTACTATATTAATTTGTAAAACTTTGTTTTTATCAAAAATTTGAGTTAAAACATATTTAGTTATATGTACAAGTTTTTATTTTCAGTCTGTAATGGCAAAAATTTTATCCCAGTTAGACTGGTGTTTAAAGAATGCTCATTCATCAAATCCAAGTTTGACCATGGCCAAATGTGTAGACCATTCAGTTGACCAGCCTTGTGTGGAAAGTGTTGGTGTAAGTTATTAACTTAAGTATATCAGGCCTTAGATAGAATTTTTAATGCCACTCAGCAAAGTGCCTAGTTAAAGAAGAAAACCACTCGTCACTTTGAAATTTAACTCGGCACAGTCACTACATGAAAACGAGAATTTTTTCTCTTAAGTACAGCCAGAGCTTGTACCAATAAATAATGTTTTCTGACTTTTTCTTAGGTTTGCACGAACTTTGGATTTTCCACTTTAAGTAACCAGTAACTTTCGTTTTGAAGTCGCAGGTTTAGAAATGCTTCCACCTGCAACTGGTTTGTCATCAGGATCAGCGGTAGTCTAATTCGTGTCTTACAAAACTCTTTATCAGCTATTTTCATCCTTGTTTGTCTTTAGAAAGTTATATAAAACAGTTTGTTAACTTTTATTTGACATACTTAACGGACCGACAAGTATATAAACACTCGGAACATCGGTTGGATTTTACCTTACACTAAGTAAATTCCGAATGCGAAACAATAGGTTTGTGCATGTGATGCAAACGTTTAAATGATTTTGTTGATTGACGCTTGTAACAGAACGGCCGATGTCGTTACAATTGACCTCCTTTTACAAGATTTTTCCGACAAACACTATAGTATCTATTGTTTATTAATTGCAAGAAGCCTCTGGATGTATATGTATGATAAATTTAACTCGGCACCGTGACGAGTGGTAGTAACAATATCACTCGTCCAAGTACACATTTCACTCGTCAGGACGAGTGGACGAGTGAAGAATCGAAGCCCTGTATATGGGAGGTTGAGGTTTGAACTCCAGCTGGGTCTGACCAAGACCTGAACATTAATAGTGACTGTTCTTTTGCCAATCTCTCAGCATGTAGAATTGAAAGTCACTGGGTCCTTTGGATGAGACCTTAAAAACTGATGTCCTGGTAATGGCAGACATGGCACAGTAAAGAACCCTTCCCTACACATTGCCCTAAGCCCACTGCTAAGATACAAAATTTTGCCATTTTACCCATAGCTGGTGATGTTTCAATATAAGTAAATTACATTTATTGTTGATTTGAATGTTAAACCCCGTTAAATCAAACCAAAATCATAGACTAATTTTTTTTCTTCAATACAATCGTGACATTTGTTGCCTTTGTGACCATGGCAAGTGATGTAAAGCCCACATGCTTATAAATCACATTGCTTTTTGCCAATTGGGTTGAAATCCCATTAAGGGCTGATCCTGTTTGAGGAGAGTTTTTAGTTCACTTGCTTGAGGTCTGTGGTTTTCATCCATACACAACTGTATCATCTACCACCCCTTAACTGACAGTCTTGATTTTAAAGTGAGAGAATCTTGACTGGGGCATAAAATCCCAATACTTGACTGCATTCAAATTGTAACATGAGAATACTCAGCTGTTTAATGTTTCTTATCATGATGGTCAAAAATAGTTTTTGCATGAATAGAATTTTGTCTAGATAACAAAGCAGATGTTAAATTTTTAAAAGTTACATAATTTATGTCTCATTTAAAACAAACCCATTTCATTCAGAATAAATTTATAATAAATTTATTCATTCATTCCTTTCTTCCATCCTTCCTCCCTCTTCATTCATTCATTCATTCATTCATTCATTCCTCCATCTTCATTCATTCATTCCTCCATCTTCATTCATTCATTAATTTTATTCATTCATTCATTCATTTCAGGACAAAGTATACAGACATTATAAAGTAGATGATTTTGACTTTGATGATGATATTGAAACATTAAGAAATGATGGGCGGTTTAATGCCTCAGTATCTATATATCCCATGCCTGATGATTTGTCAATCTACAAAATACACAGGTAAAATGAAATAGTATTTTTTGTTAATTTTGTCATGCAGAGTCTTTTAGCTTGGTTTAGATTCTCCAAGGAAGATGAATTGGGAATAATAATTTTGAAGTAAGGTTTGATTTTTGGGGTAGAAGGGCATATCAAAGTCTTAGAAATAAATTTTTGACAAATTTTTAGTTAATTAGCTGCAGGTTTCATTGTTTTTAGTATCTATCATGTGAGCAGTTTTGTTTTTTAGCAAAACAGAAGGGGAACCCAGACTTGGATGCTGTTTTTCAGGTGGTTTTATCATCCACTTCAATATTAATATTTATGATAACACTAAATTTTCACCATACTTTACCCCTTCAGTGCAGGAATGGGGGAAATGTTATCATTTACATCCAGTGTTAGTAAATATTTAAGAATTGACTTTGTGTTTGGTAACATATATGAGGATATGAACACTAGTTAAGCATACATGTGCGAATTGCATAATCTGCTTCGCAGATTATGACAAATTTGCACGGGATTCACTAGTGTTCATACCCTCATAAATGTTACCAAACACGAAGTCAATTCTTAAATTTACAATTCTCGGCATATTCTCATGTAATATATAAAAATAAATTATGTATAAAATTATGATGTACCAATTCTTGAACCTTCGTACGATTGTATAGTTTTTTTTTTTTTTACAGATTCAGTGTACAAGTGCAAGTTTCGGGCAAATTTTTAAAAGCAAAAAAATAGTTCTAATTTTATCGCATATTTTGTTGCAGTTTTTGCAGTAGAGTGCAACTTCCAAATACCAGCCCTTCTAAAAACTGATCACCTCCACAAACCGAACATGCCGGACCGGTCCCAAATTTATCCTTCTTTGTTTATATTAAAATAAACTTCCATAAACCGGTCCCTCTGAATTACGAACACCGGCCTTTTTTATATTTAGGTGCCGAAATCATGTAACATCTTAATAATTTCCATCCGAAAACCGGCCTTTGGGAGTCGCAATTCATCAATGAACCGTAACGGACAGGTGATTTTCTATCTGCTAATCCGATTACTGAAATAACAAAGTATCCTAATGCACACATCATTGTACTGGCAGACCAGTTTACCTGTGCAGATATACTTGAATAAATAATTGAATCAATTTTAATTTGTTTCCTTTATTGTTCGGTAATCTAATTATTACAATTATTGTCATTTTGATGGTTTTAATTTCTTTATTTCGAGGTTTTTACCTGTCAAGTACCCCTCACTTGAATTTGATCAAAATGTTTTATAAACAAATAATTTTCTATCACCCGCGCAATGCAAAAATATTAAGAAATATATTTTTATTTCAAAAATCATTATTTTCTTTCTTTCTTTCTTTTTTTTTAAATTTAGACACTTTTTAAACAATATTATTACTATTTAATATCAAAACATTCCCGTCACCACAATCCGGAAACTGGTCACTAGACAAACCGAATAGGCTTGTAATTAACGAATGGGTCCTCGTTTTAAGTGATTTAGATAATATTTTTGCTTCATATGTTGTAAATAGCGTAAGCAATTCAATTTATAAAAAAATATATTTTGAAAAATGAATTGTTTCATTTTAATCCGGAAGCAGTAACTTGTGTGCCTGCCTAACACAAACAGCACAAGTGTATCCGTTTTTGATATTGTACAGTTGTTTGTAATAATCTGCCAGTTTGTAAGCTTTGGATTTATACACAAGGTACTTGTTAAGTTCAAGAATTACATGTTAGATCAATGCTTATGAGAATGTATTGACATTTACGTTTGACAAAATTCTGAATTGGAAGAGATTCGGACCGGATCGGACTTCCGGATTTATAAGGCCCTCTAAATACCGACCCCTCTGAAAACCGGCCAAATTCCTCGGTCCCACAGGAGGCCGGAATTCGGAAGTTGCACTGTATATGCACAATTATTTATTATGCAGAAGAACATCTTGTTCTCAGGATATTTTGAAAAGTTTATGTATAAACATTAATATGTGCTTTGACTTGTTTTTTTTATTAATAGATCAGGAAATCCCCGACATCTGTTTACAAATTTTTGTGAATTCTTACATCATTAGTTGTTACGTCACACAACTGCATGTTCTATACTGAAGTTATGAAGCTATAATGAACTAGTGAGTCTAACAATGGTTCACATAGTACAAAATATTAGCTATTGTAAATACAAAATAATATATACATTTGAACCATATATTCCTAGAATTACATGAATATTCATCTGATTTAGCTAATTGATTTTCTTTACTTTTTTTAAGATATTACTGTCAGCTTGAATTAAATCTGACAAGGCAGGAAATTGAAAAGGCAAAGGAAAATATTGTTCATTTAAGTCAGTTTGCACCTGGTGGTAGGGACAGTCTAACCTGGCCAGTTGGTATGTATTACCAGTGTCTGAAATTTGTTAATATTCCAACCAGCATAGCCCAAAATTCAAATTTGAATATTTTTTTAGAACATACACTGATAAGAAAATTTACAAAATGTTACAGATCTGGCTGATAAAATGCCAAACTTGACTTTTGAACTCTGTAACTTTGTTTAATCTTTTCCTTGTTTTTTGTGTTTACTGAGATAAGGAAGGAGAGTATACTCAATGGGGGGAGGGGAATGGGCATACTTATTAGAATCAGGGGGGAAGGGGAATGGGCATACTCGCTGGAATCAGTGGGGATGGAGAATGGGCATACTAACTGGAACCAGTGAGGAAAGGAAATGAACATACTCAAGTTTTTTGTTCAGTATTTGCATTCTTGATGTAAAGACAACTATTCACGACCTTTGATCAGCAGTTGTCTTTAAATACGATATATGTTTTTAATACCTGTTATTTTTTTCAATCAGGTGTTCCAGAATCTGTACAGCCAACTTCACGTTTTGATGTCATTAGATGGACATACTTCACAGAGACACATATATATTTTGATGATGATTTTACAAATGTTCAAAAACTCAGAGGTAAATAATCAAGTAATGTATATGGTATAGGTTAATTACAAAGGTAAAAATTTTACAGGTAATTAACTCAGGTGGAAGATTGTACAGATAAATCACACAGGTGGAAGTTTGTACAGGTAAATCACTCAGGTGGAAGATTGTACAGGTAAATCACTGAGGTGGAAGATTGTACAGGTAAATCACTCAGGTGGAAGATTGTACAGGTAAATCACACAGATGGAAGATTGTACAGGTAAGTAACACATGGAAGATTGTACAGGTAAATAACACATGGAAGATTGTACAGGTAAATACAACAAAACTGATTGGTAAATTTTTACATTGTACTAAACATATATCTGTTTTATTAGTAAAAATCTGTGTTTGTAGTTTGTAATTTTTACAGCCTGTGCTTATACAAGTAATGTCATTTAGAAAATGCAGTTACAAGTCAAGTATTAAGACGAGGAAAAAGGGAAATGAAATGATATTTTCTCAACTTTCAACTGATACTGAAAAGATTGGCCGAAGTTGGTCCACAGACAGTATTTTGGGTGAGTAGGGCCCACCGGCAGTATTTTGGGTGGGTGGGGCCCATTGACAGCATTTTTTTTGGGGGGGGGGGGGGGGATGGGCTTATATTTTTATATTAAATTTTTTTTATATCGCAAAATTATTCATAACTTTGTTGTTTATAAAAGTTTTATTATGAATGAGCTGCAGGTACAGTTTAACTTAGCTGTTTTGGATTTTATTTATTTGAGCGTATTTTACTGAATTTCAGGAGTTGATAAAGAAGATGTTCAGGAAATACTTCAAACTGCCTTTGAAAGGATAAATCAACAGTATGGGTTCATTTTCTCTCAAGCTGGACTTGTTAATGGTTACCGAAGGTTTGAGCCAATCAGAGGAATGGAATATATACTAGACTTAGAATTCCGAAAGAAAAATCGTAGAGACTTGGTCCCAAAAAGGGTTCATTTGATACGACCATTGGGTAAGGTTGAAATCATACCCATGCCTTATGTCACAGAAAATACTCACGTACACCTAGTCATTCCATTACAAGAAGAAGAATTGGATGAATTCCCAAAATTCTTAGATGGCTATGTTAAAAATGTTTTAGAAAAGAATGATAACACACGATTGTATGTATTATTTATCAATCAGAGCATTAATAAAAGAGATAAAAAGGATGTATTTGCAGTGGCAAAAAATACCATTGATTTCTATATAAAGAAAACCAACAGTGATGCTACAAAAATTGTGTGGAAGAGTTATCAAACCAGTAATAAAACTGTTACTTTGTTTGACGTAACTGATAGAATGTTGAAAGATTTACCTTCTGATGGACTTCTTGCTCTCGGAACAACAGCCATGGAAGCTGAGCAGGATTATTTGAATCGAGTACGCATGAACACCATTAAAAAACATCAGGTGTTTTTTCCAATAAGCTATTGGCAGTATAAACAGAATTTAGCTTATGAAAAACTCCCTCTCCCTAATGAAGTTGAAATTGGTCAGAAATACGGACATTTTGATGTTTTGTCATATGAACATAGCAGTTTTTATTTGTCAGATTATGTAGCAGCAAGAAAGAAATTAACACTGAAGGATTTGTCGGAAGGAAACGTTTTTGATATGTTTGTCAGATATAAAGATTTGAACATCTTCCGAGCAGCAGAGCCAGCATTGAAATGTAGATGGAGGAAACTAACCTGTGTTTCTGATGGTAATGCAGACCAAAACACAGAATGTCTGACTAGAAATGCACAGGGTTTAGCAAGCAGATCACAAATGGCTAAACTTATATTTGAACACTCAGATGAAGATGAAACAGCAGCACGGAAAAAATTAAAGTAAAATTAAAGTGCCAAAATTGACATGAATGAGAGAATAATTTTTTTCTTCAGCACAGTAATTGTGTCTGCATGATAAACAATGCAAGCCAAGTCAGAGTTATATTGGATTTACAAGAGACATGGTATTTTCATATTACTCTTTGAGTATTTTGTAAAATAAATGGTACCAATGTAATGCCTATTTTAACAAGGAGAAGTTGTAAATGTCATTGAGACTTAGTGAACAAAATTGTTTGAAAAATTGAAAGCTTACATTTAAAATTAACATGTTTTATTCTTACTAGTGCATTATTTCCAGTTAATGAATATGTTTCATATTCCTGAAGCAAAAATTGTTTTATAATTATTTTTTTTTTTTTACATTTAATTGTTTGAAAACTTTTATGTGCAATAAAAAGATCACAAAATTTATTTTATGTTAAAAATCAAAAAAAAAAAAAAAACAATATTGTGGAAATATTTTATTAAAAAGTACATTTAAATGTTTTGAGAAAAAATCATGCATTGTAATTTTATTAGAAATTGCAACTTCTTAAGTCACCATACACATGTTAATTATGACCAATTTGTTTTTTTTTATTGTATTTCTTTAATAGCTTCTTGTAGATTTCTGTGTCTGGGTGTCAATAGTTTGAGCAAAAATTTACCTGTTCAAACATCAAATTTAATCATTTTCTTGAGCACGTGCTGATATATATAAAGTAAAAACTGCCTTAGCAGTCACCTGGAATTAACAGTCACCTGCCGACAATGGTCAGGTTGAAAACTGCCCACTGAATTTTCATTTCATTTCATATCTCGCACACACACACACACACACACACAAATAAGATATGAAATGAAATATTAAATATAGAAAAATGATGAAATTTGGTCGTATTTTCTTCAAAGATATCTTTCTGGAAAACAACCTGGTTTTAAAGGCCACCTGTCTTAAGCAGCCACTTTTGTCCTGTCCCATTAGTGGCCTCTTAAAACAGGTTTTACTGTATACATGTATATGAGAAATTTACAAAATGTAAAGATAGAGATCTAGGTACCTCTAGTCTGGACTAAACTTTAAACTCTGCCATTTCCTTCTTTCTTTATTTTCATTTTTTATTTGCTTCAGGCTTGTGTATTTTTGTAGGTTACAGAAGTTCTGTTATTGGATTTTAATATTGTTATTATGAATCTCAATGTGTTTTTTTATAAGAATTTTTAAAAAAGGTTTGACTTATGATAATTGAAGCATTAAACTGTTTAGATAAGGCAACTTTGGTGGTAAAACTGACATAGCTATTCCAGGCATACTGAATAACATGTATTAGTAATATGATTAACTTGTCTGGTATAGCTATACCAGTTATAAGACACCATATATGATTACCTAATCTCAACATTTTAATACTTAATTTTATATGAACAATGAACCTTAAACCAGATAATCACTCATCTTCATCTGTTAAGTCTAATACAAGGTGACATATTATGTAATACACTAGATGCAGCAGCCATGTTGTTTACAGGGTTGCTAGACTACAATATCATGTGACAGTCATTGTAGGGTTGCTAGACTTCAATATCATGTGATGGTCATTGTAGGGTTGCTAGACTACAATATCATGTGACAGTCATTGTAGGGTTGCTAGACTACAATATCATGTGACAGTCATTGTAGGGTTGCTAGACTACAATATCATGTGACAGTCATTGTAGGGTTGCTAGACTACAATATCATGTGACAGTCATTGTTATTGTTTACATTAGTTGCTATTTTGCTGACACAGAATTATTTATGGTGTGATAATTTGATTAGGTTTTATAACAGAAGTTAAGGATACAAACAGTAAAATAAAAATATAATACATGTGTACCTAAATGAATGTTACTAATGACTTGGATGTAAATGTACTATATTTCTGTGGTTAGGAATATCAATATAATACATGTGTACCTAAATGAATGTTACTAATGACTTGCATGTAAATGAACTATATTTCTGTGGTTAGGAATATCAATATAATACATGTGTACCTAAATAAAAGTTACTAATGACTTGCATGTAATTGTACTATATTTCTGTGGTTAGTAATATCAAATTGAATATAATACATGTGTACCTACATGTAAATGAAAGATATTAATGACTTGCGTATAAATGTACTATATTTCTGTGGTTAGTAATATCACTCATTTAATATCATAGTTAATACGACAAATTTAATAATAATGAAAATTGTTACTTAAGGCCTTTACTAGGATTTTTATTTTACAAAAAAACATTGCCACAAAATTCTTTCCTAACTTAACGAAAACCACAGGAATATATTTGATTTTAAAGATTTAATAAAATGGTGAATATTGAGTATGGATCTGCCAATATTACCAGAACATGTGTTTTTTTAGGATTTTGTTTTTTAAAAAAAGTTTGGTTTTTAGCTCACCTGAGCTGAAAGCTCAGATGAGCTATTGCTATCCATCTTCGTCCGTCTTGCGTCATGCGTAAACTTTTTACATTTTAATCTTCTCCTCCAAAACCACTGGGCCAAATAATGAAACTTGATAACCATCATGCCTGGGTGAAGCCCTTTCAGATTTGCACAAATGAAGGAGTTATGTCCCCTTGGGGCCCCATAAGGGGGGAAATAGTGAAAAACTTTAAAATCTTCTCCTCTGAATCTACAAGAGATATACCTTAGTAATTTCATTTATAACATCCTTAAGTCATCTTTTTTCAGATTTGGACAAATGGTAGCCATGGGGCTCAAAATTGGAAAATTGTAAGGCACTGAGTGGGGAAATTGCTAAAAATTATATATTTGTCACTATATCTTGAAAACTATTAACTTTTTGTAAAAGGCATGTATATTAGAATATTGTAGGTATTGACATGACGATCATTTTGATATATGGTTCAAGGTCATATGTTCAAAGGTCAAGGTCACAGCTGCAAAAGAAGACTTAAATTGCTAATTATCTTGAAAACTAGTAAGTTTTTGTAAAAGGCATGTATATTAGAATATTGTAGGTATTGTGACAACGATTATTTTGATACATGGTATAAGGTCATATGTTGCAAGGTCAAGGTCACAGCTTAAAAAGAAGACTTAAATTGCTAATTATCTTGAAAAATATTAACTTTTTGTATAGGCATGTATATTAGAATATTGTGGGAACTGGGACAATGATCATTTTGATATATGGTACAAGGTCATGTGTTGAAAGGTCACGGTCACAGCTGCAAAAGAAGACTTAAATTGCTAATTATCTTGAAAACTATTAAGTTTTTGTATAGGCATGTATATAAGAATATTTTAGGTATTGCAACAACGATCATTTTGATATATGGGTCAAGGTTTTATGTTGAAAGGTCAAGGTCACAGCTGCAGAAGATGACTTAAATTGCTAATTATCTTGAAAACTATTAACATTTTGTATAGGAATGTATATTAGAAAATTGTAGGTATTGACATGGCAATCATTTTGATATATGGTTCAAGGTTATATGTTCAAAGGTCAAAGTCATTTCAACATAGGAATACTAAAATTATTTATTATCTTTAAAACTATTAACCTTTTTTTATAGGCATGTATATTAGAATATTTAAGGTATTGACATGACGATCACTTTGATACATGGGTCAAGGTCATATGTTGACAGGTCAAGGTCACAGCTGCAGAAAATGACTTAAATTGCTAATTATCTTGAAAACTATTAACTTTTTGTATAGGCATGTTTATTTGAATATGCAGGTATTGACATGGTGATCATTTTGATATATGGTTCAAGGTTATATGTTCAAAGGTCAAGGTCATATTAACATAGGAATACTAAAATTATTAATTATCTTGAAAACTATTAACTTTTTTTTATAGGCATGTATATTAGAATATTTTAGGTATTGACATGACCATCATTTTGATACATGGGTCAAGTTCATATGTTGACAGGTCAAGGTCACAGCTGCAGAAAATGACTTAAATTGCTAATTATCTTGAAAACTCTTAACTTTTTGTATAGGCATGTATATTTGAATATGCAGGTATTGACATGGTGATCATTTTGATATATGGTTCAAGGTTATATGTTCAAAGGTCAAGGTCATATCAACGTAGGAATACTAAAATAATTAATTATCTTGAAAGCTATTGATTTCATGCATAGGCATGTATATTAGAATATTGTAGGTATTGACATGACAATCATATATGGTTTGAGGTCATATATGTTCAAAGGTCCAGTACATAGCTGCATTAGTATACTGAAATTGATTAATGATTTGGAAATTATTCATTGCACTACAGTTACATCATGCTTATTATATAAGCAACTTATAAATGAAATGTGAGTGGGTATATTTCTGATTAAGTTTTGATGGAGTTCTTAATTTGAGTAAACTTTTCAAGTTTCTGTACTTAATGTATTGTCTATTGCACTTTGCAAACAATATTGGACATATGTTCAGGTAAGCGTTAAGGCCCATGGGCCTCTTGTTTTAACAAGTTGTTTTACATATTTACATATATATGGCATTAATGACTTTAAAACCATTCCTTTAACAGTCTAAAATTTTGGCAAAATCAAAATTTTTGCAATTTTATTTTAGAAATTCATCTATTGATTTTATTATTAAGAATTGGTTAATAGTATTGTCTCGTATTTTGTTTTGACAATAATACATTGTACCTCCTTTGAGGGTTCTTGATAACTTTATCAACTTGTTAACAGAAACTCTGTTTTGAAGTTCAATGATCTGTTTCATCTATTTTGTATTTTGTAAAACCCAAATTAGAACAAATGGAGGAATTCTATTTGGGTTTTAATACATACATGATTGGTTGACATAAATCCATTGATACATTATGACATTGTAAATCTATAATGTAAGCATGATTTGTCCACATGAATTGTCTGCTGCAAGTTTAAATAATGATTTATTTCTCAAAATCACCTGAGAGTGACTTTCAAGACAGATACCGGTAGGACATCTGTTGTCAAGGAAGCTGTCAGTATCTCCCAAGTATCAGAGACAAACCTCCTTCAAAATCCTTCAGACAGTCATTTATTTTCTACACATAACAGATCTATTATAGTTTTATTCAGATAAGAGATTTTGGTCAGTTTGTTATCCTGTGGATATTTTAATCAGTATTATGTTATACAGCTTTAATTATTATCATTGATGATGATGATGATGATGATAAACATTGATGTGCCAAAGTTGTCATAGTTTCTTAATTTTTCATTTACATTACTTATATAATATTTTTGTATGAAAAAAATTATATTGCATTTGAAGAAAAAGTGTGTTTTTTGTTTTTATTTATTTACAGAGAGAGAGAGAGAGAGAGAGCCCAAAATATATACTTTTATCACAGAATAGGTTTTAATCCACTCGGGTAGATCTTAATGTGAGAAATTTGTTGGTTACCGAGCATTAGTTGGTGTTTTCTCCAGATACGCTGATTCCTCCACCATCCCTAAACAAATTGTTTGATATAAGCGAGGGAATCTTGATTTCTTAATGACCTGAATGAAATACTTAATTATTCTTTGGAACTTATCAATTGGTTTTGTACTTAATTACAGTAATGTAAATATATAACACAAATACCTGTCATGTGTGCACATTTCGGAAAATCATTCCTCATCAGTGACACTAGGGGTCGAAAAGTTTGATAGATAAAAAAAGTAAGCCAGACAGTTGAAAATTACTGAATCTAAAGTATGATATAACTAAGAACAGAATTAAGAAATTAAAACGAGGCCCAATGGGCCTGATACGCTCACCTAATAAATTATATTTTACTTAAATGCTTTCATTTCAAAATGAAAATGACTTGTATTTTGAAGATTTTGTACACAAAAAATTTTCATAAAAGTATTAAATTCTGTAACAACAATCCAAAAATATCCAATAACATCAAAGTTCTCAAAACATGAATATTTCTGTGGCAACAATTCATTGTTTGACCTAAAATAGTATTCATGATAATCATCAAAGAATGTCAAGTTCACAAAAATTATTTTTTAAATCTTGCATGGAATATAATACAGTTTTCAAAAAATTGCTAGATTTTATCTTGATCATTTTGGCAATTTATTATCATCTACCTGTTATATTTTTAAAGCAAATGATCAAAGACAGCAAAGAAGCTTGCCTGTTACATGTGATCACGCTGAACATTTTAGAAACTTTATTGTTATTATTCATCTCTAAAAGATTTAAAGAAAATGATAAAAAAAAAAAACATCAAAATTTGCGAGACATTAGTATTTCAGGGAGAACTCTTTACATGGATTATCACATAATATCATCAAACTTGCTCTCTTACAAGATTTTGTCATGTTGATCATTTTCGCAATTTATTATTATACATCTATAATAATTTGTAAAAAAAATTTAATAAAATAAAAAAATAAACGGCGAAATTTATGAAAAAATCAATATTTCAGGGACAACATCTATTACATGGATTATCATATGAAACTTTCTAAGTTGTAAGATCTTATCATGTTGAACATATTTGCAATCTACTGTTATGAGCTATTTATCATAGTCATTAAGAAAAGGATAAAAACAATGAAATTTTCAAAAAAAAAAACTCAGTATTTCAGGGGAAACAACTCTTACATCGATTAACATATAGACACCAAAGTTGCTACATTGTAAAATCTTGTTGTGCTGAACATTTTTGCAATTATTGTTGTTATCCATCTATAAAAGTTTTCAAGAAAATGGTCAAAAAAGCGAAATTTGGGATACAAATAAATATTTCAGGAACAACAACTTTTACATGGATTAAAATATAGTGGGAAACTTGCTACCTTGTTAGATCTTGTCATGTTGACGTAGTTTTGGTCGCCTATACATGCTTCTGACCAAGTATCATTAAAACCTGTACGGCAGTTTCGTCGGAAAAGTCGACGTGTGTATCCAATGCACGCAAGCACGCACGCACATACACACGCTGCGTCATGTCATAAGCTCACATGACATTCGGTCTTTGTTTCTAATTTGAAAATATATAACACAAATACCAGTTAAATTTTGATGTGCCAGATGTGCGCATTTCGGAAATTCATTCCTTATCAGTGACACTAAGACCGAAAAGTTTGATAGACAAAAACACAAGCCAAATAGTTGAAAATAGTGAATGCAAATTTCCAAAATTATATAAATCCAAATCCAGCTAAGGAATGCTTTGCAAACAAAGACGATCATAAGGCAGCTGCTGTGAGATGTCTGGTATCGTTATTAGGTAAATCCATTTCTTTATAAGATATGAAACTACCATTTCTTTATTAGATATGAAAGTAGTTTAAATCAATAAATTTTTAACGGGAAGTTCGAATAACCAGTGACCAATGAAGCGATTGATGGATTATTGAAGCTCAATTTTAGTGCATAGGATGACATTGGTGTGGATTTGATCGATAATAAAAGACCATACTATTTTGTGCCTCTAGGTTTTTGTGTGGGTATGTATTCATGAGGGTATAGATTTCCATAAGGCACTGAAGTCATTGGACATTGAAATGTTATTTTGTTCAACAAGAAGAAAGGAAGAAACAGTGCATAGAGTATAAAAAGTAAGAAAAGTTAATCAAAGGCAAAAAAGTCAAATATTTACAAATAAGAAACATGTAAAAATCTGTATTAAGATTTGTCAGAAAATAATTATTTGCAGAAAATTGCAATTTCGCTTTATTCGTTTTGTAACAAAAATAATATTCAGTTTCTCAATTTGTGGATACCTAGGTCAGTAAATGAACTGCCTTAACGCAAAAGTACAGACAATGTTGACATAAAAAAAAAGTTCTCGGGTTACAAAGAAGGGGGCCTCTCACCATGAAGATTCTCTTCCTACCTTAACAATAGGTGTCAACGTTAAGGTTCTCTTACTACCTTAACAAAAGGTGTGAACGTGAAGATTCTCTTACTACCTTAACAATAGGTGTCAACGTTAAGGTTCTCTTACTACCTTAACAATAGGTGTCAACGTTAAGGTTCTCTTACTACCTTAACAATAGGTGTCAACGTTAAGGTTCTCTTACTACCTTAACATTAGGTGTCAACGTTAAGGTTCTCTTACTACCTTAACAAAAGGTGTCAACGTTAAGATTCTCTTAATACCTTAACAATAGGTGTGAACGTGAAGATTCTCTTACCAACTTTACAATCGGTGTCAACGTGAAGATTCTCTTACCACCTTTACAATCGGTGTCAACGACGTGAAGATTCTCTTATCACCTTTACAATCAATGTAAACGACGTTAAGATTCTCTTACTACCTTAACATAGGTGTCAATGTTAAGATTCTCCGAATACCTTAACAATAGGTGTAAACGTTAAGATTCTCCTTATACCTTAACAATCGGTGTGAACGTTAAGACTCTCTTCCTACCTTTACAATTGGTGTCAACATGAAGATTCTCTACCACCTTTACAATCGGTGTCAACGTTAAGATTGTTTTACTACTTTAACAATAGGTGTCAACGTGAAGATTCTCTTCCTACCTTTACAATCAGTGTCAACGTGGAGATTCTCTTACCACCTTTACAATAGCAGTCAACGTTAAGATTCCCTTCCTACCTTAACAATAGGTGTCAACGTGAAGATTGTCTTCCTACCTTTGCAATCAATGTAAACGACGTGAAGATTCTCTGCCTACCTTTACAATCAATGTCAACGTGAAAATTCTCCTACCACCTTTACAATCGGTGTCAACGTTAAGATTCTCTTACCACCTTTACAATTGGTGCCAACGTTAAGATTCTCTTATCACCTTTACAATTGGTGTCAACGTAAAGATTCTCTTATCACCTTTACAATCAATATAAACGACGTAAAGATTCTCTTTCCACCTTTATAATCAATATAAACGACGTGAAGATACTCTTACCACCTTTATAATCAATGTAAACTAAGTGAAGATTATCTTATTACCTTTACAATCAGTGTCAACGTTAAGATTCCCTTACCACCTTTACAATCGGTGTCAACGTTAAGATTCTCTTACCACCTTTCAAATCAGTGTCAACGTGAAGATTCTCTTAACACTTTTACAATCGGTGTCAACGTTAAAATTCTCTTACCACCTTTACAATCAGTGTAAACGTGAAGATTCTTTAATCACCTTTACAATTGGTGTCAACGTTAAGATTCTCTTACCACCTTTACAATCAGTGTCAACGTGAAGATTCTCTTATCCACCTTAACAATTGGTGTCAACGTTAAGATTCTCTTACCACCTTTACAATCGGTGTCAACGTAAATATTCTCTTACCACCTTTACAATCAGTGTCAACGTGAAGATTCTTTTATCATCTTCACAATCAATTTAAACGACGTGAAGATTCTCTTACCACCTTTACAATCGGTGTAATCGACGTGAAGATTCTTTTACTACCTTAACATTCAATGTAAACGACGTTAAGATTCTCTTGTCACCTTTACAATCAGTGTCAACGTGAAGATTCTCTTAACACCTTTACAATCCGTGTCAACGTTAAGATTCTCTTAACACTTTTGCAATCAATGTAAACGACGTGAAGATTCTCTTATCACCTTTACAATCAATGTAAACGACGTGAAGATTCTCTTATCACCTTTACAATCAATGTAAACGACGTGAAGATTCTCTAACTACCTTTACAAAAAGTGTCAATGTTAAGATTCTCCTTATACCTTAACAATAGGTGTAACGTGAAGATTCTCTTCCTACCTTTACAATCGGTGTCAACGTAAAGATTCTCTTACCACCTTTACAATCGGTGTCAACGTTAAGATTTTTTTTACTACTTTAACAATAGGTGTCAACGTAAAGATTCTCTTCCTTCTTTTACAATCAGTGTCAACGTGGAGATTCTCTTCCTACCTTAACAATAGGTGTCAACGTGAAGATTGTCTTCCTACCTTTGCAATCAATGTAAACGACGTGAAGATTCTCTGCCTACCTTTACAATCAATGTCAACGTGAAGATTCTCCTACCACCTTTACAATCGGTGTCAATGTTAAGATTCTCTTACCACCTTTACAATTGGTGTAAGAGTAAAGATTTTCTTATCACTTTTACAATCAATATAAACGACCTAAAGATTCTCTTACCACTTTTATAATCAATATAAACGACGTGAAGATTCTCTTGCCACCTTTATAATCAATGTAAACGACTTGAAGATTATCTTATCACCTTTACAATCAGTGTCAACGTTAAGATTTCCTTACCATTATTTACACGGCGTCAACGTTAAGATTCTCATAACACCTTTCAAATCAGTGTCAACGTGATTTTCTTATCACTTTTACAATCAATATAAACGACCTAAAGATTCTCTTACCACTTTTATAATCAATATAAACGACGTGAAGATTCTCTTACCACCTTTATAATCAATGTAAACGATTTGAAGATTCTCTTAACACTTTTACAATCGGTGTCAACGTGAAGATTCTCTTACTACGTTTACAATCGGTGTCAACGTTAAGATTCTCTTACTACCTTAACAATAGGTGTCAACGTTAATGTTATCCTACTACCTTAACAAAAGGTGTCAACGTTAAGATTCTCTTACTACCTTAACAATAGGTGTCAACGCTAAGGTTCTCTTAATACCTTAACATTAGGTGTGAACGTGAAGATTCTCTTCCTACCTTTACAATCAGTGTCAACGTGGAGATTCTCTTACCACCTTTACAATAGGAGTCAACGTTAAGATTCTCTTCCTACCTTAACAATAGGTGTCAACGTGAAAATTGTCTTCCTACCTTTGCAATCAATGTAAACGACGTGAAGATTCTCTGCCTACCTTTACAATCAATGTCAACGTGAAGATTCTCCTACCAACTTTACAATCGGTGTCAATGTTAAGATTCTCTTAATACCTTAACAATAGGTGTAAACGTGAAGCTTCTCTTCCTACCTTTACAATCGGTGTCAACGTAAAGATTCTCTTACCACCTTTACAATCGGTGTCAACGTTAAGATTTTTTTTACTACTTTAACAATAGGTGTCAACGTAAAGATTCTCTTCCTTCTTTTACAATCAGTGTCAACGTGGAGATTCTCTTACCACCTTTACAATAGGAGTCAACGTTAAGATTCTCTTCCTACCTTAACAATAGGTGTCAACGTGAAGATTGTCTTCCTACCTTTGCAATCAATGTAAACGACGTGAAGATTCTCTGCCTACCTTTACAATCAATGTCAACGTGAAGATTCTCCTACCACCTTTACAATCGGTGTCAATGTTAAGATTCTCTTACCACCTTTACAATTGGTGTCAGAGTAAAGATTTTCTTATCACTTTTACAATCAATATAAACGACCTAAAGATTCTCTTACCACTTTTATAATCAATATAAACGACGTGAAGATTCTCTTGCCACCTTTATAATCAATGTAAACGACTTGAAGATTATCTTATCACCTTTACAATCAGTGTCAACGTTAAGATTCCCTTACCACCATTTACACGGCGTCAACGTTAAGATTCTCATAACACCTTTCAAATCAGTGTCAACGTGATTTTCTTATCACTTTTACAATCAATATAAACGACCTAAAGATTCTCTTACCACTTTTATAATCAATATAAACGACGTGAAGATTCTCTTACCACCTTTATAATCAATGTAAACGACTTGAAGATTCTCTTAACACTTTTACAATCGGTGTCAACGTTAAGATTCTCTTACCACCTTTACAATCGGTGTCAACGTGAAGATTCTCTTAACACCTTTGCAATCAATGTAAATGACGTGAAGATTCTCTTACCACCTTTACAATAGGTGTCAACGTGAAGATTCTCTTACTACGTTTACAATCGGTGTCAACGTTAAGATTCTCTTACTACCTTAACAATAGGTGTCAACGTTAATGTTATCCTACTACCTTAACAAAAGGTGTCAACGTTAAGATTCTCTTACTACCTTAACAATAGGTGTCAACGTTAAGGTTCTCTTAATACCTTAACAATAGGTGTGAACGTGAAGATTCTCTTACCACCTTTACAATCGGTGTCAACGTTAAGGTTCTCTTACTACCTTTACAATAGGTGTCAACGTTAAGATTCTCTTAATACCTTAACAATCGGTGTGAACGTTAAGACTCTCTTCCTACCTTTACAATCGGTGTCAACGTGAAGATTCTCTACCACCTTTACAATCGGTGTCAACGTTAAGATTTTTTTACTACTTTAACAATAGTTGTCAACGTGAAGATTCTCTTCCTACCTTTACAATCAGTGTCAACGTGGAGATTCATTTACCACCTTTACAATAGGAAACAACGTTAAGATTCCATTCCTACCTTAAATATAGGTGTCAACGTGAAGATTGTCTTCCTACCTTTGCAATCAATTTAAACGGCGTGAAGATTCTCTGCCTACCTTTACAATCAATGTCAACGTGAAGATTCTCCTACCACCTTTACAATCGGTGTCAACGTTAAGATTCTCCTACCTCCTTTACAATCGGTGTCAACGTTAAGATTCTCTTATCACCTTTACAATTGGTGTCAGAGTAAAGATTTTCTTATCACTTTTACAATCAATATAAACGACCTAAAGATTCTCTTACCACTTTTATAATCAATATAAACGACGTGAAGATTCTCTTACCACCTTTATAATCAATGTAAACGACTTGAAGATTATCTTATCACCTTTACAATCAGTGTCAACGTTAAGATTCCCTTACCACCATTTACACGGCGTCAACGTTAAGATTCTCTTAACACCTTTCAAATCAGTGTCAACGTGAAGATTCTCTTTACACTTTTACAATCGGTGTCAACGTTAAGATTCTCTTACCACCTTTACAATCGGTGTCAACGTGAAGATTCTCTTAACACCTTTGCAATCAATGTAAATGACGTGAAGATTCTCTTACCACCTTTACAATAGGTGTCAACGTTAAGATTCTCTTACTACCTTTACAATCGGTGTCAACGTTAAGATTCTCTTACTACCTTAACAATAGGTGTCAACGTTAATGTTATCCTACTACCTTAACAAAAGGTGTCAACGTTAAGATTCTCTTACTACCTTAACAATCAGTGTAAACGTGAAGATTCTTTAATCACCTTTACAATTGGTGTCAACGTTAAGATTCTCTTACCACCTGTACAATCAGTGTCAACGTGAAGATTCTCTTATCCACCTTTACAATTGGTGTCAACGTTAATTTTCTCTTACCACCTTTACAATCGGTGTCAACGTAAAGATTCTCTTACCACCTTTACAATCAGTGTCAACGTGAAGATTCTTTTATCATCTTCACATTTAATTTAAACGACGTGAAGATTCTCTTACCACCTTTACAATCGGTGTAATCGACCTGAAGATTCTTTTACTACCTTTACAATCAATGTAAACGACGTTAAGATTCTCTTGTCACCTTTACAATCAGTGTCAACGTGAAGATTCTCTTAACACCTTTACAATCCGTGTCAACGTGAAGATTCTTTTATCATCTTCACATTTAATTTAAACGACGTGAAGATTCTCTTACCAACTTTACAATCGGTGTCAACGTGAAGATTCTCTTACCACCTTTACAATCGGTGTCAACGACGTGAAGATTCTCTTATCACCTTTACAATCAATGTAAACGACGTTAAGATTCTCTTACTACCTTAACATAGGTGTCAATGTTAAGATTCTCCGAATACCTTAACAATAGGTGTAAACGTTAAGATTCTCCTTATACCTTAACAATCGGTGTGAACGTTAAGACTCTCTTCCTACCTTTACAATTGGTGTCAACATGAAGATTCTCTACCACCTTTACAATCGGTGTCAACGTTAAGATTTTTTTACTACTTTAACAATAGGTGTCAACGTGAAGATTCTCTTCCTACCGTTACAATCAGTGTCAACGTTAAGATTCCCTTACCACCATTTACACGGCGTCAACGTTAAGATTCTCATAACACCTTTCAAATCAGTGTCAACGTGATTTTCTTATCACTTTTACAATCAATATAAACGACCTAAAGATTCTCTTACCACTTTTATAATCAATATAAACGACGTGAAGATTCTCTTACCACCTTTATAATCAATGTAAACGACTTGAAGATTCTCTTAACACTTTTACAATCGGTGTCAACGTTAAGATTCTCTTACCACCTTTACAATCGGTGTCAACGTGAAGATTCTCTTAACACCTTTGCAATCAATGTAAATGACGTGAAGATTCTCTTACCACCTTTACAATAGTTGTCAACGTGAAGATTCTCTTACTACGTTTACAATCGGTGTCAACGTTAAGATTCTCTTACTACCTTAACAATAGGTGTCAACGTTAATGTTATCCTACTACCTTAACAAAAGGTGTCAACGTTAAGATTCTCTTACTACCTTAACAATAGGTGTCAACGTTAAGGTTCTCTTAATACCTTAACAATAGGTGTGAACGTGAAGATTCTCTTACCACCTTTACAATCGGTGTCAACGTTAAGGTTCTCTTACTACCTTTACAATAGGTGTCAACGTTAAGATTCTCTTAATACCTTAACAATCGGTGTGAACGTTAAGACTCTCTTCCTACCTTTACAATCGGTGTCAACGTGAAGATTCTCTACCACCTTTACAATCGGTGTCAACGTTAAGATTTTTTTACTACTTTAACAATAGTTGTCAACGTGAAGATTCTCTTCCTACCTTTACAATCAGTGTCAACGTGGAGATTCATTTACCACCTTTACAATAGGAAACAACGTTAAGATTCCATTCCTACCTTAAATATAGGTGTCAACGTGAAGATTGTCTTCCTACCTTTGCAATCAATTTAAACGGCGTGAAGATTCTCTGCCTACCTTTACAATCAATGTCAACGTGAAGATTCTCCTACCACCTTTACAATCGGTGTCAACGTTAAGATTCTCCTACCTCCTTTACAATCGGTGTCAACGTTAAGATTCTCTTATCACCTTTACAATTGGTGTCAGAGTAAAGATTTTCTTATCACTTTTACAATCAATATAAACGACCTAAAGATTCTCTTACCACTTTTATAATCAATATAAACGACGTGAAGATTCTCTTACCACCTTTATAATCAATGTAAACGACTTGAAGATTATCTTATCACCTTTACAATCAGTGTCAACGTTAAGATTCCCTTACCACCATTTACACGGCGTCAACGTTAAGATTCTCTTAACACCTTTCAAATCAGTGTCAACGTGAAGATTCTCTTTACACTTTTACAATCGGTGTCAACGTTAAGATTCTCTTACCACCTTTACAATCGGTGTCAACGTGAAGATTCTCTTAACACCTTTGCAATCAATGTAAATGACGTGAAGATTCTCTTACCACCTTTACAATAGGTGTCAACGTTAAGATTCTCTTACTACCTTTACAATCGGTGTCAACGTTAAGATTCTCTTACTACCTTAACAATAGGTGTCAACGTTAATGTTATCCTACTACCTTAACAAAAGGTGTCAACGTTAAGATTCTCTTACTACCTTAACAATCAGTGTAAACGTGAAGATTCTTTAATCACCTTTACAATTGGTGTCAACGTTAAGATTCTCTTACCACCTGTACAATCAGTGTCAACGTGAAGATTCTCTTATCCACCTTTACAATTGGTGTCAACGTTAAGTTTCTCTTACCACCTTTACAATCGGTGTCAACGTAAAGATTCTCTTACCACCTTTACAATCAGTGTCAACGTGAAGATTCTTTTATCATCTTCACATTTAATTTAAACGACGTGAAGATTCTCTTACCACCTTTACAATCGGTGTAATCGACCTGAAGATTCTTTTACTACCTTTACAATCAATGTAAACAACGTTAAGATTCTCTTGTCACCTTTACAATCAGTGTCAACGTGAAGATTCTCTTAACACCTTTACAATCCGTGTCAACGTGAAGATTCTTTTATCATCTTCACATTTAATTTAAACGACGTGAAGATTCTCTTACCAACTTTACAATCGGTGTCAACGTGAAGATTCTCTTACCACCTTTACAATCGGTGTCAACGACGTGAAGATTCTCTTATCACCTTTACAATCAATGTAAACGACGTTAAGATTCTCTTACTACCTTAACATAGGTGTCAATGTTAAGATTCTCCGAATACCTTAACAATAGGTGTAAACGTTAAGATTCTCCTTATACCTTAACAATCGGTGTGAACGTTAAGACTCTCTTCCTACCTTTACAATTGGTGTCAACATGAAGATTCTCTACCACCTTTACAATCGGTGTCAACGTTAAGATTTTTTTACTACTTTAACAATAGGTGTCAACGTGAAGATTCTCTTCCTACCTTTACAATCAGTGTCAACGTGGAGATTCTCTTACCACCTTTACAATAGGAGTCAACGTTAAGATTCCCTTCCTACCTTAACAATAGGTGTCAACGTGAAGATTGTCTTCCTACCTTTGCAATCAATTTAAACGACGTGAAGATTCTCTGCCTACCTTTACAATCAATGTCAACGTGAAAATTCTCCTACCACCTTTACAATCGGTGTCAACGTTAAGATTCTCTTACCACCTTTACAATTGGTGCCAACGTTAAGATTCTCTTATCACCTTTACAATTGGTGTCAACGTAAAGATTCTCTTATCACCTTTACAATCAATATAAACGACGTGAAGATTCTCTTTCCACCTTTATAATCAATATAAACGACGTGAAGATACTCTTACCACCTTTATAATCAATGTAAACTAAGTGAAGATTATCTTATTACCTTTACAATCAGTGTCAACGTTAAGATTCCCTTACCACCTTTACAATCGGTGTCAACGTTAAGATTCTCTTACCACCTTTCAAATCAGTGTCAACGTGAAGATTCTCTTAACACTTTTACAATCGGTGTCAACGTTAAAATTCTCTTACCACCTTTACAATCAGTGTAAACGTGAAGATTCTTTAATCACCTTTACAATTGGTGTCAACGTTAAGATTCTCTTACCACCTTTACAATCAGTGTCAACGTGAAGATTCTCTTATCCACCTTAACAATTGGTGTCAACGTTAAGATTCTCTTACCACCTTTACAATCGGTGTCAACGTAAATATTCTCTTACCACCTTTACAATCAGTGTCAACGTGAAGATTCTTTTATCATCTTCACAATCAATTTAAACGACGTGAAGATTCTCTTACCACCTTTACAATCGGTGTAATCGACGTGAAGATTCTTTTACTACCTTAACATTCAATGTAAACGACGTTAAGATTCTCTTGTCACCTTTACAATCAGTGTCAACGTGAAGATTCTCTTAACACCTTTACAATCCGTGTCAACGTTAAGATTCTCTTAACACTTTTGCAATCAATGTAAACGACGTGAAGATTCTCTTATCACCTTTACAATCAATGTAAACGACGTGAAGATTCTCTTATCACCTTTACAATCAATGTAAACGACGTGAAGATTCTCTAACTACCTTTACAAAAGGTGTCAATGTTAAGATTCTCCTTATACCTTAACAATAGGTGTAACGTGAAGATTCTCTTCCTACCTTTACAATCGGTGTCAACGTAAAGATTCTCTTACCACCTTTACAATCGGTGTCAACGTTAAGATTTTTTTTACTACTTTAACAATAGGTGTCAACGTAAAGATTCTCTTCCTTCTTTTACAATCAGTGTCAACGTGGAGATTCTCTTCCTACCTTAACAATAGGTGTCAACGTGAAGATTGTCTTCCTACCTTTGCAATCAATGTAAACGACGTGAAGATTCTCTGCCTACCTTTACAATCAATGTCAACGTGAAGATTCTCCTACCACCTTTACAATCGGTGTCAATGTTAAGATTCTCTTACCACCTTTACAATTGGTGTAAGAGTAAAGATTTTCTTATAACTTTTACAATCAATATAAACGACCTAAAGATTCTCTTACCACTTTTATAATCAATATAAACGACGTGAAGATTCTCTTGCCACCTTTATAATCAATGTAAACGACTTGAAGATTATCTTATCACCTTTACAATCAGTGTCAACGTTAAGATTTCCTTACCACCATTTACACGGCGTCAACGTTAAGATTCTCATAACACCTTTCAAATCAGTGTCAACGTGATTTTCTTATCACTTTTACAATCAATATAAACGACCTAAAGATTCTCTTACCACTTTTATAATCAATATAAACGACGTGAAGATTCTCTTACCACCTTTATAATCAATGTAAACGATTTGAAGATTCTCTTAACACTTTTACAATAGGTGTCAACGTGAAGATTCTCTTACTACGTTTACAATCGGTGTCAACGTTAAGATTCTCTTACTACCTTAACAATAGGTGTCAACGTTAATGTTATCCTAATACCTTAACAAAAGGTGTCAACGTTAAGATTCTCTTACTACCTTAACAATAGGTGTCAACGTTAAGATTCTCTTCCTACCTTAACAATAGGTGTCAACGTGAAAATTGTCTTCCTACCTTTGCAATCAATGTAAACGACGTGAAGATTCTCTGCCTACCTTTACAATCAATGTCAACGTGAAGATTCTCCTACCAACTTTACAATCGGTGTCAATGTTAAGATTCTCCTAATACCTTAACAATAGGTGTAAACGTGAAGATTCTCTTCCTACCTTTACAATCGGTGTCAACGTAAAGATTCTCTTACCACCTTTACAATCGGTGTCAACGTTAAGATTTTTTTTACTACTTTAACAATAGGTGTCAACGTAAAGATTCTCTTCCTTCTTTTACAATCAGTGTCAACGTGGAGATTCTCTTACCACCTTTACAATAGGAGTCAACGTTAAGATTCTCTTCCTACCTTAACAATAGGTGTCAACGTGAAGATTGTCTTCCTACCTTTGTAATCAATGTAAACGACGTGAAGATTCTCTGCCTACCTTTACAATCAATGTCAACGTGAAGATTCTCCTACCACCTTTACAATCGGTGTCAATGTTAAGATTCTCTTACCACCTTTACAATTGGTGTCAGAGTAAAGATTTTCTTATCACTTTTACAATCAATATAAACGACCTAAAGATTCTCTTACCACTTTTATAATCAATATAAACGACGTGAAGATTCTCTTGCCACCTTTATAATCAATGTAAACGACTTGAAGATTATCTTATCACCTTTACAATCAGTGTCAACGTTAAGATTCCCTTACCACCATTTACACGGCGTCAACGTTAAGATTCTCATAACACCCTTCAAATCAGTGTCAACGTGATTTTCTTATCACTTTTACAATCAATATAAACGACCTAAAGATTCTCTTACCACTTTTATAATCAATATAAACGACGTGAAGATTCTCTTACCACCTTTATAATCAATGTAAACGACTTGAAGATTCTCTTAACACTTTTACAATCGGTGTCAACGTTAAGATTCTCTTACCACCTTTACAATCGGTGTCAACGTGAAGATTCTCTTAACACCTTTGCAATCAATGTAAATGACGTGAAGATTCTCTTACCACCTTTACAATAGGTGTCAACGTGAAGATTCTCTTACTACGTTTACAATCGGTGTCAACGTTAAGATTCTCTTACTACCTTAACAATAGGTGTCAACGTTAATGTTATCCTACTACCTTAACAAAAGGTGTCAACGTTAAGATTCTCTTACTACCTTAACAATAGGTGTCAACGTTAAGGTTCTCTTAATACCTTAACAATAGGTGTGAACGTGAAGATTCTCTTACCACCTTTACAATCGGTGTCAACGTTAAGGTTCTCTTACTACCTTTACAATAGGTGTCAACGTTAAGATTCTCTTAATACCTTAACAATCGGTGTGAACGTTAAGACTCTCTTCCTACCTTTACAATCGGTGTCAACGTGAAGATTCTCTACCACCTTTACAATCGGTGTCAACGTTAAGATTTTTTTACTACTTTAACAATAGTTGTCAACGTGAAGATTCTCTTCCTACCTTTACAATCAGTGTCAACGTGGAGATTCATTTACCACCTTTACAATAGGAGTCAACGTTAAGATTCCATTCCTACCTTAAATATAGGTGTCAACCTGAAGATTGTCTTCCTACCTTTGCAATCAATTTAAACGGCGTGAAGATTCTCTGCCTACCTTTACAATCAATGTCAACGTGAAGATTCTCCTACCACCTTTACAATCGGTGTCAACGTTAAGATTCTCCTACCTCCTTTACAATCGGTGTCAACGTTAAGATTCTCTTATCACCTTTACAATTGGTGTCAGAGTAAAGATTTTCTTATCACTTTTACAATCAATATAAACGACCTAATGATTCTCTTACCACTTTTATAATCAATATAAACGACGTGAAGATTCTCTTACCACCTTTATAATCAATGTAAACGACTTGAAGATTATCTTATCACCTTTACAATCAGTGTCAACGTTAAGATTCCCTTACCACCATTTACACGGCGTCAACGTTAAGATTCTCTTAACACCTTTCAAATCAGTGTCAACGTGAAGATTCTCTTAACACTTTTACAATCGGTGTCAACGTGAAGATTCTCTTACTACCTTTACAATCGGTGTCAACGTTAAGATTCTCTTACTACCTTAACAATAGGTGTCAACGTTAATGTTATCCTACTACCTTAACAAAAGGTGTCAACGTTAAGATTCTCTTACTACCTTAACAATAGGTGTCAATGTTAAGGTTCTCTTAATACCTTAACAATAGGTGTGAACGTGAATATTCTCTTACCACCTTTACAATCGGTGTCAAGGTTAAGGTTCTCTTACTACCTTAACAATAGGTGTCAACGTTAAGATTCTCTTAATACCTTAACAATCGGTGTGAACGTTAAGACTCTCTTCCTACCTTTACAATCGGTGTCAACGTGAAGATTCTCTACCACCTTTACAATCGGTGTCAACGTTAAGATTTTTTTACTACTTTAACAATAGGTGTCAATGTTAAGGTTCTCTTACTACCTTTACAATAGGTGTCAACGTTAAGATTCTCTTACTACCTTAACAATAGGTGTCAACGTTAAGGTTCTCTTACTACCTTAACAAAAGGTGTCAACGTTAAGGTTCTCTTACTACCTTAACAATAGGTGTCAACGTTAAAGTTCTCTTACTACCTTAACAATAGGTGTGAACATGAAGATTCTCTTACTACCTTAACAATAGGTGTCAACGCTAAGGTTTTCTTACTACCTTAACAATAGGTGTCAACGTTAAGGTTCTCTTACTACCTTAACAAAAGGTGTCAACGTTAAGATTCTCTTAATACCTTAACAATAGGTTTGAACGTGAAGATTTTCTTACCAACTTTACAATCGGTGTCAACGTGAAGATTCTCTTACCACCTTTACAATAGGTGTCAACGACGTGAAGATTCTCTTATCACCTTTACAATCAATGTAAACGACGTTAAGATTCTCTTACTACCTTTACAATCGGTGTCAACGTTAAGATTCTCTTACTACCTTTACAATAGGTGTCAATGTTAAGATTCTCCTAATACCTTAACAATAAGTGTCAACGTGAAGATTCTCTTCCTTCCTTTACAATCAGTGTCAACGTGGAGATTCTCCTACCACCTTTACAATAGGAGTCAACGTTAAGATTCTCTTCCTACCTTAACAATAGGTGTCAACGTGAAGATTGTCTTCCTACCTTTGCAATCAATGTAAACGACGTGAAGATTCTCTGCCTACCTTTACAATCAATGTCAACGTGAAGATTCTCCTACCACCTTTACAATCGGTGTCAACGTTAAGATTCTCCTACCACCTTTACAATCGGTGTCAACGTTAAGATTCTCTTACCACCTTTACAATTGGTGTCAGAGTAAAGATTTTCTTATCACTTTTACAATCAATATAAACGACCTAAAGATTCTCTTACCACTTTTATAATCAATATAAACGACGTGAAGATTCTCTTACCACCTTTATAATCAATGTAAACGACTTGAAGATTATCTTATCACCTTTACAATCAGTGTCAACGTTAAGATTCCCTTACCAACATTTACACGGCGTCAACGTTAAGATTCTCTTAACACCTTTCAAATCAGTGTCAACGTGAAGATTCTCTTAACACTTTTACAATCGGTGTCAACGTTAAGATTCTCTTACCTCCTTTACAATCGGTGTCAACGTGAAGATTCTCTTAACACCTTTGCAATTAATGTAAATGACGTGAAGATTCTCTTACCACCTTTACAATAGGTGTCAACGTGAAGATTCTCTTACTACTTTACAATCGGTGTCAACGTTAAGATTCTCTTACTACCTTAACAATAGGTGTCAACGTTAATGTTATCCTACTACCTTAACAAAAGGTGTCAACGTTAAGATTCTCTTACTACCTTAACAATAGGTGTCAACGTTAAGATTCTCTTACTACCTTAACAATAGGTGTCAACGTTAAGGTTCTCTTACTACCTTAATAATAGGTGTGAACGTGAAGATTCTCTTACCACCTTTACAATCGGTGTCAACGTCAAGGTTCTCTTACTACCTTAACAATAGGTGTCAACGTTAAGATTCTCTTAATACCTTAACAATCGGTGTGAACGTAAAGACTCTCTTCCTACCTTTACAATCGGTGTCAACGTGAAGATTCTCTACCACCTTTACAATCGGTGTCAACGTTAAGATTTTTTTACTACTTTAACAATAGTTGTCAACGTGAAGATTCTCTTCCTACATTTACAATCAGTGTCAACGTGGAGATTCTCTTACCACCTTTACAATTGGAGTCAACGTTAAGATTCTGTTCCTACCTTAACAATAGGTGTCAACGTGAAGATTGTCTTCCTACCTTTGCAATCAATTTAAACGGCGTGTAGATTCTCTGCCTACCTTTACAATCAATGTCAACGTGAAGATTCTCCTACCACCTTTACAATCGGTGTCAACGTTAAGATTCTCTTATCACCTTTACAATCAATATAAACGACGTAAAGATTCTCTTACAACCTTTATAATCAATGTAAACGACTTGAAGATTATCTTATCACCTTTACAATCAGTGTCAACGTTAAGATTCCCTTACCACCTTTACAATCGGTGTCAACTTTAAGATTCTCTTACCACCTTTCAAATCAGTGTCAACGTGAAGATTCTCTTAACACTTTTACAATCGGTGTCAACGTTAAGATTCTCTCACCACCTTTACAATCGGTGTAAACGTGAAGATTCTTTAATCACCTTTACATAGGTGTCAACGTTAAGATTCTCTTACCACCTTTACAATCAGTGTCAACGTGAAGATTCTCTTATCCACCTTTACAATTGGTGTCAACGTTAAGATTCTCTTACCACCTTTACAATCGGTGTCAACGTAAAGATTCTCTTACCACCTTTACAATCGGTGTAAACGACGTGAAGATTCTTTTACTACCTTTACAATCAATGTAAACGACGTGAAGATTCTCTTGTCATCTTTACAATCAGTTTCAATGTGAAGATTCTCTTAACACCTTTACAATCAGTGTCAATGTGAAGATTCTCTTAACACCTTTACAATCAGTGTCAACGTGAAGATTCTCTAAACACTTTTGCAATCAATGTAAACGACGTGAAGATTCTCTTATGACCTTTACAATCAATGTAAACGACGTGAAGATTCTCTTATCACCTTTACAATCAATGTAAACGACGTGAAGATTCTCTTACTACCTTTACAATCGGTGTCAACGTTAAGATTCTCTTACTACCTTAACAATAGGTGTCAATGTTAAGATTGTCTTCCTACCTTTGCAATCAATGTAAACGACGTGAAGATTCTCTGCCTACCTTTACAATCAATGTCAACGTGAAGATTCTCCTACCACCTTTACAATCGGTGTCAACGTTAAGATTCTCTTACCACCTTTACAATCGGTGCCAACGTTAAGATTCTCTTATCACCTTTACAATTGGTGTCAGAGTAAAGATTTTCTTATCACTTTTACAATCAATATAAACGACCTAAAGATTCTCTTACCTTTTTTATAATCAATATAAACGACGTGAAGATTGTCTTACCACCTTTGTAATCAATGTAAACGACTTGAAGATTATCTTATCACCTTTACAATCAGTGTCAACGTTAAGATTCCCTTACCACCATTTACACGGCGTCAACGTTAAGATTCTCTTACCACCTTTCAAATCAGTGTCAACGTGAAGATTCTCTTAACACTTTTACAATCGGTGTCAACGTTAAGATTCTCTTACCACCTTTACAATCGGTGTCAACGTGAAGATTCTCTTACTACCTTTACAATCAGTGTCAACGTGAAGATTCTCTTGTCACCTTCACAATCAATTTAAACGACGTGAAGATTCTCTTACCACCTTTACAATCGGTGTAAACGACGTGAAGATTCTTTTACTACCTTTACAATCAATGTAAACGACGTGAAGATTCTCTTGTCATCTTTACAATCAGTGTCAACGTGAAGATTCTCTTAACACCTTTACAATCGGTGTCAACGTTAAGATTCTCTTAACACTTTTGCAATCAATGTAAACGACGTGAAGATTCTCTTATCACCTTTACAATCAATGTAAACGACGTGAAGATTCTCTTATCACCTTTACAATCAATGTTAACGACGTGAAGATTCTCTTACTACCTTTACAATCGGTGTCAACGTTAAGATTCTCTTACTACCTTTACAATAGGTGTCAATGTTAAGATTCTCCTAATACCTTAACAATAAGAGTCAACGTGAAGATTCTCTTCCTTCCTTTACAATCAGTGTCAACGTGGAGATTCTCCTACCACCTTTACAATTGGAGTCAACGTTAAGATTCTCTTACTACCTTAACAATAGGTGTCAACGTGAAGATTGTCTTCCTACCTTTGCAATCAATGTAAACGACGTAAAGATTCTCTGCCTACCTTTACAATCAATGTCAACGTGAAGATTCTCCTACCACCTTTACAATCGGTGTCAACGTTAAGATTCTCCTACCACCTTTACAATCGGTGTCAACGTTAAGATTTTCTTACCACCTTTACAATTGGTGTCAGAGTAAAGATTTTCTTATCACTTTTACAATCAATA
This sequence comes from Tegillarca granosa, assembly GCA_029721355.1. Taxonomy (NCBI): domain Eukaryota; kingdom Metazoa; phylum Mollusca; class Bivalvia; order Arcoida; family Arcidae; genus Tegillarca; species Tegillarca granosa. The sequence goes on along the minus strand of CM056608.1, from coordinate 30,777,136 downwards.
TAAACGACCTAAAGATTCTCTTACCACTTTTATAATCAATATAAACGACGTGAAGATTCTCTTACCACCTTTATAATCAATGTAAACGACTTGAAGATTATCTTATCACCTTTACAATCAGTGTCAACGTTAAGATTCCCTTACCACCATTTACACGGCGTCAACGTTGAGATTCTCTTAACACCTTTCAAATCAGTGTCAACGTGAAGATTCTCTTAACACTTTTACAATCGGTGTCAACGTTAAGATTCTCTTACCTCCTTTACAATCGGTGTCAACGTGAAGATTCTCTTAACACCTTTGCAATCAATGTAAATGACGTGAAGATTCTCTTACCACCTTTACAATAGGTGTCAACGTTAAGATTCTCTTACTACCTTAACAATAGGTGTCAACGTTAATGTTATCCTACTACCTTAACAAAAGGTGTCAACGTTAAGATTCTCTTACTACCTTAACAATAGGTGTCAACGTTAAGATTCTCTTACTACCTTAACAATAGGTGTCAACGTTAAGGTTCTCTTACTACCTTAATAATAGGTGTGAACGTGAAGATTCTCTTACCACCTTTACAATCGGTGTCAACGTTAAGGTTCTCTTACTACCTTAACAATAGGTGTCAACGTTAAGGTTCTCTTACTGCCTTAATAATAGGTGTGAACGTGAAGATTCTCTTACCACCTTTACAATCGGTGTCAACGTTAAGATTCTCTTAATACCTTAACAATCGGTGTGAACGTAAAGACTCTCTTCCTACCTTTACAATCGGTGTCAACGTGAAGATTCTCTACCACCTTTACAATCGGTGTCAACGTTAAGATTTTTTTACTACTTTAACAATAGTTGTCAACGTGAAGATTCTCTTCCTACATTTACAATCAGTGTCAACGTGGAGATTCTCTTACCACCTTTACAATAGGAGTCAACGTTAAGATTCTCTTCCTACCTTAACAATAGGTGTCAACGTGAAGATTGTCTTCCTACCTTTGCAATCAATTTAAACGGCGTGTAGATTCTCTGCCTACCTTTACAATCAATGTCAACGTGAAGATTCTCCTACCACCTTTACAATCGGTGTCAACGTTAAGATTCTCTTACCACATTTACAATTGGTGCCAACGTTAAGATTCTCTAATCACCTTTACAATTGGTGTCAACGTAAAGATTCTCTTATCACCTTTACAATCAATATAAACGACGTAAAGATTCTCTTTCCACCTTTACAATCAATATAAACGACGTAAAGATTCTCTTTCCACCTTTATAATCAATATAAACGACGTGAAGATTCTCCTACAACCTTTATAATCAATGTAAACGACTTGAAGATTATCTTATCACCTTTACAATCAGTGTCAACGTTAAGATTCCCTTACCACCTTTACAATCGGTGTCAACGTTAAGATTCTCTTACCACCTTTCAAATCAGTGTCAACGTGAAGATTCTCTTAACACTTTTACAATCGGTGTCAACGTTAAGATTCTCTCACCACCTTTACAATCGGTGTAAACGTGAAGATTCTTTAATCACCTTTACAATTGGTGTCAACGTTAAGATTCTCTTACCACCTTTACAATCAGTGTCAACGTGAAGATTCTCTTATCCACCTTTACAATTGGTGTCAACGTTAAGATTCTCTTACCACCTTTACAATCGGTGTCAACGTAAAGATTCTCTTACCACCTTTACAATCGGTGTAAACGACGTGAAGATTCTTTTACTACCTTTACAATCAATGTAAACGACGTGAAGATTCTCTTGTCATCTTTACAATCAGTTTCAATGTGAAGATTCTCTTAACACCTTTACAATCAGTGTCAACGTGAAGATTCTCTAAACACTTTTGCAATCAATGTAAACGACGTGAAGATTCTCTTATGACCTTTACAATCAATGTAAACGACGTGAAGATTCTCTTATCACCTTTACAATCAATGTAAACGACGTGAAGATTCTCTTACTACCTTTACAATCGGTGTCAACGTTAAGATTCTCTTCCTACCTTTGCAATCAATGTAAACGACGTGAAGATTCTCTGCCTACCTTTACAATCAATGTCAACGTGAAGATTCTCCTACCACCTTTACAATCGGTGTCAACGTTAAGATTCTCTTACCACCTTTACAATTGGTGCCAACGTTAAGATTCTCTTATCACCTTTACAATTGGTGTCAGAGTAAAGATTTTCTTATCACTTTTACAATCAATATAAACGACCTAAAGATTCTCTTACCTCTTTTATAATCAATATAAACGACGTAAAGATTCTCTTACCACCTTTGTAATCAATGTAAACGACTTGAAGATTATCTTATCACCTTTACAATCAGTGTCAACGTTAAGATTCCCTTACCACCATTTACACGGCGTCAACGTTAAGATTCTCTTACCACCTTTCAAATCAGTGTCAACGTGAAGATTCTCTTAACACTTTTACAATCGGTGTCAACGTTAAGATTCTCTTACCACCTTTACAATCGGTGTCAACGTGAAGATTCTCTTACTACCTTTACAATCGGTGTCAACGTGAAGATTCTCTTAACACCTTTACAATCAATGTAAATGACGTGAAGATTCTCTTACTAGCTTTACAATCAATGTAAACGACGTGAAAATTCTCTTATCACCTTTACAATCAATGTAAACGACGTGAAGATTCTTTTACTACCTTTACATTCTATGTAAACGACGTTAAGATTCTCTTGTCATCTTTACAATCAGTGTCAACGTTAAGATTCTCTTACCACCTTTACAATCGGTGTCAACGTGAAGATTCTCTTACTACCTTTACAATCAGTGTCAACGTTAAGATTCCCTTACCACCATTTACACGGCGTCAACGTTAAGATTCTCTTACCACCTTTCAAATCAGTGTCAACGTGAAGATTCTCTTAACACTTTTACAATCGGTGTCAACGTTAAGATTCTCTTACCACCTTTACAATCGGTGTCAACGTGAAGATTCTCTTACTACCTTTACAATCAGTGTCAACGTGAAGATTCTCTTGTCACCTTCACAATCAATTTAAACGACGTGAAGATTCTCTTACCACCTTTACAATCGGTGTAAACGACGTGAAGATTCTTTTACTACCTTTACAATCAATGTAAACGACGTGAAGATTCTCTTGTCATCTTTACAATCAGTGTCAACGTGAAGATTCTCTTAACACCTTTACAATCGGTGTCAACGTGAAGATTCTCTTAACACTTTTGCAATCAATGTAAACGACGTGAAGATTCTCTTATCACCTTTACAATCAATGTAAACGACGTGAAGATTCTCTTATCACCTTTACAATCAATGTTAACGACGTGAAGATTCTCTTACTACCTTTACAATCGGTGTCAACGTTAAGATTCTCTTACTACCTTTACAATAGGTGTCAATGTTAAGATTCTCCTAATACCTTAACAATAAGTGTCAACGTGAAGATTCTCTTCCTTCCTTTACAATCAGTGTCAACGTGGAGATTCTCCTACCACCTTTACAATTGGAGTCAACGTTAAGATTCTCTTACTACCTTAACAATAGGTGTCAACGTGAAGATTGTCTTCCTACCTTTGCAATCAATGTAAACGACGTGAAGATTCTCTGCCTACCTTTACAATCAATGTCAACGTGAAGATTCTCCTACCACCTTTACAATCGGTGTCAACGTTAAGATTCTCCTACCACCTTTACAATCGGTGTCAACGTTAAGATTTTCTAACCACCTTTACAATTGGTGTCAGAGTAAAGATTTTCTAATCACTTTTACAATCAATATAAACGACCTAAAGATTCTCTTACCACTTTTATAATCAATATAAACGACGTGAAGATTCTCTTACCACCTTTATAATCAATGTAAACGACTTGAAGATTATCTTATCACCTTTACAATCAGTGTCAACGTTAAGATTCCCTTACCACCATTTACACGGCGTCAACGTTGAGATTCTCTTAACACCTTTCAAATCAGTGTCAACGTGAAGATTCTCTTAACACTTTTACAATCGGTGTCAACGTTAAGATTCTCTTACCTCCTTTACAATCGGTGTCAACGTGAAGATTCTCTTAACACCTTTGCAATCAATGTAAATGACGTGAAGATTCTCTTACCACCTTTACAATAGGTGTCAACGTGAAGATTCTCTTACTACCTTTACAATCGGTGTCAACGTTAAGATTCTCTTACTACCTTAACAATAGGTGTCAACGTTAATGTTATCCTACTACCTTAACAAAAGGTGTCAACGTTAAGATTCTCTTACTACCTTAACAATAGGTGTCAACGTTAAGATTCTCTTACTACCTTAACAATAGGTGTCAACGTTAAGGTTCTCTTACTACCTTAATAATAGGTGTGAACGTGAAGATTCTCTTACCACCTTTACAATCGGTGTCAACGTTAAGGTTCTCTTACTACCTTAACAATAGGTGTCAACGTTAAGGTTCTCTTACTGCCTTAATAATAGGTGTGAACGTGAAGATTCTCTTACCACCTTTACAATCGGTGTCAACGTTAAGATTCTCTTAATACCTTAACAATCGGTGTGAACGTAAAGACTCTCTTCCTACCTTTACAATCGGTGTCAACGTGAAGATTCTCTACCACCTTTACAATCGGTGTCAACGTTAAGATTTTTTTACTACTTTAACAATAGTTGTCAACGTGAAGATTCTCTTCCTACATTTACAATCAGTGTCAACGTGGAGATTCTCTTACCACCTTTACAATAGGAGTCAACGTTAAGATTCTCTTCCTACCTTAACAATAGGTGTCAACGTGAAGATTGTCTTCCTACCTTTGCAATCAATTTAAACGGCGTGTAGATTCTCTGCCTACCTTTACAATCAATGTCAACGTGAAGATTCTCCTACCACCTTTACAATCGGTGTCAACGTTAAGATTCTCTTACCACATTTACAATTGGTGCCAACGTTAAGATTCTCTAATCACCTTTACAATTGGTGTCAACGTAAAGATTCTCTTATCACCTTTACAATCAATATAAACGACGTAAAGATTCTCTTTCCACCTTTACAATCAATATAAACGACGTAAAGATTCTCTTTCCACCTTTATAATCAATATAAACGACGTGAAGATTCTCCTACAACCTTTATAATCAATGTAAACGACTTGAAGATTATCTTATCACCTTTACAATCAGTGTCAACGTTAAGATTCCCTTACCACCTTTACAATCGGTGTCAACGTTAAGATTCTCTTACCACCTTTCAAATCAGTGTCAACGTGAAGATTCTCTTAACACTTTTACAATCGGTGTCAACGTTAAGATTCTCTCACCACCTTTACAATCGGTGTAAACGTGAAGATTCTTTAATCACCTTTACAATTGGTGTCAACGTTAAGATTCTCTTACCACCTTTACAATCAGTGTCAACGTGAAGATTCTCTTATCCACCTTTACAATTGGTGTCAACGTTAAGATTCTCTTACCACCTTTACAATCGGTGTCAACGTAAAGATTCTCTTACCACCTTTACAATCGGTGTAAACGACGTGAAGATTCTTTTACTACCTTTACAATCAATGTAAACGACGTGAAGATTCTCTTGTCATCTTTACAATCAGTTTCAATGTGAAGATTCTCTTAACACCTTTACAATCAGTGTCAACGTGAAGATTCTCTAAACACTTTTGCAATCAATGTAAACGACGTGAAGATTCTCTTATGACCTTTACAATCAATGTAAACGACGTGAAGATTCTCTTATCACCTTTACAATCAATGTAAACGACGTGAAGATTCTCTTACTACCTTTACAATCGGTGTCAACGTTAAGATTCTCTTACTACCTTAACAATAGGTGTCAATGTTAAGATTGTCTTCCTACCTTTGTAATCAATGTAAACGACGTGAAGATTCTCTGCCTACCTTTACAATCAATGTCAACGTGAAGATTCTCCTACCACCTTTACAATCGGTGTCAACGTTAAGATTCTCTTACCACCTTTACAATTGGTGCCAACGTTAAGATTCTCTTATCACCTTTACAATTGGTGTCAGAGTAAAGATTTTCTTATCACTTTTACAATCAATATAAACGACCTAAAGATTCTCTTACCTCTTTTATAATCAATATAAACGACGTAAAGATTCTCTTACCATCTTTGTAATCAATGTAAACGACTTGAAGATTATCTTATCACCTTTACAATCAGTGTCAACGTTAAGATTCCCTTACCACCATTTACACGGCGTCAACGTTAAGATTCTCTTACCACCTTTCAAATCAGTGTCAACGGGAAGATTCTCTTAACACTTTTACAATCGGTGTCAACGTTAAGATTCTCTTACCACCTTTACAATCGGTGTCAACGTGAAGATTCTCTTACTACCTTTACAATCGGTGTCAACGTGAAGATTCTCTTAACACCTTTACAATCAATGTAAATGACGTGAAGATTCTCTTACTACCTTTACAATCAATGTAAACGACGTGAAAATTCTCTTATCACCTTTACAATCAATGTAAACGACGTGAAGATTCTTTTACTACCTTTACATTCTATGTAAACGACGTTAAGATTCTCTTGTCATCTTTACAATCAGTGTCAACGTTAAGATTCTCTTACCACCTTTACAATCGGTGTCAACGTGAAGATTCTCTTAACACCTTTACAATCAATGTAAATGACGTGAAGATTCTCTTACTACCTTTACAATCAATGTAAACGACGTGAAGATTCTCTTATCACCTTTACAATCAATGTAAATGACGTGAAGATTCTTTTACTACCTTTACATTCTATGTAAACGACGTGAAGATTCTCTTATCACCTTTACAATCAATGTAAACGACGTGAAGATTCTTTTACTACCTTTACATTCTATGTAAACGACGTGAAGATTCTCTTATCACCTTTACAATCAATGTAAACGACGTGAAGATTCTTTTACTACCTTTACATTCTATGTAAACGACGTTAAGATTCTCTTATCACCTTTACAATTGTAAATGTCATCGTTTTAATTAAACTTAATAATTTTATTGAAGTTTGTCAGTTCCTTCAGTACTTTCATTTTATTTTTATTTATTTATTTATTTTTTTTGTTGTTGTTGTTATAAATTTTTGTTATCATTCAAATGGAGTGATCTCCCTTGTGTGCGCATGATCTTATATAGCATTTCCGCCCCGCCAAAACGGTATGGTTTAACGACAACGATACATCTAATGCAAAATATTAATAGCAACTTGGTCAAGAGAACAAGTTCTTACGTTGATGTCTCATATGTAAATTAAATAAACTACTCAAGAACATCATCAGTTTTATATGGAACTTTTATTTCAAGAGCAAGCCTACTACAGTAAGAACTTGCTTCAGTATGCATGAAGGTGATAGTGCAAGTGATCTAACGAAATCTAATGACACTGAAAAACGAAAACTTGGTTCTGAAAGTGATACTAAGGATCATGGTCAGAAACCAGACAGTTAACAACAGTATGATTTGACTGTAATACAGAGAAGATCAAAACGTGACAGATTCCCAACTGAGAAAATGTCAGATAACATGAAAGAAGAGACAGTGAAACGTGAAAAGAAATTTTTATCAATTTATGAAGATTGGAAAGTAGAAATTTGTAAATGTTAAGCAAACCTTAAAGAAATGTGTAATGTTCCAGACATGGGAAATTTGAAAGACATGATAATTAAACTAGAACAGGGCATATTAAGTTCATTTGAACATTTACGTTATGTTTGCACTTCATGTCCAGATATAGTGCGTAAAGTTGATGCTTGTGTATCAATTACTGGTGATATTGTAAGAATTATTAGTGAACAGATTGCTGGCATTGTAGATTTTGATATTCAGCAAATCAACATTTTAAGAAAAAATGATTACACTTGTTCTATTTTTGGTGAGCCTGATTCTGTAAGGGGGGGGGGGCAGATAAAGAAAAAAATAATCAAATTCAAGATATTGAATGTGCTGGTTCAGTTAAAAGCAATTCTGACAATAATTCCCAACAAACTCTCAATTGTATTTCAACAAACTCTAAGGTAGCAGAGAATTTTGCCAGTGCTGCCGAAAAGAGCTAAACTCAAAGCAGTTGAGCTTCAGGAAGAACATCAGATGAAGTTGGAAAGGCTTCAGACAGAACAGAAGCAGCTTATGGATATGCAGCATAGAGAACAAAAGCGGTTGCATGCTAGACAGGAGGTCGAGGTGGCTTGGGCAAGATTTGATGCATATGCTGGTTTGGTGGAAGACGGAACAGAGTACAACTACGTCAATGTGAAACGTGAGGTACCGTCTCCCTTTATAAATCGCCCTTCAGCATTTAGTGGAAATAGATTTGTATCTTCTGATCTACCACCTGTGAGGTCATCTAATTTACAAGGACTTGTCAATGCACCTGTTTTTAAACCATCAGGCAATACTATGGTAGCAAATTCACCTCACCTTGAGACCACTTCTGACAATAATTCGCTTGCTAAAGCTCTTGTTGAATCGGTTAACTTGAACAGACTGCCAGTTCCAGAACCTAGTGTATTCACTGGCGTATATGGAGTGGAAAACTTCCTTTGAAATGTTAATAGAACGTAAAGGTGTACCGCCCAATGAAAAGGAATTCTACTTGAAAAGGTATGTTGGCAATCCAGATCGCAAGGCTCTTGAAGGTTTTTTCTACAGCGGTAGTATTGCAGCTTACGACAATGCTAAAAGGGTACTAGATGAGAGATATGGACATCCCTTTGTTTTGCAAAGGGCCTTTAGAAACAAAATTGAGAATTGGCCAAAAATTGCTCCGAAAGACCCGTTAGCTCTAAGAGACTTTGCTGATTTCCTCCAAGGTTGTCGAGATGCCATACCACACGTACCCAGTCTCGGCATTCTTGAAGACTGCAGTGAGAATCAAAAGCTATTCATTAAACTTCCTGATTGGCTCTCAGTGCGATTGAATCGCGAAGTGACATGCTGTTGGTACATACCCATCTTTTAAGAAATTTGTGGACTTTGTTACCAGAGAAGCAAGGATAGCGTGTAACCCTGTCTCGTCACTATATGCACTTACTGATCAGAAAACAACAAAAGAGTTTATGGGCAAAGGCAACAAAGTCAACGTTTTAGCAACAAATTCAAATGATGACAGCCACAATAGAGCCTTCCCGAAGGATAAGTCTAATGTCTGTAGCTATTGTAACTAGGAAGGCCATTTCATATTCAAATGTAACGAATTTATTAAACTGACTATTGACCGTAAGCGATCTGTAATACGGGAAAGGAACTTGTGTTTTGGTTGCTTGCGCTGGGGTCACCATAACAACAAATGCAAAAGAAAACACACCTGTGGTACTTGTAAAGGCAAACATCCAACTTGTTTACATGAACAGCACTCTCCTACTACCTCCGATAATCAACCCGAGACAAAATCAGCAAAATCTCTCCGTGTTAGTCAAAATAGTGGTCAACACACTTCCATGATCGTGCCGGTATGGGTTTCAATTCAGAGTAACCCATCATGTGAGGTATAACATACGCTCTTTTAGATACCATAAGTGACACCACCTTCATATTGGATGAAACTGCTTATGCACTTCAAGTTCCTGGGGAAGCGACTCGTTTAAGCTTGTCAACAATGACTTCTCAAAATTCAGTTATTGATAGTAAGAGGATATGTGACCTTAGAGTAAGAGGATTCAAATCGCCTGATACAGTGACAGATGAATTGCCTCCTCTACAGTCATGTGAGGTCGGTCTATTAATAGGATTTAACTTTCCTCAAGCACTTGCTCTGCTCCAAGACAAATACTAACAGGAAAGGACGATGAACCATATGCGGTGCAGACTGTTCTTGGATGGAGTGTTGTGGGATATTCTGAAGCTGTAAACTATAGCACAGTAAGTGTGAGTCATCGTATTTCTGTGAAGGAACTACCTCATTGCCTGCCTTAGGATGTCATCAAGGTTTTGGAATCGGGTTTTGCTCATGATAAGGCTTTTGATAAAAGGGTTTCATAAGAAGATATTCACTTCCGTAATTTTCTTGACAAGAATATTTCTCAGCGATCTGATAAACACCTGGAAATGCCACTGCCATTCAAGGAACGACCTGTACTCCCTAATAATAAGTCTCTAGCATTGATCCGATTAGATCACTTAAAACGTAAATTCAAAAGGGACTACAGATATCATGAACACTACAAACAATTCATGAAAGAAATTTTAGATCGTGGTGATGCAGAAAGGGTAACATCAAACGGTGAAAATGGAGGAGAATGGTACATACCTCATCATGGAGTTTATCATCCACGAAAGCCAGACAAGCTGCGTGTCGTTTTTGATTGTTCAGCTAAATACAAAGACTCTTTCTTAAACCAGCATTTACTGAATGGTCCTGACTTGACTATTGGGCTCGCTTGCATTCTTATGAGATTTAGACGTTATCCTATAGCTATCATGTGTGACATTGAAAATGTTGAAAATTATCTATGGTTCCTATGGTGGGAGAATGGTGATATCAATAGTAAACCCATAGAGTACCGTATGTGTGTTCATTTATTCGGGACAACATCCTCCCCTGGGTGCGCAAATTACGGTCTTAAATATTTAGCCAGGATGCAAGAAAAGTCATTCCCTCGTGCATCTGCTTTCATACAAAATGACTTTTATGTTGATGATGGCATAACAAGTGTAGAGACTGAAGAGGAGGCCATTCATTTGATTCGTGATTCAAGAGTTGTGTTCAAATGGTGGATTACGTTTACACAAATTTATCTCTAACAAGAAAAATGTCATCGATTCCATTCCTGTAACGGAAAGAGCAACAGATATTAAGGATTTAGATTTGACTCTCGACCAACTGCCTGTTGAACAAGCACTTGGCGTTCAGCGGAGTGTAGAGGATGATGTTTTCAACTTCAAAATTGCTATTCAAAACACTTTACCTACTAGAAGGAATATTCTATCTATTGTGGCATCAATATTTGATCCTTTGGGACTCCTTTCTCCTTTCACTTTGATAGGCAGGCGGATTTTGCAAGAAATGTGTCAGGCAGGTGTTAGATGGAATGACATGCTACCCAAGAGCAAAAAAGCTGATTTGGAAAGCTGGACTGAGGATATCCATAAACTTTATGCCCTTAATATCCCAAGATGTATTATACCGTGCATGCTTGGCAAACCAACATGCATAGTATTGCACCACTTCTCGGATGCAAGTTACAAAGGTTATGGTCAATGCTCATATTTACGGATAGTTAGTGCTACAGGTGTGCATTGTGCACTCTTAATGGGCAAATCTAGAGTTGCTCCGTTGAAGGTTGTCACCGTACCCAGACTTGAATTGACTGCAGCTGTTTTATCAGTGAAAGTTAGCTCGTTTTTGAAAGCTGAGTTAAATTTACCTGTTGAAAGAGAATTTTTCTGGACTGATTCCCATGTTGTGTTAGGATATATCAATAATGAAGCCAAGCGGTTTCATGTTTTTGTTGCGAATCGAGTTCAAATGATAAGAAATGTCACAGAACCAAGTCAGTGGTTTTATGTCGAGTCTTGCAACAATCCAGCAGATCATGCTTCTCGTTGACTTTGTGCATCTGAAATAGCTTCGTCATCATGGTTGTCTGGTCCGCCATTTCTCTGGGAACGTGATATTACAATGGCAACCACTAAATCTGAACTGCAACTGGGAGATCCTGAGGTCAAATCTGTGAAGTCACTTTGTACCAACACAAGCTCTTTTCTAAGTATTCTTGATCGACTCAAGAGATTTTCATGTTTGAGCAAAGCTGTTTCAGTGGTAGCCGGATTAATACGTTTATCAAATGGTGTAAAGGGAACATACTCGCCGACAGTAGATGAAAGACAAAATGCAGAAAGAACAATAATAAAGCTTGTTCAACTTGATCAATTTGAAGAATCTGTGAAAACACTACTCAAATCAACTTCACTTCCCAAGTCTGATACGCTTTATTCTCCAGATCCGATTTTTCAGGACGATGTATTACGAGTCGGAGGCAGGTTGGGAAAGGCAGATTTTCCATCGCTATACAAACATCCAATTACAGTAGAACTTCGATGGCTCGAAGTCCAAGGGACTTTGACTAAATATTCGAGCCATCGGGGGGTTCGAGCGATTGAACATCGAGATATAATTGGAGGTTCACGTTCTCATGTTTACCGACTGTTATAGAATCTTTAAATTTGTTTTACATGTAAGTAAGCTAAAAGGTCAAATTATGAAAAGTTCGAATTAAAACTTCATTATTTGTCACGAAATATTTTTAAAAAATAAATAAATAAAAAGAATAACATGTCCCAATTAAAATACAAAATTCATTTCAAATTACATGTTGACCGGCAATCTGCTGTATGATGTTATATGGCTACGGGGTTAGAACATGGCACTTTATTTTAATTTCAACAGGTGATACAAAATAAACTTACTTTATTCGTTGTTGCACATGTAATACTTTAAAGAAAAACAATACAAAACACAATCATTACCGGTCGTTTTAATCACGGGAAATAACGATAATACACATTACTATACATATTCCAAGGGCATGTAAATTACAGAATCCTGAGGCGCGAGCGACTGAGGTGTTTTAAAAATAGCGATCAAACACTTCCGCGTGTCGTAATCGGATTAAGAGATTAAAGAACTGAGCATATCGATATTCTCTTAGTAGGTTTATTAATAATTAATTGATTAATTTTAGGTAATTGTCTAGATTAATCATTTCGTTCCACTCTATTTCTTTTGATGAAATCTGTAATATGGCTTCAGCTTTTGTTTTGTTTACAATGACCAGGACCTCATGTTCTTCTGGCAAAAACTGTATTCGAGCGAAAGAAGTTGAATTTTGACTAACTTTATACTTTTGAAAAATATTTATTGTTCGAGCGAGCGGGGTTATTTGAGTTAATGAAGTTCGAGCCATCGAGGTTTATTTACATAGGATATAATAGGAAATTCGTCGTGACCAACAGATGACTTCGAGTATTCGAGGCAACGACGTTCGAGCGATCGAAGTTTTACTGTATTTTACCAAAGCTGATTATTGCTCATGCTCACATCAGTGTTCAGCATCAAGGCAGAGGAATAACACTGAACAATTTACGTTCGCTTGGTTACTGGATTATCGGAGCCAGCAAAGTCATTGCAAAATTTATAAGAGGATGTGTAATTTGCAGAAAGCTGAGACGGCCTACAGAATTACAAAAAACGGCAGACCTTCCATCTGATCGCGTAGAGCCTTCACCGCCATTTATTTTCTTTGGCATGGACTGCTTTGGTCCATTTCTTGTTAAGCAGGGTCGAAAGGAAATAAAACGCTATGGTTTGTTAATTACCTGTATGTGCTCATGTGCCATTCATATCGAAATGCTGGATGACATGTCGACTGATGCATTCATAAATGGGTTGCGATGTTTCATAGCGATTCGTGGTGCCGTAAAACAAATTCGGTCTGATCAAGGATCCAACTTTATAGGTGCAAAAAAATGAATGTGAAAGAACAGTGGATAAGGTCAAATTAAGATCATTTCTCACTAAAAGGCAATGCGATTTCATAATGAATGCTCCAGATTCAAGTCACACAGGCGGAGTATGGGAACGACAGATACGAACTATTAGAAGTATACTTGACTCTGTTCTAATGTTTTGTCCAGGAAAACGAGATGATTCATCTCTAAGGACTGTCTTTTATGAAGTGATGTCAATTGTAAATTGTCGTCCCCTTACTGTGAGTGAGATAAATGACCCCAAATCGTTGGAACCGCTTACTCAAAATCATATTCTGACCGCAAAGTCTATCATTCCGGAACCACCCCCTGGTGAGTTTATTAAAGAAGATCTGTATTTACGAAAACAGTGGAGACGGGTTCAATATTTGCTCGAACAGTTTTGGGCTCGATGGAAAAAGAAAGATATTGCTCAGATTTCACTTCGACAAAAATGCCACAATGCTCGTCGTAACATTCGTATTGGTGATATAGTTCTTTTAAAAGATATTGATCTTCCACGAAACCAGTGGTCTCTTGCTAAGGTTGTTGAAGCTAATGCCGATGAGGATGGACTTGTCAGGAGGGTGAAGATTCAATTAAGTGCTAAAGGAGATCATCGACGTTCTGTGTTAGAACGTCGTATTCACAAATTGGTATTTTTAGTAGAAAGCGATGCTCAGTGATAATGATATTGTTTAGTGAACCTGTTAGTGACACATTTTGTGACTTTTTATTCTATTTTTTTTTGTGTGGTTTAAAATTGTTTGACACTGATTTTTTTTGGTTAAAATCATTTTTGGTGATTTTGATGGGAGTGTAAATGTCAGTGTTTTAATTACACTTAATAATTTTATTGAAGTTCCTTCAGCACTTTGATTTATTTATTTATTTTTTTTTTTTTTTGTTATAAATTTTTGTTATCATTCAAATAGAGTGATCTCCCTTATGTGCGCATGATCTTATATAGCATTTCCGCCCCGCCAAAACTGCATGGTTTAACGACAACGATACATCTAATGCAAAATATTAATAACAACTTGGTCAGGAGAACAAGTTCTTACGTTGATGTCTCATATGTAAATAAAATAAACTGCTCAAGAACATCATCAGTTTTATATGGAACTTTTATTTCAAGACCAATTCTGCTACAACAATCAGTGTCAACGTTAAGATTCTCTTATCACCTTAACAATCAATAAAAACGACGTGAAGATTCTCTTACCACTTTTACAATCACTGTCAACGTTAAGATTTTCTTACCACCTTTACAATTGGTGTCAACGTTAAGATTTTCTTACCACCTTTACAATTGGTGTCAACGTTAAGATTTTCTTACCACCTTTACAATTGGTGTCAACGTTAAGATTTTCTTACCACCTTTACAATCGGTGTCAACGTTAAGATTCTCTTACCACCTTTACAATTGGTGCCAACGTTAAGATTCTCTTACCACCTTTACAATTGGTGTCAACGTTAAGATTCTCTTACCACCTTTACGATCGGTGTCAACGTGGAGATTCTCTTACCACCTTTAAAATCGGTGCCAACGTTAAGATTCTCTTACCACCTTTACAATTGGTGCCAACGTTAAGATTCTCATACCACCTTTACAATTCGTGCCAACGTTTAGATTCTCTTACCACCTTTACAATCAGTGCCAACGTTAAGATTCTCTTACCACCTTTACAATCGGTGTAAACGTTAAGATTCTCTTATCACCTTTACAATTGGTGTAAACGTTAAGATTCTCTTATCACCATTACAATCAATATAAATGACGTGAAGATTCTCATACCTCCTTTACAATCAATTTTTTGAAATATTTATAAATATATATAATTAAAATAAAATTGTCTATCGTCACTTATTTTTGGGTTTAGTTAAAAGGAGCTTTGATCAACCTCGTTCCTATAGTTTATGTGCCCTTAATCTTACCAACCTTTGATTATGTTTGTATTTGAATACTGTCAAAGGATTTAAACAAATTGTTCTATTTATTTATTGTTTCTAATATACATGTCTATACAAAATGTTAATAGTTTTCAAGCTAATGCACAATTTTAATATTTATAAGCCAAATAATAATAATAATAATAATAATAATAATAATAATAATAATAAAAACAAAAAAAATTTCAGGAGCAACAACTCATGGATTATCATATAGTTACAAAACTTGGTACCTTGTTAATTTTGTCATGCTGAACATTTGTACAATGTTTTGAATTCATACATCTTTTAATATTTGCAAGAAAATTGCTTAAAACTGCATAAATCACAAATTAGGTCATGACCTTGATTTGTAACCGTGACCCTATTTTAAAGGTCATTTCAAGAAAAAGTCAAAACTTAAAACCCCATGTCAATATTGGGTCAAATAGTCAAGTTATAACAATTTGAGCCCTTTTTACGATTTTTTTAAAATTTACTGCGAAAACGCGTAACCCATTTTTGACCAAATTTCACAAAAAGAACTATAGGCTTAAGACCTTAGAGAAGCAAAATATCACATCAGATTTTTTTCTCCCATCATCGGTGTCGGAGAAGAAGATTTTTTTAATATTTTTGTTCCCCTAGGTCACCTTGACCTTGTTTTGGTAGCCATGGTAACGTCATGAACAAATCCGAATTGCACCGGCCGTAAAATACTTCTGACCAATTCTCATTGAAATCTATCCAGTACTTTCAGAGGAGAAGTCGAAAATGTGTCTTTACGACGCACACGCACACGTACGCACACACACACACACACACACACACACACACACACACACACGCACGCACGCACGCACGCACACACACACACACACACACACACACACACACACACACACACACACACACACACACACACATTCTGCGCTATGCCATAAGCTCACATGATCTGGGGTCAGGTGAGCTAAAAATGAAAAAAAGGGTTTATTGAAAATAAACCGAGCGTGATATCCTTCTTTGAATTTAACCACCTACCCAAAATGATTTATTTTCACAGTTTAAATGGTCTCGCCATAATAAAGATGACATGAGCGTCAGTCATGCAACGGATATTGTCACGTGGATAAACTTTATGATATCGTACCCATCAGCCATTTGTATACATATATAATTATTCATATACATTTAGATATATCCTACCGTAGAATGATTTAAACAAGTGGAAGGAATTAGCTAGGATGGCGGAGACACTTCATTGGGGAGATTATTTGTGTATTGCCATTTATCTGTTAGTTTTGTCTGGAGTTGGATTATGGGTAAGTTTAATAATAATTTTTATATGATGTAACATTGTTCTTAGTTTAGTTTCAACAAAAACAATTAACCATGTATGATAAATCTAATTACGATTAATCAAGAACCACAAAGAAGCTTAATTCTCTTCTCTATGCTTGTTGGAAGTCAGGGTTTCGAAAACCGGCTAAATCATACGTTATATTTTAAAATTTAAGTCACTGTTTTCTCGCTCGGCATTAGGAAAACAGACTGTCAACTGGTTCACCCCGTGCCAAAATGATGTGACCGAGGAGTGAATAAATACTAAGTGCTAGTCGAGAATAGTTAAAAATTGCTGATGTGTTGAGTTAAATAACATAACAAACAATTTACCAGTCCATGCTTGATGTGCGCGTGTTTTTTTTTTCCTTTTTATCTTGCTTTGCGGTTTTATCATTTACTTGTATTTAACATGTAATTGATTGCTTTGGCTTTCGCCAAGTACACCCTCATTCGTTTTTTTTTTAAATTAATTTTTTTTGCGATATAAGCGATTTCTTGTCATGTTATTTCTTGAAAAAAAAATCGGATATGGCATTTTATGTTCTAATATGTGTATAGCCTGACATATACATGTCGTTCTTTATATGCTGTTGATGCGAGTCATCAATGACAAGTTCACACACACACACACACACACACACACACACACACACACACACACACACATATATATAAAAGGTATAATGTGTAATATGTCATTTGTGAAATGTTTAAAACAAACAAATATATTTACAGTCAATGTTGTTACACTTAAAAAATTGCAATCTCTCTGAATGTCTTGCCGTCTTTCTTATCACCACATACATTTCAACGGAATTATCCTTCAATATCTTTGCTATGACGCTTATCACAAGAACATATCAACAATATATTTGTTATCTCGCTTATCACCACAGACATATCAACGGTGATACCCTGTAATATCTTTGCTGTTTGGCAAATCGCAAAAGTAAAGAAGCCCCTCAATATCTTTGCTGTCTCGATTACCAAAACATATCACCAGAATTCGCCACCTCGCTTCTCGTCACAGAAAAAATAACTGTGATGCCCCTTAAAACCTTTGCCACCACGACCAAAGTCAAAATAATTCTGTAAATTTTTTCTGCTTTATTTTGATAATATATATATATATTAGAGATCGTTTTTTATTGTTTGGTAATTTTTTAAAATCTTAAGTGGTGTGTCGAAAAAGTTAGGCTTTAGGGGTCCACAATCGTACAACAAACACACAATTGGTTATTTACCTTACTTTCCATCTCCACTTTAGAGTTTTGTAATCAATTTATGTGGTTTGTCTTTGTTTTAACTTGTATGTCTATCATTTCTATGCATTGTGTTGAATTCCTGGTTTCTTGGCCGTTTTAAAGCACAAAATTTTCATTTTCTGTAAAATGCAGTTAGTTGTATCGCACAGGTGTATTACCATTTTGTATAGATTGTTGTAATTTTCAATCTTTAATATTACATTAAATAAATATGAAACGGATTACAGAATAAAGCGTGAAATAAAAAATCTTTAATTTTGAAAACCAGTAAACCTGAATTTTCAATAGGTTTTACAAATTTATTAATCTAAATTTATTTTAATTTAATTTATTGTATTATTGACAAAAATGCTTTCTTTTCTAGTCTACGTTTCGACCAAACCGCGGGAGTGCGAAGGGATATTTTTTGGCGGGAAAAAGCATGCACTGGATTCCAGTAAGTGTTATGTATGTTTTCAGTTTGTTATGTTGAGGTGATTTGTAAAGTTCAAAATAAAAAAAGTGATTATATCAAGTTGAATTCGGTAAAAATGTCAAGGTTTTTAATAGTATCATGCAATGTTTAATCTCATCAACAGCATACCTCAAATTTTTTTGTGAAATTTCAAGGTAGAATACAATATTCAAAACAAGATGAAGGCTAAGTAATTAGAGACCTTCTTGACATAAAAACTAAAATAAAGAATATCAAGTATATTTATAGCGTGAGGAATTTTGTCAATTTGCTTGCCGAAAGTCGGTGGTTTTATCCAGGCATTCCGCTTTCCTCCACTATCTCAGAATTGACTGACTCGATTTATGTTGAAAAATTTGACTGGGGCGTTAAACACCATTACTCTACTGTGTCCTATTTAATTCACTCAAGGGCATTTGTATCATTGTCTTTAATATTTTATGATTTCAGAAAGGTATCCACTTGATACCTTCTCATTTCTTCTGTGTTTAAGATTTTATTTTACTATTTTTCATCTTAGATTAACAGATTTATTTAAAATGTTTGCTTTATTGTTTTATTTTACAAAGGTAGGTGCTTCAATATACGCCAGCAATATTGGTGCTCCCATGTTCGTTGGGATGGCTGGAACCGCAGCTGTGTCGGGAATAGCCGTGACGCTGTATGAATGGCATGTAAGTATATAATATATTTCACTTAGTATCTTGATTGCATGCTAAGTTGTCACTTGTAAATAATGCCACACAGTTTGTATTTGGACTGTAGACTAATTATCGTGCTTGGTAAGTTAAGCCACACGTTACAATTTTGTATTTGGACTGTAGACTAAGTCATGCTTTGTAAGTTCAGACAAACATCGCAGTTGTTTTTGGACTGTAGACTAAGTCATGCTTTGTAAGTTAAGACAAACATCGCAGTTGTTTTTGGACTGTTGACTAAGTCATGCTTTGTAAGTTAAGACAAGCATCGCAATTGTTTTTGGACTGTTGACTAGGTCATGCTTTGTAAGTTAAGACAAGCATCGCAATTGTTTTTGGACTGTAGACTAAGTCATGCTTTGTAAGTTAAGACAAGCATCGCAATTGTTTTTGGACTGTTGACTAAGTCATGCTTTGTAAGTTAAGACAAGCATCGCAATTGTTTTTGGACTGTTGACTAAGTCATGCTTTGTAAGTTAAGACAAGCATCACAATTGTTTTTGGACTGTTGACTAAGTCATGCTTTGTAAGTTAAGACACGCATCGCAATTGTTTTTGGACTGTTGACTAAGTCATGCTTTGTAAGTTAAGACAAGCATCGCAATTGTTTTTGGACTGTTGACTAAGTCATGTTTTGTAAGTTTAATCACACAGTAAAGTTTTGCATTTGGACTGTAGACTAAGTCATGCTTCGTAAGTTAAATCACACAGTTAAATTTGTATTTGGACTGTAGACTAAGTCATGTTTTGTAAGTTAAATCACACAGTAAAGTTTTGTATTTGGACTGTAGACTACAATGCCTACTACTATGCAGCCTAACCCGAGTCAACAAGTACTAAAAGTATTCCGTAAAAAGCAGAGATTGAAATGAATTACATTATACGAATCTTGCAATTTCCGATACCCGGACGTATTAGGTTTCATTAGCGTCACTGACCGGTTACATCTTAAATATTGATAGTATCATAGATATGTATTTAAAGTTAATTATTGTAAGATTGAATTTCTTATATTTAGGCTGTTTATTTTTTGATTGCCCTTGGATGGATCTTTGTTCCAGTATACGTTGCTTGCGGAGTAAGTATATGTTATTTTATTTTAAAAAATTCCATTTTGCTTGGTTGATCATGCACAAAGTAAAAATTAAAACTCATAAATCTTTTTTTTTTTTTTTTTTTTTTTTTTTTTTTTTTTTTTTTTTTAAAAAAAACTTTCTTGGGCATATAAAAATAATTTGTTTATGAAATGAGTTTTAAATGCAAAAATGTATAAACTATGATTTATGTTCATAAAATTCATATACATGCCAGTTGTTCAATCAACGGGGAAATTATATGTTAAAGTGTGTGTTTGATTCATTTTGGTAAAAAAGATTTGATGAAGTATATAAAATATATATGTGTAATATACAGTTTATGTTTTAATACATAAGAAATGGATTATAACAGGCGAGAAAAAAATTGTTTTACATACATTCACTGATTTGAAAGTAGGGACAGACAACTCTTGACAATGGCAAGAAAACCAACTATCTCACGCTAAAATCCGAAAGAGTGGGATTTGAACCTACGGGTGCAAGACGTTAAATAGCTGTGGGGTGTTGATTGGTTATTAAAATGTAAAGGCAATCCCGTGAGTGATTTGATATGTGTATTTGAAGACCAATGTTTGTAAATTAAATATATTTATCTGAAAAACGTTCAGGCTAAATTTATGAATAAGTCAAATTGAAATTTTTTTATGTAACATATATCTGAATTTTAAACCATTTATAGGATTACCGCTCCGGTAGCACTGTTGGTAGAGTGCTCGCTTTGTATCCGGGAGGTCGGGCTTTGAACCCCGGCAGGGTCAGACCAAGACTTGAGAATAGGTACTTTCTTTTCTTTTGTCAAGCACTTGGCATTTAGAGAATACTTTAAAAACCTTGTCACGGCAGGCGTTAAATGCTATAGAAACCCACTTGCACGTTGCCCTAAGCGCACTGCAAAGGTCAAAATTTTTGCCTCTTCTCTTACAGCTAATGACGTCTCGATATAAGTGAAATATTCTTGACTTGGACCTAAAACCCAATTTAATCAAACATATTCTCTAAGGAAAATAACTCGGTTATATTCTCTTCCACAAAGAAGGTAAAATACTCTGAAAATATGTATTGAAGATAAACATCTTTGAATATGATATATATTTTTTGTTTTAGGCGTTCACTATGCCGGAGTATCTGCGGATGAGATTTGGAGGCCGTAGAATTAGAATATACTCATCATTTCTGGCTTTATTAGAGTACATTTTAACAAATATTACGGTATTTTAATAACTTTTAACTTATTTTATTTTTGGCCCGAAAAATATCAAGGGTGCTTAGGTATTGTACGTAAATCCACTATGCCATCTAATAGCTGTTTGTCCTGACAATACTTTTAAATACAACCATCGTGTGATATGCATCAGACATTATACGGGGATCACATATTTGTATTCACTGTTAGTTTTGGCCCTTAAGGTTGGGGTGCATTCATCACATTTTCATACTACATGGCCATGAAAATAGATTGAGTGAATTAATTTTTTTAGAATAAATAATAAAATATATATTGTAGCATTGGTTCACCGTAAGATGGAGACCAAACGTTTTCCAAAACAAAGCATTATGTCATAAAGCATTTTTTGAATGCATTTCGAGATAAAATTTAAAAAATACATTATGACACTTACATCTTTACATTTCTAAATATAAAGACAGAAGTGGATTTGACGATAAATAAACATTGTGTAGATACAAAAACCCCGAAAACCCGGAAGATGTGTTTCAAAGTTACGCATACTTCTTTATTTAATTTTCATTTCAAACCTACTGAAACGGAAAAAAACCTTTTGGTGGCAAAACATAGTAAAAAAAATAAGAGAAAGAGTAATGGGACCTAAATATGAGCTTATCGGAACGTGTCGCGAAAAATTCTGATCGAAACCTTTATCTTCTCTGGTTAAATTGGACTGGGATGTTCATTGAATCATTCATAATACAACGGACCACACTTCCTTCAACCGCCGTATTTTGAAACCCCCACAGGCAGTTTCTAATGTGAAAAAGTTTGACTGCTTGCTTGCCGTAGTTGGACGGTTTAGGGGGTTTCCAGGTTTCCTTCACAACCCCAGAATAAACAACCGATATAAATGAAAGAATTGTGACTGGGACGTTAATAACGATCACTCTACTCCACTTCACTGGCTGATAACGAAGTTTTCAGTATGACACAAAGAGTCCACCACCTGGCTAGACGCCCCCATCACTGCAGTTTTAGCAGTGTTATAAAGAACCTAAAAAACTTAAAAACTTGAATTCAAAGATATTCAATTTACCGGATTACTTTTTTCGCAACACAATGGATGTACCATCGGATGATGCCCTCAATCGTGAAAGGTATGCGGTTTTATACAATTTGATCGTCGTGTTATACTTCAATAACTCTGCAAAAATTGAAAACCAATCCTTAAATAGCTTCAGATATTCAATATATCTACAAGTCAACAATTTAAGAATAATATATGTATATACTAGTATATTGTAAATTGTTTGACTTGTAGATATATTGAATATCTGAAGCTATTTAAGGATTGGTTTTCCATATATATATATATATATATATATATATATATATATATATATATATATATAAAATTCAAAATATGTAGATAAAATTTCTCCTTTGTGTGAGGTTAATTTATATATTAAAAACTTAAAAATAAGTTAAAATGTTTTCTGAAAACTGAATTTATTATTTGTAAAACATGTTTCACCGTTGTGTACGGTTCTTCTTGTTACATATAAACGTTATATTTATATCATGAAAATGAATACAAAAAAAGTTATGACTGAAATGAACAAATATACATTTTGCTTTCGTCTTGTTGTATCACGCTTTAAGGTAATGACAAATGACAACGCATACAATTGTACATTTTAACATATGTACTTGTCAGTGCTAGAATAAAAACATAATATGCACTTAGATAAATGCACTGAAATGTATTTTAAATAATATTTAATGTATTGAAACTTTTTTTTTTGTTTTGGAGAACATGAAACAATTTCTCTCATATACGACAATTACTTAAACGGTTAAATTAACTGAATATTAAAAGTTGATAAAAGTAGGATACAACCGAAAGAGAAAAAAAGGTCATGTTATTTTCACAGTTTGTTTAATAAAAGCTGATAAAAAAAAATAAAATAAAGTTTTACAGTTGAATTTTACTATCTATCATTCGAATTTTTTTGCGAAACGTCAAATTAATTTAGGAAAATATTAAGCCTCTATGTAATAAAATGATCTTTTGTCCATTGATTAGTTCAAATGTTTTTCTTAGAGAACCTAACATTTGATTTACTCTATTTTTTTTTTTTCAAAAAATAATCGCATCGTCAAGTTATTAAAGATCTAACCCTAATGCGGCATAAAAATTAAACAGAATTTGTAACAGAACAACCCTGCACTAATTTTTTTACCCCCTTGATTTACATTTTGAGCAGTACAGAGCACAAATGAAACTTTAAATAAAAGAGCATCTCATCTTTGACGAATATTTCAGAAGCTAACAATAACTGCCGAAATCGTTATGTATGTAACCGCTATGGGGATTTTACATGTGGAAAATCGCACCGGAAATTTTGCTTTTGGTGGCGCATTAAGTCGAATGTGATAAAGAATCCACATAATATATTTGCATGACAGTTTACAGATAATTTCCCAATAAAAGCAACATTTTTTTACAAATGTTATTGAGTACATAAGAAATATGTGTAACCTCTTGGACTTTCTTTCATATGAATATTGTATATGTAATAACTTTTAATCCTGTTTCAGGCTGAGATATACACTGGAGCAATATTCATGCAGCAGTTATTGGGATGGAATATTTACATTTGTGTAGCAATCATTTTGTCAATAACAGCTGTAAACACAGCTATAGGTAAGAGAAAGTTCGTGTAGGTAATGTTAAAACAACGGTTAAAATAATTATTTAAATCATAACAAAGAGAAGGATGACTCACTCATGTTTTGATTGTTACAATATGTTTTCACCTGCTAAAAACTATTTCTGTATAAACATTATTTTGTCCCCATAACAGTAATACTTTTATCAACAATCTGTATATAGGAACAAATTATTCTGTTTTGGCAACTATTTGTATCCTATCCAGGCCTTTTGGAGCCAAGTATGTCATTGTGCCTCAGGCTCACATCGCCTAGCTTCGGACCCTCGTCGGTCACATTTTTAGTTTGGGAAAATTTGTCATTTTGCTTGCTAGAGGTCGGCAGTTTTCTCCACAATTAAAGAACTAACCGCCTTCATTTTAGGGAAAAATCTTAACTTGGTCTTAAAGATCATTGCAGGTGTTTTTTTAAAAATATTTACTACCCCTGAGCGGGTACCGCAGCTGGTGGAGTAAAACTCCCTGAGTGTATCCTTAACTCAGTAGGCAATAGATTGTTCTGTCAGAAAATGTACCTTGTAGCAAAAATTTAAGCCATCTGAATTTTTTTTTAAAAATTAAGGTTTGTTCCCTCATGTAAAGCATTCCTTAGCTGGATTTGGAGTCATATATTTTTTTTTACTTTGGATTTATTGATTTTGAAATGTTTGGATTATCTTTCTTAAATATCAACCTTTTCGGCCCTAAGTGTTACTGATGAGGAATGAATTTCCGAAGTGAACATATGGCACATCAAAATTAAACAGGCTTTTTGTAAAATATTTGTACACCTCATGAATATTACTTCCTGGATACAAATAATCACTTCAAGGACAGATATTTGACTTATATTCTTATCTGTAGAATTTTGCATTTCAACCGGTTATTGAATAAGTCCGTATCTTATAATGTAAATCGGGAACCTCGGTTGGTTTTCTCAGACAAGTGATATCAAGTCTTAATTACTCGAGAAATTTGCGGTTTATTTATTTATTTGCGTTTTCGGCAGGCAGTTCAATGCAGGTAAACCGTATAAAAATTAAATGCTTAAGGATCTTTTATTTTCTCATCTTGATAATTTTTTGAATCTCGTGAAAAAAAAATGAAAAATTCACAATTTACTATGCACCTGTATATGCATTCTATGAAGCCATAATTAGTTTCAGTCACATACCTGCAAGCCGCCAAAGTCTTTATTTTTAATTCAATATCATTTCATTTTTTTATTTTTTTTGTTTAAGGTGGTTTAGCCTCTGTTATATATACTGATACCCTACAGACGGTTGTATTGGTGATTGGAGCTTTAATTCTGTTTGGAATATGTAAGTACAATGAGTATGAATCTAAATTGAGTCCGGTCATGATGTCTCGGATGTTGTCGTTAATTCCTCCAATGTTGTATAGGGTGCTCGTGTTAATACTCTCCGTGTTGTATCGGCTGTTCTTGTTAATCCGTCCCGTAATATCTCGGACTTTCTCAAAAAATCTGTTCCGTATTGTCTCTGGCGTTTCTAAAATCAACCCCTAGTTGTCGCGGGAGCTCTTGGGAATCCGTTTCTTGATCTCTCTCCCTTAAGTTAGAATGCACATACACATGTCTGTTCCGAAACTTATAATTACCGAAGCATTTAAAGTTAATGTTTGTTATCACATTATCACAATATGATACGGACAATGAAGGCCTAATGTGTGCACAAATTTATAATTTTTATTCCTTCAAATAAACTAAAGATTTATCATTACTGTCAAAATTTACAATTAAATACATATACACGTGAAGCATTGTTTTTTAAACTACATAGTTTTAGTTACGTAACATATATGTGTCATTGAAGTCCATTATGGATTTCGAAACAAGCTTAAGGTGCTCGTTTTGCTGACGTCAAACTTTCAAGGCAATTTTCCCAATTTGATGTTTGCATTTCTATCAAAAGAAACATTTGATAAAGTTTGACTCTTTCATAAAGCATAATAATTCTATTTCTAAATTCGGTTATATCATACTGGGATACAAAAATAACGTAAACTCACGTGATCTTGGTTCACGTTATACTCTAATAAATTAGGCAACCATAGCAACCTAAACATGAAGTGAGGGACTAAAACAGTTCCAACGCGGAGGAAATTTTGTTTTAATTATATAAAAAAAATCAAGAAAAACGTTGTTCTTTGTTTTATTTTAAGTGTTTGAAATTAAATTGAAAGAAATAACTTGTGTTTTTATCAAGTTTATTGAGTCATAACATGAAAAACGATGTGCGCACTTTTTCATAACATGCGTAAAGTTATTCCTTAATTTAATGTTTAACATATTACAGCTTGTGGCACCGTAAATGGTTGGTATGATTTCCAGTACCAATACATGAACTCGTTCAGTAATTACTCAGTAACCAACAGAACATTGGAATCATGTGGAATGCCAAGATCGGACTCGTTCCATATATTCCGTGATGCTGTTGACGGGGATATTCCCTGGCCAGGGGCTGTTGTTGGTTTGTCTATGGGCGCTTTATTTGTCTGGTGCCAGGATCAGGTATATATAATATAATGCAAAGCTTCAATAGTTTTCAAAGTCAAGCGTGTGACAACCAGAAAACCGAGGCATCCCCGAATAAAATGGGAAAAATTGTGTAAAATCTTTCATTCACATGCAATTTGAGAAATCTACAACAGCAGCGGAATCTACTAAACATGCAACAAGAAACCAAAATATTACCGAATCGGTGTATAAAACCTGATCAACGAGTTTAGTATTGGCCGCTGAAAATGTTAACAAGCTTTTATAATAAATCTATGTCGTCAGTTTTTTTTTATTTTCTGGATAGCTTGATTATACGCCTGTTTGTGAAAGTTTAGCATGTGAGCGTGATTGTCATCCAAAATGCGTGTGACACACGCGCAATGTGTGTGACTTGACAGGTGTGTTATAATGTTTTAACTATAAACTTATTTTTACAAATGTTACTTCGTATTTTGCCTTTGTACATTTTGTTCTTCAAAATATCCATATTTTTTTAATTGATTCCAATCTAACTAAATGTGATGCAATTTTTGTTTAAATGTCGATTACAGGGAGCATAAATAATATTTTAGGAGTGGTATGTATTAATAGTGTTTTAAGCCTTAGTTAAGATTCTTTTATATCAAAGCGGTTTGTTGAGGTGATGGAGAAAACCGTCAAACTTTCTCACACTTAAGAGCTGCATGATTAGAATTCGAACGAAGGCGGTAAGAGACATTTTGATCTTTAATCGCACGCTCTAGCCATCTCGGCCAACAAGGCCCCTGTTTTCTAGGAACAATAGTAATATGTGCTACTTTTAATATATTTTTTTATGAAATAATGCAATTCAAAAGAAGCACATGACAGTAGTACTATAACCACACTTCTTGATTCAATGTTAAAGCTGCATTTAGTTTTCCAAGGAAAAAATTAAAACGGTGCTAATCTAATTAATGATGTTCCTAATCAACAATGTTACATTTAGCTCAACGATAAAAGGTCGAATAAATACAGAAACAACAATAATTTCGCAGCGAGATGAAGCATGTGGGATCTGATATTAGAACATGGTTACGTCATGAAAAAAAACTGGGTCATTTAAACACAACTTACAAAACGGTGAAATACGATAAATTAAATATAGATCCTCATTGAATTTATCATTTGTGTTTTAGTAAGGGATACACAACATCATTGCGAATACATCTGGATATTAATGACGGACAATTAATACAATTTGTCAGGTTTCACTTTCGATTTACTGGAGTTTCCGTACACCTGTGCGCATGCTCCCGACTCATTATTTAATCATTGATAAAAATTGACCAACCGGTTAGAGGATTCCATTTATTTACAGCTTAAAGGAATGAAATTTTAGAAAGTTAAATGATTGAAAGTTATCTATTTTTTAAAAAGATATATTTTTAGAAAATCAGAAAAAAAAAAATTCAGAAAATTGAAAAAAACTTAATGCAGCTTTAATATTTCATTGAATTCTGCCTCAGTCGAAATGTGGGGATTAATAGTCGATTAAGGCATTTTATTTGTGGAGTCGATTTATAACTCTCTTTTTTATTTTAAATTAAGCAAGTACATGAAAATCTTGTTATGTACATAAGAAGAATATTTGATATTTGTTGATAACACGACGTTGTACATGATATTTATTGATAACACGACGTTGTACATGATATTTTTTGATAACACGACGTTGTACATGATATTTTTTGATAACACGACGTTGTACACAAATTTCTTTCAACTGACAGTTATTGAGCCTTTATATTTATTTGCATGGAAATAATTACTTTCCTTGAAGATAATCGTCCAGCGGTGTTTAGCTGCTAAGAACATATCCCACGTGAAAGCTGGAACACTGTTAGCGGGAGGGTTAAAACTTCTGTCTTTCCTCCTTTTTGTTATACCAGGGATGATGAGTCGAATTCTGTATACAGGTAAGAAAAAATGCAAAAATGAAAAACATGCCTTTTTGTTTCAATAAAAAGTTGATAGGCCATAATTAAATAAGCATATCCAAAATTGTTTGGAAAAGGCAGTGTTTGGAATTTGTTTTTTATCCGGAACGTTGAATTTATAATAAATAATTTGTAAAAACCGTCGTTTATTGATTCTATTACAATTCCGAATATGTTTGTGTTTGTTTCTTTAAGTGTCGATTGCGATAGTTAAGATAAAGTTTGCCATCTGCAGCAGAGATTGTTAACTTACGTCGAGATTGTTTGACGTCTACAAGTTGAGATAGACCTAGCTCGATAGGCAATTGTTGTCGAAAAGTTGATAGTAATAAAGAGGAAAAGACTATTAAGAACAATGTATTAAACAGTATCTAACGAGTATTTTTGTCTGACCTGTTGTGTAAAATAAGAAACAGACACCGTCCTTATTGAACAACATTTTTTATTTCTTTTCTTCCTTCGAACATTTTTGTTGCTTATACTGAAACTTGTTTTCTGCTCGAAGATTATAATTTAAGTGAATTGTTTAATACCATCTTACGTTTTAAATGTATTGAATTGTATATTTTATTTAATTCTGCAAAATAAAATATACTATTCCACTAAATACTGTCTCTTCTTTTATTTTACAGAAGAGGTTGCCTGCGCTAATCCCGAGGACTGTGAGAAGTTTTGTGTCAACAAGGCTGGATGTAGTAACCTAGCGTATCCCTTACTTGTACTCAGATTATTACCGATTGGTTAGTAGATAGAGACATATTAATTATTTACCTTGACCAAAGCCTAAGAGAGAGATTGTAGGGACAATACAAAAAATGCATCCACTTCTTATAATCTTTTGGAACCATACGTATTTCAAATAAAAAAATAAGTTTGTTTGACATCAATGGTTGATTTTCTGAGTAATCTGGTTTCCCCAACCATCAAAGAACTTACTTTTTTCCATGTAGGTGAACAACTCGTGGCAATTGCATACACCCCGTTTTAACAATAATGCCCATTTAACAATATTTATTGTTTATTCCAGTGGTTTTGCTTTAAACACATTGAGAGTGGGATGGAGTAGTGGCGTTTTACGCCCAGTCAAGATTCTCTCACTTATTCGAGGCAGTCAGTTCTGGGATGGCGGAGAAAACCGGAGTGCCCAGAGATAAACACCGACCTTCGCCAAGCGAACGGAATTTCTCACATTAGGATCTGTCCCGAGCGGGAATCGAACTTAGGCGGCAAGAGGCGCTGTGGTCCATAAGCGCGCAATTTAGGTCAATTGGTCACCGAGGCCCCTAAACACATTGAGACAACTAGTGATAACTTGTATATTAAATGTAGGTTCATACGTCTCAATTACAAATGCTTTCTTCATGTTTTGTTTTTCTGTTCTTTAATAGGTTTACGTGGTCTGTTACTGGCAGCCTTGATGGCAGCACTCATGAGTTCACTTACATCAATATTTAACAGTGCTAGTTCAATCATTACATTAGATCTTTGGAAACAGTTCAGAAAAAACGCCAAAGAAGCTGAACTAATGATAGTTGGAAGAGTTACCGTTCTCATTCTGGTTGTTATCAGTGTAGTCTGGTTACCTATTTTACAACAATCTCAGGGTGGCCGTCTCTGGTTTTACATTCAATCAGTTAGAGCTAATGTTATTCCTCCATGGGGAATACTAACTATATTGTCCGTTTTCTGGACACGTACTACAGAAAAGGTTGGTAATTAAAATCAAAATTATTTTCAGTCTACATAATCTGTATCACTACTAGGGGATGTCAGTACAATTTAAGATAAATTAATGATCAACTATTCATTTTTGTATATTAGTTGTTCCTTTTGAAGTTCACATGTTATTTGTTTAAATAGCAAGGGAGATAAGATAATAGTAACTTCACATTCTATTGTTTTTGCAATGTCAAACAGAAGATATTTCACTCATTGTATCCATAGATACCAAATATGATCCATAGATACAGTTTTAGATGTTTTATACATCATGCAGTCCAAAGTTAGTCATATTTTTACCAAGATTTTGTTTTTTTTTTCTAAAACACTCGGTGTTCAAATGTTTTGGTTAAAGTTTTACAAAGGTTTAGTACTTCAAACGACCTCGTTTTCTTTAATGATCTATTTTCTGTAGTTTAAAATTTAATACTTTCTCGATGTTTATGCCACTAATTATATGAGAAAACATATTTTCTTTAAATCATCATTAACGGTTATATTAAAACGTGTTTTAAGTAATAAAGTCGTCCAAAGTAGAAAATTTAATTACCAGTGTCCGAAAAATTGACTCTAATATACTTTTTCATCTTTTACTTGTATCGTTTTATTTTTTGAATGCCTTAGCTGTTACCCAGTGCAAGGTTTTTAGTTTCAAATTACTTCTTTTTTTAAGGGTGCGTTTTATGGACTGATGATAGGCTTTGTAACCGGAATGATAAGAATGGTGCTTGATTTTACTTATGTAGCACCATTCTGTGGTAGTGGTGACGAAGATCAAAGACCTAAAATATTATCTAAAGTAGACTTTACACACTTTGCCATTATAAACGCAGCTATTAGTGGTATAGCAATGATAGTTATAAGTCTGTTTACAGAACCTAGGCCAGAAAAGAAGGTAATTATTTTATATCGAAGCTATTTTTCTTATTTATTGTTTCTCATTTACATTTACATGTTCTGATTTATCAGAGAGAGAGAGAGAGAGAGAGAGAGAGAGAGAGAGAAGACGAAGAGAGAGAGAGAGAGAGAGAGAGAGAGAGAGAGAGAGATGTGAACATTATATAAGTACGTGTCGAAAAATTTAAAACTGACTTGAAGGCTATCAATAAAAGCTTGATATAAAACAACTACAAAATACTTATAGAAATAAACTCAACTAATACATAGTTTTACACATTCCATAACGACTGGATAATGAAAGCGTTTCAATAATTTATCACCAAAAAATTAATCTGAACTATTAAGTGAATATGTTCAACATAAAGCTGGATATGAAGAGTTCCAGTTACGAAGTTCATTGTATTGAAGATTGCCACCCAATTAAAAAAGAGTACAATGACGATCCTTGTCCAAGTGTCCAATTATCAACATTAAACATAAAGACCTAACAACTTGATTATTAATGGAATTTTTAATTTTTTTAATTTTTTTTGAAGTTACACCGTGTGACGTGGTGGACAAGGCATGATGAAAAAGAGCCTGACTTTGATTCAGAAGATGAAGAACCAGTAACGGAGAGTCATCACCTGGAACTCAACATTCTAAATAAAGATTTTAATTCACATGATAATGACGTGCAACAGGATGAATTGAATAAATCGGTGGATAAAGACAAGGAAGGTACACAAATACCTATTAAATTTTGATGTGCCATACGTGCACATTTCGGAAAATCATTCCTCATCAGTGACACAAGGGGCCGAAGTTTGATAGATAAAAAACATAAGCCAACAGTTGAAAAAAAATGTATCCAAAGTTCCAAAATTATATGAATTCAAATCCAACTAAGGAATGTCTTGCATGGGGGAACAAACCTTAGGTTTAACTAAATTAAAAATATTAAGAGAGCTCAAATATTTTTCTAAAAGGTACATCAATAGTTTTAAGGTATCTAATATTGTTTAAAGTCCCCATTAGTATGGTCTATGATTTGATATGGCTTTTAGAAAACGTATTGACAATATTGTGTTTGATTTTACACACAGTTGACAAATTACATTACAAAAATAGTCGTAAGTATCCTCTTCAATGAATTTCTAGCCAAAAACTATTTCTTTGGTAAAAAAATATTTTTCAGAGAAGGGCGCAATATAAAATGATTAAAATACAATTTAGAAATCATTTAAAAACAGATTTATATTATTAAATAAACACTTACAACATCAAATCTTGTAATTCTTAAACAATAAACTAACAGTCCAGCAACTACATGCCACAGCATAAGCAAATAATAAAAGAAAAGAAAATACGTGTTGGAATCTTGGTTATTAAATTTTCGATATCACACCAGTATAAAAGTAAATGTCCATTGGTGTTGTTTCAGTTGTATTTGAGAAAGTTCAAAACGATTTCAAAATTGTAGTCATTTTGATATATTTTGCATATTTGTTTTATATCCAGGTGATACAAAGCAGAAGAAAGTGATTCGGAGGAATAAAAAGACAATGTTAAGAAACTGGATATGTGGTTCATTAGACGATCAGGATACTAAACTATCAGCCGCCGAACGAGCAAGGATACACCGGCAAATGACGTCTATTGACGAACGACCAATATTACAGAAAATTTTAAGTGTCTCGGCAGTTATAATGGCAGTTAGCACGTTAATTCTATTTGTCTATTTCCGGTAGTTCAGTTAAAAGGAAAATACAGAATTTAATACATACAAAATTGCAGTCAGAAGTCCAATAGTGACCACTTATGTATGAAGATGATCTCTCTATATCGACATATATTATGTTCGTTTCTGCTATATATTCAACCAAAAAATACCTCCTTAAAAAGACAACGTATGTATGAAAGTCAATTACATTGTAAACAAATACAAATTTTGCAAATAAACGTTAAAATGGTTAGGAGCTTTTTCATCTTTTGTAAATCGGATGACGTTCCATCAGGAAAAAGCGCATGTATGTGATGCAATTGATGATGTTAATCAAATTTTTATCTTGTTTTGGTGCTAGAATATTTTCGTTATTTGGTTGATTAAACAGAATTAAAAACAGTATTTTGACACTCAAATGATTATTTGTCATTGTCGATGTATAAAAAGTAATTTTAATTAAGTTTATTGAAAATGTAATGATTTGGAAATTATGGAAATTATAGAAATTAAAAGTCAAAATATTTTTTCACAATTCGGTTAACTTTGGCTATTTGTTTTATAACTTTATTAAAACATTATCGTCAGGTGTATCACCAAGTTCCGGGTACTACCTGGTATTGCCTTTATACAAGACAGGGGTCAATGACTGTTGACCACCATGTTGGAGATCTACCTGGCTTAAATGTTATTCAACAATTTTATGATTTTACAAAAAATATTATTGTCAGGTAAGATTCACAACAAGATACTGCATGGTATCATATTTGGACAGGACAAGGGTCAATGACTCTTGACCGTTATATGGATCTTTTTGGCAATAAACAATTATTCAATAATTAAATCCTAAAAGATATAAAGGTAGTCCTGTAAGCAAACCAAGACATACGCACACATCCAACTACACAACACACACATTACTTAGTGCGGAGGTCCCACTGAAATTGTTATTACAGATTGAAATATAGCCATCGGAAGACCACAATAAAAACTACAAACAGAAGAAAAGTCTTATAGTCTCAATTACTATCATTACAAAAATGATTTTAATTACCACACAGATGGTTTACGACTAGATGTACAGGATAAGGTGAAATGAAAATTCGTGCCCAAATTAAACGCATCTTAACATAAATGCAGATGTACAAGAATCACCTTAAGGACACCGCATTATCTTGAAATATTTCCTCCGAGGTTGAAATAGATTTATTTGATTATAGTTTTTTTAAATAGTTTTCTGTTTGTCGTGATTTATTTTGTTTTTCTGTTTCTTGTTGAGGTGTTATCTATAAAATGATGGCTATTGATAATCTATATTTGTACCTGCATTCTTTTGCATGTCATTTACGGGAACTCTATACAACGGAGCAAGCTGTTTATAGATAAAATGTTGACTAAGGGGTTTTGCAAGCCTAGACTAAACAAGGCCATTAATACGTTTTATGACCGTCATCACAACTGTGTAACCATAATCATTCTGGATATATTTGGCACACAATATTTCCATGGTCCTTTCATTTTCAAATTTATTGTCACACGTGACTGGTGTAGCTAGATAGACAGGTGTTGGTAACCCTTCTTGGGCAACAGATCTTAATTTCTAGGCGGAGTTTCACTTGTTTAACTTAAATTCTCAGATTCAGTGTTTAACTGAACGTGGACCAGTATATTTGTGTTTGATTATTAAAAAAAAAACAAAAAACAAATATAATCAAAATCAGAATTACATTTGTACCAACTCGTTCACCAATGAGTCCAGTAAATTAGATTCAAGTTGCATTAATTTCTAAATCAATTGTCAAATGTCTCTGTTTTATTCTATTCTGACAAAACAAACTAACTTGAAGAACTAGTGCTGCCAGTATGAATGTTCCTCCACTAAAATAAAAAATGGCATCTTCTGATCCGATAACTTCAGATATCCATGCTGAAAATATATTTCACTTACAAGTTGTAGCTATTAACTTATATTATCTTACTTTTACATATGCAAAAGAATGCATTAATATTTTGCGTTACATTATTAAAAATATTTCATTCAAACATAAACGATTAAAGGAATTAAAATAAGAAATGGCATCTTCTGATCCGATAACTTCAGATATCCATGCTGAAAATATATTTCACTTACAAGTTGTAGCTATCAACTTATATTATCTTATTTTTACATATGCAAAAGAATGCATTATGATTTGCGTTACATAAAAAATGTTTCATTCAAACATAAACGATTAAAGGAATTAAAATAAAAAATGGCATCTTCTGATCCGATAACTTCAGATATCCATGCTGAAAATATATTTCACTTACAAGTTGTAGCTATCAACTTATATTATCTTATTTTTACATGTGCAAAAGAATGCATTAATATTTTGCGTAACATAAAAAATGTTTCATTCAAACATAAACGATTAAAGGAATTAAAATAAAAAAGGCATCTTCTGATCCGATACTTTCAGATATCCATGCTGAAAATATATTTCACTTACAAGTTGTAGCTATCAACTTATCTTATTTTTACATATGAAAAAGAATGCATATATATTTTGCGTTACATAATTAAAAAATATTTCATTCAAACATTTACTATTAAAGGAATTAGTAAACCTCTTGAATGCATATTTAATTAATCATCACGATAATATTCACGTTATTTAACAAAAGGTCATCTTAGACGGGCAATTACAAACCATTGAAGTTCCTCTTAATAGTTCAGATTAAAATTACACTATGTCATACAACCAACGATGGTGTTATATTTTCTATTGTTCTAAATATACTACTATCAGACATTGCATTAGAGTCAACAGCGATGATTAATAGATAATTTTAGTCTTTAGAAATAACCTAACTGGCACTGACCACAGGAATTTTTAAATAAAACTTATAACCCAGAAACGTTTTTCCGGCCGTGAATGGACTCTTTTAAAAGTTTAGTATCATACTGAACAACGTCCACACACACACACACACACACACACACACACACACACACACACACACATATATATATATATAAGTACCTGCAGCTGGACTCCCTATAAAACCACCTATACCCTGCGCTAAAGTAACAAACCCTAGACTACCAGCCAATAATTTTCTTTCAAACAAATCTATCAACAAAACGTTGCACAAACATATATATCCTCCTGAAAACAAAAATCAACAGTTTAAATCTTTTTGTTACTATATGAATAACGTTAGACAAAACGTTGTTTATTTCGTAGGATTA
Organism: Tegillarca granosa; assembly: GCA_029721355.1. Taxonomy (NCBI): domain Eukaryota; kingdom Metazoa; phylum Mollusca; class Bivalvia; order Arcoida; family Arcidae; genus Tegillarca; species Tegillarca granosa. Next base: position 30,740,966 of record CM056608.1, on the reverse strand, counting down.
TTTACATGAAAGCAAGGAACTTGCTGCGTACAATCTTGTTCCACTTAATATTGCTTGTTTGAATTCAAAATCAGTTTTTCAATGTCTACTCTATGTGCAAAAGCATTATATTGGTTGAAATTTCGCCAATCACTTGCTTGAAAAAATAACTTGAATAAGTGTTTAAAAGTGATGGTGATCCTTTAATCAATTTAAATTAAACAACTAATTTATATTTTACTGATAACAACCGGAAAATATGCCTTATATCTTTACTTTTAGAATGTGGGACAAATTTTTTCTAGAGTAACTACATGGATATATTGTTAAATAAAAGATAAAAAGATAAATGGAATAGAAGAAAGGCGTTAATGTAGTCGTCCGAATGGGATTATACACTACCGGTATATTACAACCTGTCCCAATGCTAGTTGACTTGGAGTAACTTCCCTTTTTTATTGGTCCGATTTAATCAAACTATATTCCTCAGCAAACTTCCTTAATTCGCGTTTTTAGTATATAATTAAACCCACATTTTTCCAATAAAACAATTGCAAAATATAAATACATTATATTTTTCCTTTCAATTTTGATGTATCAAACATATATAAAAGGGTTTCTGGTAATTGTCCGATATTATAAAGATTATTTTGAGTATTTAATTGCATACATATGGACCAGTGGATGGAAATTAATTAGGGTTTACCAACTGCACTATATTCACATTAGGGACCTTTACTTCAATGTCCATCTAAAGTCGAGGATATTATAACAAACACATGTTTATCTTTTTAAGTCTTTTCTTGTGTGGTTGTGCTAACATTCTCTTGTATTGTTACGTGTTCTTGGTTGCCTTTATTGTTGACATGGGTTCCGTACAAATTCCCTTCTTAAAATATGCTTCATCTTTCAAAGTCCTGTTTTGTTTAGTTGTGCTAACATTTACGTGTGTCATGTACTGATTTTGAATTTCTATAAAATTATTGCATTCAAAATCAGCACATGACACTTGTATTAATGTTTTCTTGGTTGCCTTTATTGTTGAAATGGGTTCCGTCACGACTTTACTTCTTAAAATATGCTTTAGTAAATTGTAGAAAAAAAAAACCAATGCATTGAACTGTGAAAAAGAATTTTAATGAAACGTTTTTTAGTTATTTATTTAGTAATTACTCTTATATAATTGTGCGGAATTTTTAATAACAAACGAGGCTCAACTTTCCGGAATATGGTCCTTTATTTATTTATTTATTTATTTTTTGAAAGGCCAACCGATTCCATTTCGTATGTTAAAAAAGAATTATCTAAACATAATCGGGTATAACCTTGGCGAACCTAAATCTTGTCAAGACGGTTTCAATTTTGAATAATCATTTTTAATTTTTTTTTAAATTTTACTACTACTTTACCTGTTGCTATTCCAAATCCCCAGCTAAATAAAATGAACTCAGTATAATACGAACATAAAGGTGCTATACACACCATCATTCCTGCTATAAAAGTTAAGATAACATACAACTGGGATCTAAAATTTGTCATGTAAGAAGCCATAAAACCAACTAAAATTCTCCCTGTAGTACTGGCTAATCCGATCATCGAAACAAACAAAGAGGCGTCATTCAAACTGAAACCTCGATTGTTAACCCTCAGTGGTAGGAAGGAAAATGGTACATAGGCTCCAATGTATAACAATATATTGTGTAAGACAAATACAACAAAAAGTGGAATTTTGAAGACTTTAAAATCAAAAGCGTTCTGTAGATTCTCAAGTATTGATTTGTTTTTGTCTGTGTATTTCTTCTTATCTACAAATAAATAAATAAATAGATAAATAAATAAATAAATAAATTTAAAAAATAAAAATGAATAAATAAATAAAAAAAAATAAATAAAATGAATAAATAAATTTAAAAAATAAAAATAAATAAACAAATGAAAATGAATAAATAAATAAAAAAAAAGATAAATAAAAAATAAATAAATAAATAAATTTAAAAAATAAAAATGAATAAATAGATAAATAACAAATAAATAAATAAAATGAATAAATTTAAAAAATGAAAAAGTAAATAAACAAATGAAATGAATAAATAAATAAATAATAGATAAATAAAAAATAAATAAATAAATAAATTTAAAAAATAAAAATGAATAAATAAATAAAATGAATTAATAAATTTAATAAATAAATAAATAAATAAATAAAAATGAATGAATGAATAAATGAATAAATAAATAGATAAATAAATAAATAAATAATGGTAACGAAATCTGCATTTATTTGTTTATTTTATACTTTTTTAAAGATACCGCCCCACTAAAAATAAATAAATCACAAGATAAAAATAAATGTACGAGAAGACTAAAGTATTTATTTTTTTTATAAGATGACATCAAAAAAGCAAGTTTATGTAGCTGACATTATACATAAAGGAATCACTCAAAAATATTGTTGCAATCAAGCAAACAATTTAATTTTAAAATTGATAAGTGCAAGGTTACGTTATTTTTTTTTCGAATAATAGTCACTTTTTCAAGTTTTTCCTGTAAGTGTTAGTGTAGAGAAGGGTTTTTCTGCACAAAGATCTTCAAGCAGAAAACCTGAGATCCAGTACTTTATCGTTAACAAAAAACAGTTAAATTCATAATGTCACCCTTGCCTGGCATTGAGATAAAAAAAAATTACATCGCGATCTTTTTTTTTTTTTTTTGACTTATTTGTTTAATTTTAAAACTTTAATTTTAAGAACAAATAAATTTTAGTAAAATTAAAGTGAAAGAAAAGATTTTGCCAAAAATTACGATAAAACCCATTTCCATCTTCAAACTAATGATATGTGTGGTTTATCTTGACAGTCAAATGAACTCTTTGATACTGCATAAAGTGCCTATCATAACAAACGGGTTTAGTGCTATTTAATCAGTTATTCAAAAAGAAGTTTTTGAATTGAAATAGCAAAACAACAACAACAACAACAACAGCAATAATAATAATAATAATAATAATAATAATAATAATAATAAAATGAATAAATAAATGAACAAAATCTTACTTGTATTTAAAGTCTTTTTTGTCGGAAGAGGAAAATATGTGGATCCACTTAAGATTATATGTAACGTAAGTGCTGCGTTGATAAGCATTGTTCCTGAAAATCCATACTGCTTTAGAAGTGCGTCCTGTAATAGTGGATAAACTGTCTGACCAACACCAGCGCCACACACAGCCAATCCTATAGCTAGTGGACGTTTTTTGTCAAAGTATAGATTAACTATGATGTTTGATGATACAAAAACCAATGCAAATGCTACTCCTGATAAATAGAACAATTTGTTTAAATCCTTTGACAGTATTCAAATACAAACATAAACAAAGGTTGGTAAGATTAAGGGCACATAAACTATAGGAACGAGGTTGATCAAAGCTCCTTTTAACTAAACCCAAAAATAAGTGACGTTAGACAATTTTATTTTATTTATATATATTTATAAATATTTCAAAAAATTGATCAGTTCTTTAGGTATTAGAAATTGAATGCATTAATATTTCTGGTGTTAAAATCGCTTTTTTTTCGATATGTAAAATCCCCATAGGAACAACTGTAAATTTTTACAGAAATAGACTATGACAATCGCAAATGAGTATGGCAATTTTCAGATACGACTACAGTCAAGGAAGTGAAAAAAAAACCAATTTTTAAGTTAATTGGAATTCATGTGAAGGTTTTCGATAATAAATGAAGACAAGGTCCAAGTAAGCGAATAATGTCGAACGTTTTAAAAGCTTATTTGATTTTCAGAGAAATTAAGCGTTATTTAGACTCACAATATCCCGTAAGTGGCTTTGTGTATTACTGATCTGTAGCAGAATTTTCAGCCGTCTTATTTTTTAAAAGTTTTTTAAAACTAAGATTTGTTCCCTCATGTAAAGTATTCCTTAGCTGAATTTAGAATCATATAATTTTGGAACTTTTGATGAATTAATTTTCAAGTGTTTGGCTTATATTTTCAATCCATAAACTTTTTCGGCCCATAGTGTCACTAATGAGGAATGAATTTCCAAAATCTGCATGAATGACACATCAAAATAAACACAGATATTTTTGTAAAATATTGTAAACAACTACAAGTTTGTATATTGACGGCTTATCGAATTTACACTGTAAACGGCAAATGTTGACATACTCGGTTTTCTCGAAACTTTTGACATTCCCGGAACGTGTTTTACATAAATATTGTCAACTACAAGTCTGTTTAATGACGGCTTATCGAATTTATACTGTAAACGGCAAATGTTGACATACTCGGTTTTCTTGAAACTTATGACATTCCCGGAACGTGTTTCTCGTGCTTTAAAGCATTTTTACGCTTATAGTTTGTGAACAAATTAAGCATTGTGAGACTTAGATTACCGACTCCAGATTTACCTGTTCGATATATGAATTGCAATTACAGGCTTTTTTGGGTACTATATAAATCATTTAAATAAGTTAAGGTATGGCGTGGGTAAAACTTTTCCTGAATATGTTTAAAGAAATCAATTTATGGATAAATTATTACAATATTATCCATGCTTAATTACTAACCTTGAAATATGCCGAGGCAAATAAGTAACACCATGAATGATTTTAAGAAAACTGAAACCATTAAACTTGAAAAAGCAATGATTCCACCAATAACCATCAATATTCGACAGCTTACCATCTTTGTGAATGGTACAATAAGTGGTGCTGAAAATATAATATATACGCTTAACAACAAACTCAGAATTCAAGCACCAATTTTTGTCCTGAAATTAATCAACCGCGCTATCCTTGATTTTGAACTTGGAATTAACATTTAAACGATTACCCTCATTTTGCAGTCAAAACAAATATTCTAGTTGCTAGTTAAGTTTTTTTTTTAAGAATGTAGCTTGTAGCTACAACATTTTCAATATAAACTTCTACAGAGTCCCAATCCATAAAAGAAATACTTTTCTATTGCGATACTCTGCAGTTTACCCAATGGATGTTGTAGTGACCACCGATATACATAACACCTGTCTTAGGTATTGAAAAAACTTGCCTCTTTGCTCTATTATAGATTATATACCTGTCTATAAAAACCACTCTTTCAATTATTTTTTTCCTTGATTCTAAATAATAAATTTCAATAGTTTTGACAAAACTTGAAGGTTAACCATTTTTATTGTTTCGGTGTTTGAAATTCAGCAATATAGATACAAATCATTGACAAGTGTAGTCACGTATACCGTTTTACAACTTTATGTTGTCAAGAATTAATACAGCACGCCTTCTTCAACAGTAGAAAAAAAAACGATATTGAAACAGAACACGTACACTGAAATAGTGATGCGAAATCCTGTGTTATCAATTATGCTTAACAGTCTGATTTACATGTGACCTGCGCGGCGGGGTCAGATAATCTACATATCCTGGTCGGGATAAAAAATTTCCTTCCGTATTTTTTGGTAAATTAAGAGGAAAGTGGAAGAAATTGATCTCAATGAGGAAAGTTATAACGAACATGTTTGGAAACCAATTTTCGCAATGTTTAAAAGTGGAAGTTTATAATATACAAGTATACCTGCACCAAGATAAATCCCAGTTCGTATTGACCCTATCCATGACACTTCAACTTTGTCCACTTCTAGCCTCTCAATTATATCCACATACAGTACGCCATATGACGTTAAAAGTCCTGCTTCAATGATATACTGCAGAAAACAGCCAATTACGACTATCCATCCCCATCCACCATCCGGGGTTTGTATGCTATATCATCTGTTGTTTTTTCCGTCAACAGCAAATCTTCATTTTCTTTTATATAGACTAAATCTTCTTTTTCTTTTGTCATAGTCGTTAATCTATAAACATGGATATTTTTTAAAAATAACTTGATTATATTTGATTTTTATTACCTTCTAGTTGAACTTTGGTTCTTGTACGTTGATATTATTCATTAGTAACCGTTGAATAAAACCAGCGATATATTTGGCTTATATTACTTATTAAGCCTTGGAATTAGATTTTTCAGGGATAAAAAGAGTTCTTAATTTCTGGTAACGATGAAAGAGCAAAACCTTCAAGATGAAGAGCAGTAGATGCTTCACTACATCATCCTTTCGTCTTCTCTTCGCGGTAACCACTGCGGTAGCTCAGTTGGTAGAGTGCTCGCTCCGTAAGTGGGTGGTCATGGTTCGAACCCCGGCCGGGTCTGACCCAAGACTTGAAAGTGGGTAGTGACTGTTCTTTCGCCAAGCACTCGGCATTACGAAATGAAAGTCAAGGTTCTTTCGGATGAGAACTTAAAACACACGAGGTCCCGTGTCACGACGTGGCACGATAAAGAACCCTGCTGTATAATGTCATCAGCGCAACGCACAGGCAACTTCGCCTATAAATAAAGACGTCTCGATATAAGTGAAAAAATTCTGGACTGGGACGTTAAACGCCATTACTCAACTCAACTCAACTCTTTTTGTCTTCGCGCTACAGCTCCATCGTTTTGGCGTGTTTGCCCCATTGTTCCATCGGCTCCCTAATGTCTGAAAACAAAGAAGCGGTAAATATAAAATAACCCTAACAGTACTACAATGTTTACACGAACAAAAGAGGGATGACCCTAACGGTACTACAATGTTTACACAAACAGAAAAGGGATAGAGGAATGACCCTAACGGTACAGCAATGTTTACACAAACAGAAGAGAGATGACCCTAACGGTACTACAATGTTTACACAAACAGAAGAGGGATGACCCTAACGGTACTACAATGTTTATACAAACAGAAGAGGGATGACCCTAACGGTACTACAATGTTTACACAAACAGAAGAGGGATGACCCTAACGGTACAACAATGTTTACACAAACAGAAGAGGGATGACCCTAACTGTACAACAATGTTTACACAAACTGAAAAGGGATATCCCCAACGGTACAACAATGTTTACACAAACAGAAGAGAGATGACCCTAACGGTACTACCATGTTTACACAAACAAATAAGAGATTACCCTAACGGTACTACATTGTTTACACAAACAGAAAAGGGATGACCCTAACGGTACTGCAATGTTTACACAAACAAAAGAGAGATGACCCTAACGGTACTACATTGTTTACACAAACAGAAGAGGGATGACCCTAACAGTACTACAATGTTTACACAAACAGAAGAGGGATGACCCTAACGGTACAACAATGTTTACACAAACAGAAGAGGGATGACCATAACTGTACAACAATGTTTACACAAACAGAAAAGGGATGACCCTAACGGTACAACAATGTTTACACAAACAGAAGAAAGATGACCCTAACGGTACTACAATGTTTACACAAACAGAAAAGGATGACCCTAACGGCACTACAATGTTTACACAATCAGAAGAGGGATGACCCTAACGGCACTACAATGTTTACACAAATAGAAGAGGGATGACCCTAACGGCACTACAATGTTTACACAAACAGAAGAGGGATGACCCTAACTGTTCAACAAAGTTTACACAAACAGAAAAGGTATGTCCTTAACGGAACTACTTTGTTTATACAAACAGAAGAGGGATGACCCTAACGGTATTACAATGTTTACACAAACAGAAGAGGTATGACCCTAACGGCACTACATTGTTTACAAAAAAGAAGAGGGATGACCCTAACAGTACTACAATGGTAACACAAACAGAGAGTGTTGACCCTAACGGTACAACAATGTTTACACAAACAGACGAGGGATGACCCTAACGGTACTACATTGTTAACACAAACAGAAGAGAGATGACCCTAACGGTATTACAATTTTTTCACAAACAGAAGAGGAATGACCCTAACAGTACTAAATGTTTACACAAACAGAAGAGGGATGACCCTTACGGCACTACAATGTTTACACAAACAGAAGAGAGATGACCCTAACGGCACTACAATGTTTACACAAATAGAAAAGGGATGACCCTAACGGTACTACAATGTTTAAACAAACAGAAGAGGGATAACCCTAACGGCACTACAATGTTTACACAAACAGAAGAGAGATGACCCTAACGGCACTACAATGTTTACACAAACAGAAAAGGGATGACCCTAACGGTACTACAATGTTTACACAAACAGATGAGGGATAACCCTAACGGCACTACAATGTTTACACAAACAGAAAAGGGATGACCCTAACGGCACTACAATGTTTACACAAACAGAAGAAAGATGACCCTAACGGTTCTACAATGTTTATACAAAGAGAAGTGGGATGACCCTAACGGCACTACAATGTTTACCCAAAAAGAAGAGGGATGACCCTAACGGCACTACAATGTTTACACAAACAGAAAAGGTATGACCCCAACGGCTCTACAATGTTTACACAAACAGAAGAGGGATGACCCTAATGGTACTACAATGTTTACACAAACAGAAAATAGATGACCCTAACGGCACTACAATGTTTACACAAATTAAACAGAAGAGAGATGACCCTAACGGCACTACAATGTTTACACAAACAGAAAAGGGATGACCCTAACAGTACTACAATGTTTACACAAACAGAAGAGGTTTGACCCTAACGGTACTAAAATGTTTACACAAACAGAAGAGGGATGACCCTAACGGTACTACATTGTTTACACAAACAGAAGAGGGATGACCCTAACGGTACTACAATGTTAACACAAACAGAAGAGGGATGACCCTAACGGCACTACAATGTTTACACAAACAGAATAGGTATGACCCTAACGGCACTACAATGTTTACACAAACAGAAAAGAGATGACCCTAACGGTACTACAATGTTTACACAAACAGAAGAGGTATGACCCCAACGGCACTACAATGTTTACACAAACAGAAGAGGGATGACCATAATGGTACTACAATGTTTACACAAACAGAATAGAGATGACCCTAACGGCACTACAATGTTTTCACAAATTAAACAGAAGAGAGATGACCCTAACGGCACAACAATGTTTATACAAACAGAAGAGGTTTGACCCTAACGGTACTACAATGTTTACACAAACAGAAGAGGGATGACCCTAACGGTACTCAGTGTTTACACAAACAGAACTGGGATGACCCTAACGGTACTACAATGTTTACACAAACAAAAGAGAGATTACCCTAACGGTACAACAGTGTTCACACAAACAGAAAAAGAGATGATCCTATCAGTACTACAATGTTTACACAAACAGAAGAGAGATGACCCTAACGGTACTATAATGTTTACACAAACAGAAGATGGATGACCCTAACGGTACAACATTGTTTACACAAACAGAAGTGGGATGACCCTAACGGCACTACAATGTTTACCCAAATAGAAGAGGGATGACCCTAACGGCACTACAATGTTTACACAAACAGAAAAGGGATGACCCTAACGGTACTACAATGTTTACACAAACAGAAAAGGGATGACCCTAACGGTACTACAATGTTTACACAAACAGAAAAGGTATGACCCCAACGGCTCTACAATGTTTACACAAACAGAAGAGGGATGACCCTAACGGTACTACAATGTTTACACAAACAGAAAATAGATGACCCTAACGGCACTACAATGTTTACACAAATTAAACAGAAGAGAGATGACCCTAACGGCACTACAATGTTTACACAAACAGAAAAGGGATGACCCTAACGGTACTACAATGTTTACACAAACAGAAGAGGTTTGACCCTAACAGTACTAAAATGTTTACACAAACAGAAGAGGGATGACCCTAACGGTTCTACATTGTTTACACAAACAGAAGAGGGATGACCCTAACGGTACTACAATGTTTACACAAACAGAAGAGAGATGACCCTAACGGTACAACAGTGTTCACACAAACAGAAAAAAGATGATCCTATCAGTACTACGATGTTTACACAAACAGAAAAGAGATGATCCTATCAGTACTACAATGTTTACACAAACAGAAAAGAGATGACCCTAACGGTACTATAATGTTTACACAAACAGAAGAGGGGATGACCCGAACGTACAACAATGTTAACACAAACAGAAGAGGGATGACCCTAACGACACTACAATGTTTACACAACAGTAGAGGAATGACCCTAACGGTACTACAATGTTTACACAAACAGAAGAGGTTTGACCCTAACAGTACTAAAATGTTTACACAAACAGAAGAGGGATGACCCTAATGTTACCACAATGTTTAAACAAACAGAAGAGAGATGAACCTAACGGTACTACAATGTTTACACAAACAGAAGAGGGATGACCCTAACGGCACAACAATGTTAACACAAACAGAAGAGAGATGACCTAACGGTACTTCAATGTTTACACAACAGAAAAGGGATGACCCTAACGGTACTACAATATTTACAAAAAACAGAAGATGGATGACCCTGTACAACAATGTTTACACAAACAGAATATAGATGATCCTAACGGTACTACAATGTTAACACAAACAGAAGAGGGATGACCCTAACGACACTACAATGTTTACACAAACAGTAGAGGAATGACCTTAACGGTACTACAATGTTTAAAAAAAAGAAGATGGATGACTCTAACGGTACTACAATGGTAACAGAAACAGAAGAGTGTTGACCCTTACGGTACAACAATGTTTACACAAACAGAAGAGGGATGACCCAACGGTACTACATTGTTACACAAACAGAAGAGGGATGACAATTACGTACTACAATGTTTACACAAACAGAAGAGGGTTGACCCTACGACACTACAATGTTTACACAAACAGTAGAGGAATGACCCTAACGGCACTACATTGTTTACACAAACGAAGAGGGATGACCCTAACGGTACTACATGTTAACACAAACCAGAAGAGAGATGACTCTAACGGTACTACAATGTTAACACAAACAGAAGAGGGATGACCCTAACGGCACTACAATGTTTACACACACAGAATAGGTATGACCCTAACGGCACTACAATGTTTACACAAACAGAAAAGATGACCCTAACGGTACTACAATGTTTACACAAACAGAAGAGGTATGACCCCAACGGCACTACAATGTTTACACAAACAGAAGAGGGATGACCCTAACGGACTACAATGTTTACACAAACAGAATAGAGATGACCCTTACGGCACTACAATGTGTTCACAAATTAAACAGAAGAAGATGACCCTAACGCACAACAATGTTTACACAAACAGAAGAGGTTTGACCCTAACGGTAATACAATGTTTACACAAACAGAAGAGGGATGACCCTAACGTACTCAGTGTTTACACAAACAAAGAGGATGACCCTAACGGTACTATAATGTTTCACAAACAGAAGAGGATGACCCTAACGGTACACAATGTTTACACAAACAGAAGAGGATGACCCTAACGGTACTACAATGTTTACACAAACAAGAAGGATGACCCTAACGGTACAACAATGTTTACACAAACAGAAGAGACGACCCTAACGGTACTACAATGTTTACACAAACAGAAGAGAGACGACCCTAACGGTACTACAATGTTTACACAAACAGAAGAGGGATGTTTCCTCAATATCTCCCTTTGTAATAAACTGGCAAAGAAGTATGCTGCCCTTTTTAAAATATGCAGGATATTAAATACATAGTATGACGCATATTAATTTGAAACATTTAAATAGTTTTATTATTTACAAATATGAGCAGCGTTTTAAATTAACAAATTCTATTAAATGTCTGACCAGCTTTTGAATCTGTGTAATTGCGATTTGTTAACGGCCGTTATGTAATAATCTATGCACATTAATATTATATATTTTACCACTTAATAAACATCATTTATCATTTTTAAAAGTGAACTTCAATTTTAATAAATTATCAGTAATGTTATAGTTTTGGTGTGGTGTGTGTGTGTTTGTGTGTGTGTGTGTGTGTTTGTGTGAGAGAGAGAGAGAGAGAGAGAGAGAGAGAGAGAGAGATTAGTTCAATATTAAACTATGATAACCTTGAGTTAAGAAGGAATAAATGGATATTACTAGATTATTTGAAACTTTGTTATCTCTAGAAAGTTTACATGCTAGGGAGTATAGATACTGTATATAGTTATGATAAATATCATTTAACAGTGCTGATAATATATATATATATATTATATATATATAGATATATATATATATATATTATTTAACCACAAACAATCGTCAAAAGTAATCGAAGACTTTAAATAATTGCGGAATTTGTATATTTCTATAAGTAAAAAAAGAAAATGTTGCACATGACATAATCATTAAAATATATTCAACAGCAACACCACCACCACTAACGCCACAACAACAACAATAATAAAATAAAATTTTAATTAATAATAATAATAATAATAATATAATAATATAATATTATATTTTATTTTAAAATCAGAATAACCCAAAGTGTGGTTCTTTTTAAATTGTTCAATGGGGATTGGGGAGGGGTTAAATGTAACATTACCTTATTGTTTCCTCTTGTTTCAATCGTAAGATTCAAATTCTTTATTTCTGTAATTGTAAATTACAATACTGACAACATATACATATAAACAAATAATAATAATAAAACACTTTATTGCAAAGCAAAAACAATGCTATAGCATTACAAAGTAAAATAATTATGTAACACATGACAATTAACAGAGCAATCAGATGTTTAGTTGTGATCTGAGTAACCAGGCTTTGGATAGATAAATACACAGTTTCCTTGTCAGAGATTTAGAGTCGGCTTTTAAAAGCGAATTTATGGATATTTGGCCAGACACAATAAATTTTGGTAGTATGAAAGCGTATGGAACGGTATGCAGGACATATAGGAAAAGTGATACTCAGTCTCTATACAGTTCGAGGTACAACATAAAGCAAATTCTCTTTTTCCTTTGAATGTTAGTATAGCGGCCAGATTCAACATTTAAATCGCAATGTACCATTGCGTAATTTGGTCATAAGTGATACTTGAAATCAAATGTTAGATAATCCGCTAAACT